>JAWWEU010000081.1:2657384-2725743 GCA_035583155.1 Acropternis orthonyx | reverse complement strand
CTGCAAATTAACAATAAGTGTGTGGAGAAATATTTCCTTTGTTTTAGTCACATCCTGCTTGCATAGACAATGTATTATTATTGCTATTAATAATAATAAAAACATTATTACTGAATGACAGCTTTTCTAAGCTGTACGTGGCACAATTGTGTAGAAACTGCCACATTTGTGTATTGTGACAATCCCTGGACACCCCAGCTGTGGAGAGCGAACCTGCATGAGCAGCAGAACATTGTTTTTCTTGCTATTTCTATCTTTTTAAAAGATATTCTAAGAACTTGAATGCCAGCCAATGCAATTTTCTCTCTCTTTGGTGAGGCTTAGGGGATGATGCAGCAAAAGCCATTAAGTTCTTGGGAGATCCTAGAGATGTGTGACAATGTGTCTCTTCCAGGCACTCGGGAGCCCTTAGAACAGAACTGTGTTTGTTTTGGAGACAAACAAAGCTAATGCGGTTGTGCCTGGTGTATCCCACTGGGGAAAACAGCTGAAATTTATTAGTGGGATCTTGGAGATGAAACTGTGTAGCATTATCAGTTCCCAGAAACAGCGAGAAAAGCTTTCCATGAGAGGTGCATCAGGAAATCCTCTCTCTCCTTGAAATAGGGGTGGTGGCTTAGAAGGTTTGCAGGTCAGAAGTGTGCAAATGACTCCGTGCAGCATCACACACATGAAACCACACAAACACCATCAAACTGGGCTTGTCGTGGACTCATTGAATGGTTTGGGTGGGAAAGGACATTGAAGCCCATCCAGTGCCACCCCCTGCCATGGGCAGGGACACCTTCCAGCAGCCCAGGTTGCTCAGAGCCCCATCCAACCTTACCTTGGACACTCCCAGGGATGGGGCAGCCACAGCTTCTCTGGGCAACCTGTGCCAGGGCCTGCCCACCCTCACAGGGAAGAATTTCTTCCTGACATCTAATCTACATCTCCCCTCTTTTGGTTTAAAATCATTCCTCCTTGTCCTGGACTATCTGCCGGTGTTAAGGTTTCCCTCTTTTTTATAAGCCCCTTTAGCTACAGGCAGGATTGCGCTTGCCTTGGGGTTTGCTCTGTGTGCATTGAGTGTGTGGTGGCACTTTCATGCAGCAGAGACCCCAAACTGCTCCCTCCATTCCCTCTGCTGGGATGTGAGGAGAGAACAGATGAGCTGTGCAGGTGAGGCTCCAAAACACACCAAAGCAGATCGAATTCAGGTCCTGCTTTCCCTGCCTGCTTGTTTCTACTTAGCAGGCAAGAGGAAAACTTGCCAGGTACCCTCCACTTCCTCTGCAGTTCTCCATGGTCAGGAGTGAAGGAAATGGGATGGGAAATATGAAACAGCAGAATTGCTCCAGTGAACCAGGACGACCTTTCCCACCTTCAGCCAGCGCATGGATTTTCACGGTGTTTAGCACTGAGTGTGATTTGAACCTCAGCAGTGCCCCTGGAAAGTGATCTGATAGAACCTGAGGCTGTATTGCCCTTGAATTGATATTCTCTGGCCACTGCCTGTTATGGGAATGAAATCCTGGATTGAGTTCTGGAAATGGGTCACATCCCCATTTCACTGCTGTTTTGGGATTGCCTGCACTCTGTTGGCTGCAATGTTCCTCTTATAAACTAACCTTTTTTTTCCCCTTTCTTTTTTTCCCCTCTTACTTTTTTTTTTTTTTTTCCTTGCATTGGGCTGTCTTAGAGCCTTAAAGATAGAAAATAGGAAAAAAAGAAAGGGAAAAGATTTGGATCAAGTCATCTTGATTTAATTGGCACTGCATTCTCCTTAGGCAAAAGAATTTGCCTTGTATTCGCTGGGAATAAATGAAGAACATAAGGAATGAAGAGGGTGAAAGTCTAAGAGAAGCAGCTTTTAATTTAGTTTAGAGTCCAGAGTGAGGTTAATGGATTGTGCAAGGACTCATAAGAAACTGGTGGAAGATCAAACTGAGCCTAAATTGATTTCTGATTGCTCTTTAAATTATTTCTCTATTTAGAGATACCCTTGTTTCAGCTTTATATGAAGGAGGAATTCCATAAAATAAAGCAAACATGTTAGAAATTATGTTGACAGGGAGAATATAAAACCCCCAAATAATTAATGAGAATTTTAATTCCTTAGTTTGGCCTTAAACCTGCTGGAAGAAGAAAAAAGAAGAGTAAAAGAAAAGGGAAAAAAGGAAAGAAAGTGTGTTGCCATTTTCTCTCAGCTTCTAATGGTATTTTTATTTCTTGTTTTCTTCGTTTTTTGCAGTGGGACTTTAAAACTTACTGATGCTTCCTGAGAAACTCACTATTTTAATTTTGTAACTGGCTTTTTCCTCACATTTCCACCCCCCCTCCCTCTCTATTTCAGGTTGCAGCAACCCATTCCAACTGCATCATTAAAAAGGAGCAGGAGACTTGTCTGGAGAAGATCCGGAGGGCAGCTGCCCTGAACCCTTTCAATGACTCTTCTCCGGGTGAGTTTCACACCAAGTACATTGAACTGATGCTGTTTAAACGTTTCCTGTGATGCCTGAAGGGGTTTTCAGCAATGTCAGTGCAAACACCTTACGGGAAGAGGTGCTTCTCTGCTGCTGAATGAGCTTAGGGAAACATTATAGGGACAAAAATTCAATCAGTGGGGATGCACCAGAACCATTTCTGGTTATTAGCAGAAGTCAGGAATTTGTTTCTTTACTTTAGGTGATGGAGTGATATCTGTATACAAAACTAATCCTCCCTAAAACAAAGAAAATTAAAAAGAAACAGTGTGCCTGGATGACTTCTGCTGGTGCAGGTGACAGCAGCTCCTGGGGACTCGACATAACACCAAATGCATCGCCTGCCTGCTCGTTTTCCCTCATCAGCTCAGTAAAAATTTGTGCATCTCTCACATGATCTGAAGACCTTTACAGGGATTAGCGTTGTGATGGCTGTAATCTTGATGAAGGATACTCGTGCTGCTGCTGAGATAAGAAACTGAGGCAGTGAGCAAAGAAGAAATTTATAGTTTAATATCCTGCCTTATTTCCTACTGACTGCAGCAGGAGCTGCCTGTGCCCAGCACCAAGGAGAGAAGGGCAAAGAATGACAAAGAAACTAATTGGAAATCAGGGTCCATTTTCTGAGTCCTGTCCAAAGTGCTTCTGCTGTGACTAGAATTGATAAAACTGCAGAGAAGAGCAGATAAAAACACATTGTGTGTGATAAAATAGAGGAGGTTTCTCTCCCCTTTTCCTGCTCACATATTTTAGCTCAGAAGTAAAGGAGGGCAGGATGCAGATATCTGTGTTACCAGAGTGTTCTCCAAAGCAAGCCTTTCCAAGGAATGTTTCTGTCAGTCCTGTTATTCATCTCATGTATAAACTGATTTCTGTTCTGCTTCCCAGCTCTGGGCAAATGAACTGTGTGGTTTGGTGGAACTGAGGAAAACTCCAGGCAGTTAGTTTCTCCCCCGGGGATGTGTTTTTAAGACCCTCTGTGTGCCTTACAGCAGAACTTCCCAGTTATTTCCTGGTCCAGAAATGGCAAAAGCAAGGACAAAAGGGAAAAAACCCTGTTTCTCATCCCCTACCCCCACAATGATGTCAGAAGCTGACCACGAGCCCTAG
This sequence comes from Acropternis orthonyx, assembly GCA_035583155.1. Lineage (NCBI taxonomy): Eukaryota > Metazoa > Chordata > Aves > Passeriformes > Rhinocryptidae > Acropternis > Acropternis orthonyx. The sequence goes on along the minus strand of JAWWEU010000081.1, from coordinate 2,722,168 downwards.
TTCTTATGCTTTTGCAATGGCTGTTAGTTAGATTCAAGAATTCAGAGATTTCCCCAGGTGAAAAGAGACCATTTCACCAGCCAGTTTGGTCTTTATCACTGAAATCCAGAATAACCCTGACAGCTGGGGGACTATTCAAACCCAAGTCCTCCCCCTGCCTGTTCCAAATTCAAAGAGCACAGCTCAGAGATAGAGGAAGTCCAGAGCCATTGGAAAGGCTTTTGCATCTCAATGTGATTAAATTGTATCACCCACTCAGGCAGGAAGGGACCGGATCCTTTCAAGCTCTCACTGAGAGCAGGACCCAGCTGCTCTTTATTCTGTTCCCCCAGTATTTGCAGGCTGAATCACTGTAAAGATTTTCCCAGGCTCATTGAGCATCTTTTAGTTGCGCACCACATCCTGTGGCAAAGAGTTCCACAGTTTGTTTGGTTTGGATAAAGAAACCATACCCCCTTGAAGACATTAATCTTCCAGTGAATAATTCTCGTTTATTTCTTGTTTGAAAGTCATTTCATTCCATGCATCCTGCTTGTTGCCCTTTTTCTCTGCTTTATATATAATATATATATATATATATATATATATATAATCATTGTAGATATGTCTTAAATATATTTCATTTCCCCTCTGGGACTACAGCATTCCACTCTACCTCCTTTAAGTCTTGTCCTCTAGACTCACCTTTCATTACATGGTACTTATTTCAAGCCAGACCCTGCCACCCTCATTCCCAACAAAGCCTTATCTCCATAGCTAAAGGATGGGACATCAACAAAATTCTCCCACCTTCTTACTGTTCGTGTTGTTTGGAGACTATTTCAATACAAAGCTCCCTGAAGATGCAGTAATTCTCCTTAAACTAAGCAGTCCCTATGTGCAGTGTGTTGATTCCTCTCAATTTTTCCTGATGCAAACAACCTGTTTTTCTCTTGGGAGAAGTGGAAATTGCATGACAGGCTGAGTTTTTTGTTATTCAGCTGTAGCACTAAGATTTACTAATGATGGCAGGTAGTGGAGAAATATGTTATTAGGTTGTTTCCTTCAAAGAAAGGAAAACATAGGAAATAACTCTCTTGCTTGTCAGAAACAGCTGAAAAAAGGGGAAAAATCCCTCCTGACTGGTAGGTAAATTTCTGTTTGTTCAAGAGCAATGAGAAGAACAGAACTGCTTCTTCCCCCTTGCATGGGAATATTGCTGCAAAAAATAATAATGGTAATAGCAGATTCTCTGCTGTTCATTAGAGACCTTGTCTTCTGCACTGATAATTCTCCTGCCTAAAAGTGCTGCAAGGAAAGCCATGCATTTTTATGTCAGAAGAGGAAGAACATGTTATGGGTTCCTACATTTTGCAGGGATTCAGCTCTCCTGTCTCCACTTCAGCCCCTTGCTGTGTGTGGTGTCTGTGAACACAGACATCAACTAAATGGCCCCACAGAGCATCTCTGGGTGAGCTCCAACACGAGCACAAAGTTGATGCTGCAGCTGCAGCCACAGGTCTTGAAGAGCGAGGCTGGCATTGTATTATGGAAAACATCCAGCTCTGGCCTTTCGAGGCTCTGAAGTTTTCCCCTTTCCCTCCCACTCTGCCTCTCGTGCCCAGATGTTCTGCTCATTACTGTTTTATTCTTCTCAGCACTGTTTTCTCTCCTCCTGCTGCTGTGCCTGTAATGCTTCAGAGAGAACGATAGCCTTGAGATTTTCTGTTTGGTTTAGTTTTTTTCCTTTAGTTTTATGACAGCTTCTTCCTTTTAAATGCTTTAAATTCTTTAGGAACCTTTATATGAAAAGGAACAAGGGGCATGTGCTGACCCTGTGTGTCCATTCTTGTTCAGTCATCACCTACAGCCTGAATGAAAAAGAGCATTTAAAGGAAATGAAATCTCAGCAGGACCAAGAATTAGACTCCTTCGCTCTGGAGAAGGAAGTAAACGGATAAAGGGAAATAATGAAAGCCAAAGGCAGACAAGAAAGGAAAGAGAGGAGTGATTACTTCATAGCCAACTTCTCCAGGCAGTGGAGCCAGACTATTTCTTACATGAGTGTTTCCATTCCCCTTTGCCTGAGCTTTTACCCCTGTTTCAGTGTAGAACTGCCCTAGTTCATGCTGGACCCTCTTCCAGCTGCCACCAGCCCTCAAGGCCCTTTCTGCCCGATCAGGACTGATAAATCTCACTGCTGATCCATAGGCACTCTCTTCATTTTTTTTTTTTTTCTCATACAGACTCCTCTGATCTGTTTCCAGCTCCGGGGCTAGGAAAGAATAACACAGGAGTTACTCAGATATTACTGACATTTTCCTGAGTTATGTCCATTTAGCCTGGGATTTATCTAATTAAACTTTGGTACCTGCAATTTCATCTACACTACAAATGAGCAGGTCACCTTCCTCACTTTGTAGCTCTGGATATCCAATATGTAGACTATGAGACATAGTTAATTTCACCTTCAGCATAGATTAGATGATGCCTTTTTTGCCCTCTGGACACACATGGAAGTGAGGGAGACCATCTCAGCTCTAAATAATCACACTGTAGGTGTCTACCTTTGATGAGACAAATCCCACCTTTAGCATCTGGCTCTGTTATACTTTCTGGGTCGTGCTAGAGGTTTGGACTACCCAAAAAGTCTGGATTGGGATTTTTCCATGCCATGTTTTGGTATTTATATATCTTCTTTTTGTCATCCATGTAGTGGATCTACTTAGGCTTGTGTGAGCAGGTTTTGCAATCAATGACCTCAAAAGACAGGCAGAAGCTCAGCAGCCTCCCCATTCACACTCACCACATGAGTGCAGTGACAAGAGAATCTCCTGGCTATCTTCTGCTTCCTGATAGATTATATCTCTCCTACTGGACACTCCAAGGGCCTTGCACATTTGCCTGGCTTCATCTGGGATCTACTGACCTGTGGTAACTGGTGCTGTCCATGGGATGCACAGGATCACAGCCAGGAAATTGCCACTCAGAGAAATCCCACAATGGTAAGAGCCCTGCTGATGTAATATAGACCATCTCCAGCTGTAGATTGGCATCATAGACTTTCCCCAGCCCGTTACTTGTCTTGCTTTCTACTGTTGCAACCAGATATTCCAGACTTGTCCCTTGAATGTGGCTCTCTCTCAAGTGCTGGGGGAGTTCCCTGAGTGAGTTGCAGATTTAGGCCTCTGATTTGATGTTCATAGGGTTTAAAATGCAGTAGTTTGGAATGAGCCAAGGTATGACAACAGTGAACTCAGCACAAGGATTTGGTTAGAAAGAGAAGCGATGACGACTCATTGGTGATTATGTGGTTCATGACTCACTGTCAATCATTAACTTAAAGCCCCTGTTATCTAGTCCCACTCCTCCTTTCCTTCCTCTGAAAAATGTTGAAGGGCAGGAACATTCACAGGCATGTCAAGGAATTCAGATGAAAAAAGGATTTGAAGGGATGCAATGCCTTACCTTTATTAGGAGGAATCCTATCAGCAAATTACCCTGTAAATCAACAGGAGAGGATCTAGTAAGGTCAGTAAGAGGGCAGGAGATGATCATTATAAGGTCATGTGGTAATGCAAGGATAAGTTTTGAATTATGTTTCCATCATACAAAGACGCTGCAGCACTTTTTTTTTTTTTTTGTAGTTTTGCATTTTTATTGACTGTCTCATCAGCCTCTTGTTCATTCCGAGCCTTTGAATGATCTGCTGTTATTTCTCCTGATGCTACTGGGAAGACATAACTTCACTGTGGACCTGTGTCCCCCTCCTTGGTGCAGCTGTGCACAGGAACAACAGGGCAAGGATAGAATTCCAGTTAATGAATTCTTGGAGTTGGAAGGGTACAGCTAAGATTGTCTCTACATCTCAAAATTTCCTATGTGGCTCCTTTTTAAGCCAGGATACAAGCCTGGATAGCTTTGATCTGCCAGGATACATCTGTGTTTGGTCAAAGATGCTTTTTTTGGAACTGATGAATTTATCCATGTGACACTGCACAAAGTGTCTTCTACAAAGCTCATATTAGAGACGGTAGGAACAAGCAGGAGTTTCAAGGGAGAAGTCAGGGACATGGGATAACAGACACTCGGTCTGTGCTTCTTTCAGGCCTCCATTCTGTAGAGTGTCTACCTGAACAAGCCACCTGTGCAACCCTCAGGACCCAAGCTGTGATCAGCCTTTGCTCTTTCTCAGGTGCTTCCCTGACCTCTGTTTTCCAATCACTGATTCATTCTTTAGCTCTTTGCTGAATGTCTTTGATTTTACCTACATGTTTTGTAGAAGTTTTTGGGAAAAGGGGAATTACTTTTAACTGAAGAAGGTTACATTTAGATGACATGTTTGGAATAAATTCTTCCCTGTGAGACCCAGAGAAATTGTGGCTGCCCCATCTCTGAAAGTGTCCAAGGCCAGGTTGGACGGGGTTTGGAACAACCTGGGATAGTGGAAGGTGTCCCTGCCCATGGCAGGGGGTGGAATGAGATGAACTTCAAGCTCCCTTACAACTCAAACCATTCTGTGATCCTATGATACCATAAGTTTGTTCATTAATTGCAATGGATCAACCACCTAAATATAGGCCTATAAAGGGGAGAGATCTTTATCAATGTTAGTGTTTTAAACTGTTTATAGTCAATAGATCAAAATCAGCTCTTACAACTGAGTTACACTTAAGGACTTCAACTTGCCCTATTTTAGCACCCATTTTATGTTGAGAAGGTTGTGTGACAAGTGCCTGTTTCTCTCCATTGCCTATTAAAGCAATCACTATGAAGGTCTGAAGTTAGGTTGTATGAATTCTTGTGGTAATAATGACAAAAGTCTTCACTATCCAGACATAAACCAAGCTGCAGACTCCATAAATAATCTTTTTCTCAAATGGAGCAGCCAAAACTAAAGAAGTTGATGGTAACCTACTATGAATTCAGTCACATCAGTGAACCTGAAAGCCTGGATTTATATTGCCATTGAAAAAGTTCAGGATCAGCTTTGCCAAGGAAACAAAGGGTGCTGTGTCAGTCAAACTGCATTGGAATCATCTATGGAAAGGTTTTTTGGTAGACACAGCTGAAGACAGGACTAACCTACAATAAGTGAACCACTGGTATATTCCTTGGAAAAGCCTCTTGGATGTTTCTTTCTCATGCCTCTATAACACGCAGCCAAGATACACTTAAATAGATGGTCTGCCTGGGAAGACAAATAATAAAACAATAATTTTACTGGGGAAGAATTCCTGGTAACAGGGGTTACAAACCCATCCACTTTGTACCCTAGACACGATATTAATGGCAGCTGAGCAGGGATATTATTTTTCCATTGTAACTCTCAGCTGAGATCCTGGTGCTGGGAGCAGAAATATTCTTAGGGCACTGCTGTCCTTGTGCAATTCTACAGCTTTTGCTTTCAGATCTGATTGGAGTGCCATTAGGCTGGGGATCTCTCTATTCATTAGGGATCACAGTGTCTTTGCTAATTTATGTGTCTCCATGTCAAGAAAATTATTCCTTAATACACTATCCCTTTCCCTTCAGTGCCCTGTGTTACCCACAGGATAGTGCTAAGACATGGCAGAGTGAGGAGTGTGTAGGGCTGTAGGTGCATCCTGCATCACCAGAGAGGAGTTCTGCCATGGATTTTCCACAGCACATAGGCTAGAGATGGATACACTCTCTGTCATAACAATTTTAACCTCAAACCCTGCAAGTTCTTATTCGCATCTCCAGGGATGTGATTTGTCTCTCTTAATTTCAGTGACTAACACCTCAATCCTCTGACCTAAACCAAGTCTAAGCAGCCCCTGTAGCGCTGTGGGTCCTTCCTTGGAGCTACTTCTTTCAAGCTGCTACAGGTTCCTGACATTAGTGGGATAAATGGTTCTCTGGAAGGGCCTTTTCCTCTCCACTGACTCAAGAGTGAAGCCAGAGGACAAGTTAAGCTGTATGGACTCTCTAGAGTAGTTAAAGCTTAGGCAATGTGATCCTCATCCTGGGGACAGTCAGTGGAGGTGACTCAGAGAAAAGATGCAAAAATTGGTGTAATGAAGCAGAAATTTTTATCATCTCCTTGGGCAGCACCAACACCCTCTGCTGACCACATTTGGGTGCTTTAAGTGAGGACTCCTCCTTCTCAAGCCCTGCTAATAAATCCAGGCTTAGTCATCTCCTCAGCATTTGCTGGACTTCCATTCAGATGGGAAACAGAGGGAAGGGAAAGTACTGGAATTTCGTGCCTACAGCTCTGAAAACACCATTAACTATGAAGCAATATGAGCTGCTACCTCCATCCCATAGTATATTCATCCTGATCATTCCTACCTGCTTCTGTCACAGCTGGTACTTTTGTAATCCCCAGAATTGCCAGGAAGCTCTTCTTGAATAAGCAAGGAACACGAGTTAAAAGAAAATAAAATATGGATTGGGCTTTGTCCAGGCAACTGGGTAGGATAATGACTTGGATAAGATCAGTTTCTGGGAACAAAATGGAATAAAAGTATTCCTTTGCAAGCAGTTCGGTCATTGAAAAATGCAGGTTAAGGTTAAATTTTAAAATTGTTAAGACTGAAAAATAGCAACAATTAACATATTTGGAAAATCAAAATATACGGCTATTTCATGACAGAGTATTATTTCAGAAGTATTGCCACTTGAATTAGGGTTAAGAAATAAAGAAACAACTAAATTAAAGATAAAAAACTAAAAATGCAATTATCTCTCTGCCTGTCCAACTCTCTATTTTCATGTCAGACAAAATGAAGGTAAAAATCACACTTAATTGACCAGAGTGGGATTTTTGATTTGTGTGTTTAAAAGTAAAATATCAATTATTTACAGAGTTCCACTTTTGAGGTCTTTGTTTCTATGGTGACATATAGGTCATCAAACCACCCCATCTCTCTCTCTTTTTTTTTTTTTTTTGTCCAGACTTAAATATTATCGAGAAGACCAGTCTTACCTTCCACTGCTTGGTGGACACAGTGTGCAATGAGAAGCTGATCTACAGAAAATGGGGCAGTTTCTTTCCAATATATGAAGAGACTACTAAAACATGAGGGTTTCCCCTATATATTATTTACTTGCCTTTTATTTTCTTTGTGGGGGGTTTTGTGGTTTGTTTTTGTTTGGTTTTTTGTTTTGTTTTGTTTTTTGTTTTTTTTTTAACGAACATTTTCAAGTACAAAGCATAGTACATGCAACCTGGTGTAAAGTGCACCTACCCATGATGGAGGTGGAACAAGATGATCTTTAAGGTCCCTTCCAGCCCAAACCATTCCATGATTCCATGACTTTAGATACCTGTGCAATCGGTTTTACCTCTTGGAAGGAGGACTGTTGTAATTCCTATTGCCCCAAGCTGCAGTTGTGAGCAGCACATGGAATTGCAATCAGGTCACTGCATTTAAAAAAATGAATGATGAGTAGCAGCAAAACTTCTGCAATTAAATGAGTGATGGTTTCATCTGTCAGTATCTTCAAGGTCATGGACAGCTGGAAGTTGTGACAACGTGCAGTCATCTAATTTTTTAATATCTGTAGCAACATGGGGGGGGGGGGGGGGGGGGAGGATCCCCAAAATACCATGCAAGTCATCTGAATTATAACTGAGTGGCCATCTATGATACTCAGCTCCTTTTGAACCATGTGGTGGTGCTCCAGCTCAGCAGGCAGCTGCTGCAATCTTCTCCAGTGCTGAAAAAAAGTGTTTCCTTGCATGGAATTTGTGTTTTCATAAAGATCCTAAAAACATGTTACACTTCTGTAGCAGTGAGTGAGTCAGGTGTCAGACAACTGGGTATTCTTTTAAAAGGTAATTTGGTGGAAAAGCTCTTTTGTTCTTATTCCCATGGCATGTTCTGTGCTGGCTGCTGGATTTTCTGACAGAGAGAGGCTTTATTGTTGCTTTAGGTGGTTTATCTCACTGAGAAAAACCCAGCAGTGACAGAATGAGTTTGATTCTTGCTGGAATCAATGGCACACTTGACTGGTTTCTGGGACCTTTATTTCCAGTGCTGAAATGTGGATTAAGAGAGCACTGATTGTCTTTGAAGTTCTCCTCTCTGGTGGTGGCTACATTTCAGAGAAGCCCTAGATGAACCCTAGACGTTGTCTGTAAATTGCTTTCTAATGTCCAATAAGGTCCTGAAGCAAGAGAAATAGGGAATTACTTTGAAGATTTTCAGGACCAGGTGCAGGTGCACACAAATACCAGAGTCCCTGTACTCCTTGGAGTATCAAGCCACTCTGAAATGAGACCTATAGAAGATTTGTGTCTATCTGGCAATCTTAGTGCATCTCAAACTGCACTAAACACCTGTCTCTGGGAAAATAAATTAATAATCCTTATAGTGGAATTACCTGATGCAGCTTCCTAAAAATCCCATATTCAGACTGAATTTATCACCCAAGGTCCCTGAATAATCAGTGGTGGAAAACAGGAAACTTCTAAGTGAACATCATTGCCCAGAAATTTTCTTCATTTTATCACTGGAATTGCTTTCAAGGCCTCAGGAACTACATTGACTTCATGGGCTACAGTGGAAGATGAGACACTGGGGAAAGGGGTTTATTGTGTAGCCAGAAATACCCAGGGCCTTTTGAGATGCCTTGACTGTCTGAGACACCCACCCAGGGCTGTGAGGAGTGGCACGGATTTCTTGGAGGGGTAATATTGGAATGGGAGTGGCAGGTCAGATCAGGTGGTCAAGTGGCCCCAGTGAGATGCTCCTCATGTTTTCATGCTGACACCTATAATTGGGTTTCTTAGCCTGAACCTAAAAAGCTAAAGGACTCATTGAATCAGGGTGGGCAGGCCCTGGCACAGGCTGCCCAGAGAAGCTGTGGATGCACCACCCCTGGAAATATCAAGGCCAGGTTGGATGGGACTTGGAGCAACCAGGTGCAGTTGAAGATGTCTCTGACCATTGCACTGGGGTTGGACTAGATGATCTTTAAAGGTTCCTCTCAACCCAAAATATTCCATGGTTCTGTGAATCTCAGTTAAAAGAGAGAGGCATCTCAAGAGAACCAGTGCTGTTTCCTAAGAGTCCTTAAAAAAAGGGAAGGAAGGTCTGTTTGCTGAAGGATGTTAATTAACCTATGAAAAAAATGCATTGATTGTAGAGATAAAGAACAAAAAAAGATTACTAAAGTGAATTATTTTGAGCACTGGCTCACAGAGACATGTTTGGCTGTTTTTAACAGATAAACTATGGGATTACTGCACACACACATCCACAAAATCTGGTTGTTTCAGTCAAATTACCCAAAGGCAAGGAAAGAACACTGCAGCAATAATTTATGATTTCTGCTTCAGCCTATAAAAGCCTGGAAGGGTGCAAAAGATACTGGTACATATTAATCATTAATATAGACAAAATACAAATGTTTATCCTTTCAGTTATTCCTCAGGTTTGGGTTCCTGTAGCTGATTAATTCATTAAGTATGACAGGTGAATATACCAGGGCCTAGCAATGTGGACTGAAACCAGGATTCCTGGCTGTGTTTAGGGCACGTTTATCACCCTGGAATGATGAAGGACCTCTGACACAGCTGCCCATTTCCATTCTACCCCACATCGCTGGTAATGAAAACCAGGATCCTTGTTCCTTCTGGCTTTGTATTGGGAAGGAGCATGAAAGGGATCAGAGTCACTAGAGCAGAGACACAGGTGTGACACTGGTTTTTCAACAGCTCCAGGGCTGGAGTGCACGAAGGTTTTCCAAGATAAGTGTGTGGGAAGCAAAACTCCAGCCTGGGAGCTCCTGTGGAGAAGCAGGAGCAGAATCCTCCTTTTCCTTCCACATGGAGACTGTGGTCACCCACTCTGTCATTGCATGAGGTGACAGTGGCAGTCATCAAACATCCTGCAGTTCCCTTCCATTTCCTCTTTGTTCCTATTTAATCCTTCATTCAGCCTCTCATTTGAGGTAGATTTAACAGTGGTCCAGCTGAGGAAGTGAACTGGTTGGACCTTCTCTTTTGGGCTATAATGGAGCTTTTGTATTCCTGCTGTGAAGGTGGCATTGTTTGAGCTTTGCTGGCTATTCTTCTGCACCTCGAGCTGAAGATGAGAATGATATCTGAGTATTTTGGTTTTCTATTTTGTTATCTTTTTACAGTGAGTTCTTCTGGAACTTGAGGTTTCTGTGCCATAGGTGTTTCTGTCCCGGCTGTTGTCCCAAAGGCTGTTGCCTCCCCAGTCAATGGACAAAAGTGGGCTTTTTGAGGGAATGACTCATAAAACCTATTTCAAACATCTGCTTTCCAATGAGAGACATTGTTCTCTAGGATTGCCTGTTTCTGTCTGTTCCCACAGAAATTTTGAGGGCTATTCACATGTTGATGTTGGCAATCAATCCCTCAGCTGAATCCCACTCTGGAAAGTCTCTTTTCCAGGCACTGCTTGCTTTCTAAATGGGAATTGCTGCCTGTACTTAGGCCAGCAGTGGGAGAACAATAACTGTGATGGGACCAAGAATAGGTTAGAAGAAATTCCAATGGCTTCCTTTTAATAACTTCAGTTGGAAGATTTTCTGTACCCACCTAAGAATCACTTCCTTTTCAGCAGCATTTGGACTTCTGGAGGAACATTCTGACATATCATACTTTGCATGTTTAGAATCACTGCTATTGTATCCTCCTGTATTTTAGGGTCACTTGGAAAATTCTAGTCATGGATGGAGTGTTTTGACACCAAAGACTCTTCTTAGCCTGTTCTTTACCATAAAATGTTTTTTCCTTATGAGATTTCCTCAAACACTGATATTCTCACAGAGGTGGCCAGTGATTAAAACCGCCCAACTGTACAATTTCATTTCTACTTTTGGCTTATTCTCAGCTGCATCCACTGCTTCTTAATACACCTCCCAAACTTAAGCCAAGAACTTCATTACAGGGACCTGCCTACTCAATAATACATGCAGTTGAATAAGTATAATAATTTGGACTCCTGACAGGTTTTGCATATTGATTTTTCCTCAGCAAAATAAAACTGAAGAACAGTAAGTTAAATCATCTTCAGATGGATCAGCAAGTTCCAGCACTATAACAAGTTATTAAAAACTCTACAAAGTGGTAGAAAAATATCTGTAAATACTCATCTCACCATGGTAGGGGGGGGCGGGGGAGGGGGGGAGGTGTGGAGAAAGAGAGAATTCAGCTTTGCTTACCCCCAAAAGCAGAAGCACAAAGTAACTTACATTCATATCTCACATCTGAATTGGAATGAGATGACTTTTCAAGGTCCCTTTCAACCCAAACCATTCTGTGCCTCTGGATAACACCTTAAATATCAACTCCCTGAGCTCTTACTAGGCCCTGTTTTTTTTTTTTTTTTTTCCTCACAAAGTTCCTGTCCTTTTCCGTCACTGAAAGAATGAAGCAGCAGGAATTGCATGTCCCATCTTCATTGTGATTTATTTTAGTTCAGTGCAAGGCAGGATGAGGGTGGGGAAGGGAGATCCTTGGCTGTGCCCATGAGCTGCTCTCCAGCACTGCTGACTCAGGATGGGAATGGGGATTTACTCCTGGCAAAAGGAGAGGGAAGGAAAACTTCAATTCCTTCCTCAAATTCCTTACATGAAACAGAAGGAACAGGATAGTAAAAAGGGAACATTCTCTCCTGCAATTTTTCCAACCTTTCGTAAAAGAACTGAAGAAAAGAAGAACTCTTCTGGTGTTTTGTTTTGGGGGTCATAAAGCTTAATGTGTGGCAATATTTCATTCCAGGGAGAAGGATTTTGCATGCTCTGCTAGAAAACAAATTAACTTGGCTTGTGCTGTTTTGCTTCCCAGCTTGAGATTTCATTTCCTAATATGAATTCCACCACAGAAATGGGTTATTCTGGGTGCAGGAATAGTTTCCCAATATCTCTTAAGTTTAAAGGCAAAATTAATCTCACTTTAGCTGGCTGAAAGCAGAACGTTTGCTTAAAGTGGATATATAGGCTCCTCCATGGCAAAAAAAAAGAAGGAGAAAAGGAAAAGAAGGAGGAAAAAAAGTTGATTTGACCAGCCTAACTTTTATAACTATTTGAAGTAATATGTAAATTTAAGATATTCCAGAAGTAAAATAGTAGATCTTCTTCCCTATTGATGTGTGATCAGTTTTCATATCATTTCACTTCTACAGGAACACTGAATGTCAGAGTCCAGTTTTTTTTTTTCAAATATATCCAGTATTTCTGCAGGATAGTTGGAAAGGAGTAGAATTAAAAAAACACCCCAGCCAGACTTCAAATTGATCTCAGTTAAAATAAATGTTGTTTCTTGCTCTCCTCCTCTCTGAGTTGTGCTCCTGGATGCCACGAAGGCTCATGATTCTGACAGCTCAATGAATATATAATGTCTTATAAATGATTTACAGATGAATCAGAGTAATTACCTGCCTCTTGCACCACACTGTAAACATGTCTTTGGGAGGCACTTTTGCTTTTAACATGGATATTTTCGAGCCTCAAGCCATGTGGAAATATCCAGACTCATATTCCAACTAATAATATATTTATAGCTTGATCACTAACGAGCCACACCTTTAAGATTTTGATAATTCTTTAACTAAACGCACCTCCCACCAAAACAAGGACACAAATCCCCACCAGCAGCGGGAGGGCTGTGCTGCAGCACCACGAACAGCTCCCTCCCGTCTCCAGGTGTGATGCCGCTGCTGTAAATCCAGCCTCAGGGCGGTCCCGTGGCGTAAAGGAGAGCACTCTGGACTCTGAATCCCAAGGGCCTGAGTTTGAGTCTCAGTGGGAACCATCCCCTGGGCAGTTCAATGTCTCCCTGCCATCCTATCCCATCAGATCTCGGATGCTCAGCAGGGGCAGCCCCGGTTAGTACCGGGTGCTGTAGCCAGTCCCGAGGATTTCACTGTCACTGTCCGAGCTCGCTCGGCCGTGGCAAATGGACCTTAGGACTTAAACGGTGGGGCCAGTTCTGCGCACGCTGTGCCTCACCTAAAAAATCCACTGTGCAGGCTGGAAGGGCACACCCACGGGGGGAGAGCCCTTCCCAAAATCTTTGTTCTTGAAGTCTGGCCATACATATATATACATACACATACAAGTGCAACCTCAGCTCCCACTCAATGCCACAGGCATGTGTTTAGGGAAAGAAGGGTCTCCTTGGGAGAGGGACTGGGCGTTAGGCATGTAAATTATGGGCTCAGTGAACGAGTCGGGCTCCCACGGCTTCTTGTACAAGTGATGGATCAGAGATTTATGGCCAGTTTGCATATTAAACATGAAATTAAAGTGGTTTAATATACAAGCTGATCCCATTGGAGGTGCCAATTCACTTCCCAGTCCTGGAATTCTGCTCTTCCCAGAGTTCATACACACTGTATTGTTGCCCAGTTGGTGGGGGATTTTGTTGGTTTTTGTTGGTTTGGTTTTGATGGGGCTTTAGGTTTGTTTAGTTTGATTGGGTTTTGGTTTGGGGTTTTTTTGTGAGGTTATTTGTGTTTTGTTTTATTGGGGTTTTTGTGGGTTCTTTTTCTCTGTAGGGGTTTTTGTGTTTTGTTTGGGGGTTTGGGGGGGAATTTTTCTGTGTGGTTTTTTTTTTTTTCCTGGTAGGGTTATTTGTGTTTTATTTGATTGGGGGTTTGGGGGAGTTGTGTTTTCTTTTTTGGTTTTGGAAGGGTTTTTTGTCAGGTTATTTGTGGGTTTTGGGGGGTTTTGTGTTTTTTTTTTTGGTAGGGTTGTTTGTGTTTTGTTTGATTGGGGTTTTTTTGTTTTGTTTTTGTTTTGTAGAGTTATTTGTTTCTGTTTGTGGCTTTTTAGGGAATTTTTTATGGTTTTTTTTGTAGGGTTATTTGTGTTTTGTTTGATTGGAGTTTTTTGGAGGGTTTTTTCGAGGGTGATTGTGTTTTATTCATTTGTTTTGGGGTTTTGTTGAGAGGGTTTGTTGTTATTTTAGGGTTTGGGATATTTTGCATTTTTGGGGGGGTGCATTTTGTTTGCTTTCTTTTGTTGGGGTCTTGTTGGGGTTTTTTTAAGGTTTGCGGGGTTTTTGGGTTTTTTTGTGGGTTTTTTGTTTGTATTTTGTTTGGGGTTTTTCGTTTTATCGTATTTATCAAGCTTCTTGGTAGGGTTTGGGGGGTTTTGTTATAGTCTTTTTGTTTGTTTTGTTGGGGGTTTGGGGTTTTTTTGTGTCCTTAGGAGATGCTTTTTGGTAGGTTTTTTTATTTGTGTTTTGTTTCTGGTTTTTGTTGGGGTTTTTTTGTAGATTTTTTCTTTGCATTCCTTTGTGTTTCTTGTTGGCATTTTTGGTAGAGTTTGGGGTTTTGGTAGGATTTTTTTTGTTTGTGGGTGGGTTTTTTGGTTTTTGGGTTTTTTTTTTGGTAGGGTTTGGGGTGTTTTGTTAAGTTTTTAATTTGTGTTTTCTTTGGGGCTTTTTGTTTTCTTGTTTTTGTTAAGATTCTTGGTAGGGTTTGGGTTTTTTAAGTATGGTCTTTTCATTTACTTTGTTTGAGGTTGGGGGTTGCATGGTATGGGGGTGTTTGGGTTTTTTTGTTGTTGTTTATTTGGTTTTTGTTTGTGTTTTTTGTTGGTTTTATTGGGGGATTTGATAGGTGGTTTTTTGTGGGTTTTTTCTTTGTGTTTTATTTGTGTTTCTTGGGGGTTTTGGTAGGGTTTGGGTTTTTTGGTAGTTTGTTTGTTTGTTTGTTTGTTTTGTTGGGTTTTTTGGTAGGGCTTGGAGGGAGTTTGGTAGATTTTTGTGCTTGTTTGTTTTGTTGTGTTTTTCTTGGGTTTTTTTAGGAACCCAAGTGGGAACCCTACCCAAGTTCCTGATTAGGAATGGTACAGTTTTCCCGCTACAAGAGCAGACTGTTGAGTCTCATGGACAAACACCTGCAGATGCTTTTCTTATTGATCCTATTCCTTGCCTTTCTGATTCCCCTAAAAGCCCTTTCAGCCTTCCACAGCACTTTTGGTAATCAAGCCATACATTTCCTGCTCACACAGTCGCTGGGATCGATTGGTTTGTGTCCTTTGCAGGAAAACAAATCGAAGGAAGCAAAGGAAAACAACACAACTAGAAATCACAACCCAAACAAAAGGCCAGGTTGGAATAATCCATCATGGAGTGATGAACCAGGACCTGGGTGAAAAAATTACTGGACATAGAAGTCAACACACAAGGAAATGCTTTGGAAGAGAAAAAAAATTATTAAAGTGTGTAATGAGTGTTCTTGAGCCCTGTGCCAAGAGCAAAGCTAAATTGAAATAACGACCACAAACAATTAATAAAATGTACTCAAGGATTGTTGTACATATTTTATTCCCAAGACAGGAAAGGACTTGAATCTGCTCCAGGTTTTTGGCCAGAAAACCAAATGACTAATGTAATTCTGCCCCTTCCTCTACAAACTGCCTGAACCAGAACCCACTGTTGTAACTGAATAGTCTTGGACAAAATGAAATCCAGTTATCCCAGTCAGTAGGACTATTCCATAATCCTCTCCATGCAGGATAGACCAGAATTGCTGGTTTGTTTATCATTGTTCTTCCAGATTGAGAAGTGATAAAGAAAATTCCCAGTGGTACCTTAAACAGCCTATGGACAGAGTAATCCATCTGAAGGTATATATAAATATAAACCTACACTCTCTACCTGTATAAATACACACCTATAGATATAAAAAGCTCCTACATCTCACTGAGTTTTAAATTAAGAGTTAATTTTAAATCTGACCTGTTCACTCTCAGAATATCATGAAGAAATTTGTTATCTTCTTCATGCATGAGTCTGATCCTACCATGGCCCTGCAAGCCAAAAATTATCAAGTGACTGAAATATGCAGGAATTTCTGGATCTTTGTAACTGAAACATGCAGAATTGTACCCTGTAATCTACTTTGTTCATGCTTTGTCCAGTTTACAATAATGTCACAGACAATGAGAACTCCCCAAATTACCTTTAGATATTTTAGTTGTGGTTTATTTTGCCTGGGTGCAGGGAATAATCTCTATGACCTCCACAGGTCCCTTTAGGCTTATTTTCCATTTTTTCATAATTATTCTGCATTCCAGTATGTAACACCAGTAAAAAATATTGATTATATGTATGCAAGTTTTCATAGGAATTTATTACTTTAGGTGGGAATGAATTACCTGCCCCATATATTGGTGAGCAAGACCACAGAACAATTACTCTCCGTACTAGATTTTAACCATTTCTAGAAAGAAGAGGGAATAATATCCTTCACTCTTTTTCATATTTCTTTTTAACCCATCTCTAAATTCCCTAAATTGGTCTCTGACTTACAGCAGCTTTATAGCTGGAGAAGCTCACTGACTCTTTTGGAATTAACTCCTCATTTGCAGAGTAGGTGAAAGGAAATTGAGGATATGTTGACCTTTTTTTCCCCCAGTTATGGTTAAAATCCACATTCTTTCCAAAATATTTCTTCCTGCAGTGACTGCTGTGATGGCTTTTATGGATGTTTGATACATATCTCTGTATGTTCTTGATGTTACTGATCCTGTACCATAAATTATCAAGTAGTGTTGGCAGCTGCTTCCCAGTTCTTCTTGTGTCCTCCCATTCTTTAGACAAAGAAAGACAGATCCAACACATCTGGTCTGATCCAAAGGCAAGGCAAAAGGGAATTATCTTGTCTCTAATGGTTCATATTTTCCATTACCACCATTAATTTTGGGCCCTCCTGTGGCCACTTCATGTGACTTTCTGGACACTCTCACTGTGTTTCATATACCTAAACACTGCAAGTACTTCTAACCCCTCCTCATATGATGTTTTGGGGGTTTGATTTTGTACTTCACTATTGGCTTTGGGAGACTTTGTTTTTTGTAGTATATCCAATACAGAGTTGTGAGCAGAGTGTACAAATACACTTTTTTTGGATTAAGTTTATATGGCCTCTGCTTTCTGGTGGTGGTCGTGGTCTGGGTGTGATGGCACTGGGGCTTCCTTCCCAGAATACATTCCATTCCATTTCTTCCCCTTTTCCTTCTGCAGAAAAGAAAACAAGATCAAGAAAAAGGAAGGTATTCAGTGCTCCCCTGCTCCTTACCGGAAAAATGTCCTTCTAGTAATTAAAGGGGACATATAAAAAAAGAGAGAGAGTGACTTCTTACACAGGCAGGTAGTGATAGGCAAGGGGGAACCATTTGAACCTAAAAGAGGAGACTTAGATGAGATATTGGGAAGAAATTCTTCCCTGTGAGGGTGGTGAGGTCCTGGCACAGGTTACCCAGAGAAGCTGTGGCTGCCCCATCCCTGGGAGTGTCCAAGGCCAGGTTGGATGGGACATGGAGCACCCTGGGCTAGTGGAAGGTGTCCCTGCCCATTGGAACTGGATGATCTTCAAGGTCACTTCCAACCCAAACCATTCTATGCATTATCCCAGTTCTCCATGCATCCCTAGCATATCCTTTGTCCTCCTCCACCTCCTTTGTCATCTCCTGATACCCCTCACATTGTCTCTTCACTGACTCCCTTTAGTCTCTGTCAACTGACCAAAATTCCCTGCTGTGTGTAATCCTGGGGAGGCTCTATAACATTTCCAGGGTTATTTTGTTTCTGAATACACTGAGGACAGTCAGAGAAGTTCAATACAGAACAGGAGAGAGCCTTTGTTGAAGTCTGACAGTGTTTGTCTCCCTGTTGAGGAGCATGAAATGCAATATGTTAACATGCCCCTTCACAGGGCAGGATCTGGCTTTTTCTAATGTCTTTATTTCCTCTGTTTCCTCCACTAGATCATAAGGTCCCATGGGCTCTAATAAGGAATTGTTTGACTCACCACTGGAACAATTTCCAGGAGAGATTATGGATTTTGCACACTGAAAGAAATTAAGTTATTTAATTCAGTCATTTCTCATTCTCAGAAGGTTTGAAGGAGTAAACAAGGAACAAATGCCTCTCCAGAGTATCCCCACTGGCGTCACTGTGGTTATATCAGGAGAGAATTTGGCCCAGGTTCTGTTCTAAGTTATCTGCTACTACAGACTTGCCTTTTCCACCGAGATAACTCTATTTATAAACACCAGAAAAGCAGGAAAGTGGGGAGCACAGGAGTCAGAATTTGCAGTGCCACCATTTACTGTGTTTTGTTTGGTTTTGTTTTCCTGCTGTAAAAAGAGCAGAAAATCTTCTTACCCCCAGAGCTACCCTGAAACCAAAATGATAATAATAATTTGTAAATTCCTTTTCAGGGGTCTTACTACATGTGTAACAGAATTTAGTATAACTTCTGAAATTATCAACTGTAAAAACTTGAGGTCTGTTGCTATTTTCAGCTGTTTAAGGTCTGCCTGTTTTCCTTGGTCAATTTATCCTGTCAGAAAGAAGTCAAGAATCCTGACAAATGTTGTTGGCAGTTATTGACCTCAGGCCTTGCCTGAATAAATCCCATTGAAAATCCTGTTCTCCTGTGTCGGGATTTTATAAGTCTCAAGTATAACCCCGTACTCAGAGACTGTTTCAAGGTTTGTGTCCCATTTCAGTCCCACTTCAGTGCTGTTGTGAGATGGGTTAGAAATGAACAAATCAAAGACAGGTGTTATCATTTTTTTCTTTTGAGACAGAAAAGATTTGAAGCCCTGAATTTTTTACTGGGAATCCTCAAGGCTCAAGAGACCTGCTATTAAATCTTCTTCTCATCTCCTTCCATGCAATTCCTCTCTCCATTTTCAAAGGAATGCAGACTCCAAAATACCAAAAAGACAGTCTGAAAAAATTTCTGCCTTCTCTGTCTCCATGGCAACTATTTATCCCAGTGATCTTTTCTGATGTCTTCTTCATAGGCCCATAAAAACTCATAATGGGCCAAATATCACTCCTTGGGTGGCAGAAGTGGCAATGAACAGTTCAGCTATCCAGCTTGGAAAGATTCCTTACCCACAGCCTTAGTTGAAAACCAGGGTTCACTGAGAGGAACATTCGTACTTGCAGAAGGAATATATAACATGTACAATATTTTATATGTATATATGTGTATATATATATTTCCTGCCAGCTCCTTCAACACCACAACCAGTTGTAGGTTTCTCCAATAGTGTTAATTGACGCTGTTCACAAAAACAAGCCCCAGCTGGTAGTGCTCCACCCTGCTGCTTCCTTAGCAATTCCTTTTGGTTGTGCCTGTGAACAGCAGGATCCCTTTGGACGGGATCTGACCAGGGGAAGCAAGGAACACATCTTCATGGTTTTTACTCTAGTGGTTTCTTCTCAAACTCCACGTAAACTCTGTAGCCTCCAGCCAGTGTTTTTATCATGCTCTTCCCAGCAATCACTCTGAGCCCAGTCGTGTAAGGATGACAATTTATGGCACTGTGATGGATGGAAAGCCTGGAAGGCACTGATGGAACAGCCTCCCTTTTCCCATCTGTGCCAGCCTGGAGAACTGATGAGAGACAGAGCTGCTGAAGTGCATGATGTTGTCTTCTCCTCCTCAGCAGGGGGGCAGTGAGTCAGAGTGGCTGGTGGTGGGGCAGGACCGTGATGATAAAGGCAGTGAGGGGCAGCAGCCGCTGCCGGGCACAACCACTCCAGCAGGATCTCCCACATCCATGTCCCAGGTGGTGCCGGATCATCTGCAGCTGGTGAGCTTGGCACTGGCTCAGCTCCTGGCAGCCTCCGAGTGCCACCCTGTGCTCCAGCAGCACTGGAGTAAAGTCTCCCAGTTTTCTCAGTAATTCCAGAGTCTCTCTGCCTCCAGAACAGCGAAGTGGTGACCTTCTCAGGGAGGAACAGCCAAACTTTTTTTATTATATTTAAAGAAAGTCTAAAAAAACAACAACCCTTCTCTCAATTTCACGGCTCATTGGCTTTTTACTCTGTTGCATAATTAGACAAAGAAATGTTCCAAGGTTTTGCCAAGTTGAAGATTCCCTTTAAAACTCTTCAAATCTCACCTAAGGCCAATTGGCTGGCAGCACTTAAAGGATTTGGGAGATTTTCTTGGATGAGGTTTCCTTGGCAGGTATCAATGCAAAAACAACAGTGAGTGTGAGCTTGGAAATAAACACCCTGTGACTGTAAAGAGCTAAACAGCTTTAAAAGAAAAAAAAGAGTTTACACCTCTGTAATTATAAATAACAGCTCCTGTAATTTAAAAGCTGATCTTTGCTGTGTATCGTTTTCAAGGAAAAAAAAGCTATAAAATACAGCTTCTTTCATAAAGATGCTGTATTTTTACAAATATTTTATAATATTTGTAAGTATAGCTATAATATATATAAATATGATCCTGTACATAATTATATAAGAAATATTTATATAAGTAGAAAACAATATAGAATAGATATATACTTATAATACATATAAATAAAATTTATAATTAAATAATATTATTACAATTATATAATGTTTATTTTATAAAAATAATATGCTTGAAAATCTATCATTCCAATCAAAAAAATTCAGTGTTTGGGATTCTTCCTCTTTTAGTTTTGAATATAGTCTACAAATAATGTGGTACATTAGAAATGAAGTACCTCAAATAATGTTTCTAATGTTCTCTTTTTCTTTAATTAGGCTGATATTTTTAATAGTTCTCTGCAAACAGTGCCGAACTTAGTGCATCTTAGATCTCTGAAAATGTCATCTCATAAAACAACTCACTTTGCTGATAATGCTGTACCACTAGAAGGTGCTATTTTAAATATCATTACATAAGCAATGGATTCTAAATATTCAGAATGTAGTGCTGAGTCACTTTCTACTGGGGCAGCAGTTACCTAAAGAAAGGGGATGGGAAATGGGAAGGTGGGCAATGGCTGGGGAGTTTGATCTCCCTCTGTTGCTCTTCACACACCTCTCTGGCAGAGTCATTGGGACTGTACTTGTGGAATCCCTCTAATTCCAGCTGGTTGAAGCCTAAAATTAGGCTTTCTTTTGGTGTCTTTGCTAATTGGGGGAAGAAAAGACACATCTCCAGACAATAAATTATCTTAGATTACCCAGAGAGGTGGTGGCTGCCCAAGGCCAGGCTGGACAGGGCTTGGAGCGACCTGGGCTAGTGGAAGGTGTCCCTGCCCATGGCAGGGGGTTGGAATGAGATTATCTTTAAGGTCCAACCTGGCCTTGAACACTTCCAGGGATGTGGCAGCCACAGCTTCTCTGGGCAACCTTGTCTTAATATCCCATCTAACCCTGCCCTCTGTCTGTTCAAAGCCATTCCCTATGTCCTCTCCCTCCATGCCTTGTCCAAGGTCCCTCTCCAGCTCTCCTGGAGCCCCTTTAGGCACCGGAAGGGGCTCTCAGGTCTTCCTGGTGCCTTCTCTTCTCCAGGTGATCCCCCCCTGCTCTCCAGCCAGAGCAGAGGGGCTCCAGCCCTCGGAAGCATCTCCATGGCCTTCTCTGGATTCCTTCCAACATTTCCACATCTTCCCTGTGTTGAGAACCCCAGAGCTGGATGTGGTGCTGCAGGGGGGGTCTCACCAGAGCAGAGAAGAGGGGCAGAATCCCCACCTTTGACCTGCTTCCCACGCTGCTCTTGCTACAGCCCAGGATTTGACACATCCCTGGACCTGACAGAGTCACAGGTTTGCTGCCCAACCTCAAACACCTCCAGAAACACCCTTTCTGTAAGAGGAACTCCTGTAAGATACCTGCACTTGGAAATGTCAATTACTTTTGAAAATCTAAACCCCATACCCAGGCCACGCTTAAGCCCTTATTTATTTTGGTCTTTACCTAGATTTATGAAGGAACAGAGAGCACCTGTCTCCTGTTCCCCCTGTCTCTGCAAGGCTTTATATGTACTATG
Source organism: Acropternis orthonyx (assembly GCA_035583155.1). Lineage (NCBI taxonomy): Eukaryota > Metazoa > Chordata > Aves > Passeriformes > Rhinocryptidae > Acropternis > Acropternis orthonyx. The sequence continues at coordinate 2,700,449 of JAWWEU010000081.1, read as the reverse complement.
CCCTTTAGAAGTTATTGTGCATCACATAATTCAGTTTAATATGCTGCCTTGTAACATTACATTTCCTTTGATATTACTCTCCTGAAGGCAATACGACCTTGAAGGTGATATTTTAAACTAATAAGTGAGGAGAAGAACTCAAAATCAAACTGAATGCTGTAAGCCAGAAGGATGGATTTTCATCTCAAGTCTTTATTTCCCTACATGAAAAATACAGAAGTCTAACATTTATGTAATTACATTTTTTCCTGATTTGCCAAGGGAACAAATTTTATGCAAATTCTTGTCTATTCACTTTTGTCTCTGTATGAATCCGTAAATCCCTTTGTCCATTGTCCTGCCATTCCTTTCTTTCACTCCCTTGTTTGTGAAAATGTTGTGCTGAGTATAGAGTTGTCAAAACAGTTTTCCTAGAGGAGGAGGAGTCAGGTGGGAGTTACCAACTTTCTCTGGAGGAGGGAATGAGTGATCAGTGAGTTAGTACACACGGTCTTGCCATCCAAAAAACACATCTCCAGTTCTGCATCTTCTCCTGCCAAAAATTTGACAGAGAGGAGAGGAAGCATTTTGCACTAGGGCAGGATAAGGACATGGGAGGATGTTGTGGAGAGTGTAAAGAGGATTTAAATACAGAGTGTAAATGAGGATATTTTGGCAGAGGCACCCTAAGAAAACAGGACACAATCTATAAAAAAAGAACATGTCCATGGTCCTGGTGACACAGTGACTCTCTTAGTGGAAGATAACAGGCTCTGTCCTCAGTTGATTTAAAATGAGGTCCATTCCTTGAACTCAGTGAACTTCAACTACGTGGCTGCCTAAAATCTGGTTTTATATCTATCCTCTATCAAAGTGTAACTCGCGAGACAGCCCTAGACAGAGGAGAAAAGGAGGGTAAGGGACCATGAGCAGCTTCAGAAGAGCTGATTATCACTGCTCTTGTGCCAGCATAGCTTGCTTTGGGTTTTTGATGATTTTTTTTTTTCTCTTGGTGCTTGTCCAGAAATGTCAGGCAAGAAGGAGCCTTTCAGCTGCCAGGAGGAGCAGGTTAGAGAGAGAGTGTTTTCCTCCAAGAGGCTTCATTTGAAATGAAAGATGGGAACAAGGCTTGTGTGGATCTCCATGGAGGCAGGAAGACAAGAATGCTTTTATTGCTAAATATAGTTTTTAAAATGCATCAGAAGATTCTGCAATGATAAACAATTGTTTTTTTCCTTCTTGGTATGAAATGTGGTTTGTTTGGGTTTTTTTGGGTTGTTTGTTTGTTTGCTTGTTTTGTTTTGGTTTTTTTGGTTTTTTTTTGAAAGAGCTGTTCTTTTTCAGTGGCTGCCAAGTCAGATCTGTCCTTTGGTATGTGAGGCACCTCCTCAGCTTCAATAGTGTTGAATTTAAACTTGAGTGTTGTGGGTTTCACATGAAATCCATATAAAATCCACATTGTGCTTCAGCTGAAAGCAGAAGCTGCTTTTTGAAGTAAAAGAAAATTGCACAGTGGATCCAGGCACAGGGAGCTCAGAGTTCAAACATGAATTTTATCTCACTTTTACAAGAAGAAGCTTGAGACAGAGATGTAAGGACTGACCATGTGGCTTTTCCTAAGCAGCCACTGGGGTTTGCCTGTGGTTCCAACGGCTCAGGAGCTGCAAAGCTGTGCTGGCACCCGTCACAGCCTGCAGTGACATGTCCCAGCCTCAGCTGGATTGCTTCTCTCAGGATCAGAAAGTGGTCATTCCTCTGCCCAGAGGGAAGAGTTGGTCCACATCTACTCCAGAAGACCAGCTAGACCCTGCAAGGAATATAATTTGACCGTCTAAAAGGCAGCTGTCAATTCTAAGCTAATTCTTACCCTCCTCCTACTGAGTGAAGTCAGTGGAGAGATGCAGGTCCACTTTACAGGGTGATTCCCCATCACTGCCACCTTAAAACGGGCTTATCCCTGTCTAGAAAGTCTCTCTCCATGGACTACAGAGGCACCTTTGCTTGGCTGAATAAGGTAAAAGGGTAAGGCTTAGCCAGCTGAAGTTAAACCAATCCTGACTAACCCTAGAGCTGAAGGATCATTTTGTGTTTCCTCAAAAGTCAGCCACAAAAAATAGGAGCTCCCAAAGGATCATCCATCCATGAAAGAGGAGATAACTAACCAAGCTGAAGCACTTTTCTGCCCATGGCATGAAGAGGGCATAAGTACCCGCCCAAGACCAGACACCAAGCTTTACTCCACTTACGTTATCTGAGATGAATCCCACAAGTTTTCCCAAACTGGAATTTCAGCCTGCAGGCTGTACTGCAGGCATGGGCAGGAAAGGCAGGGTTTGTGCTTTCTGGAAACAACCTCCAATTGTGCCAGGAGAGGTTTAGATTGGATATGATGAAAAATTTCTTCACTGAAAGCGTGCTCAGGCATTGGAACAGGCTGCCCAGGGAAGTGGTGGCAACACCATCTCTGGAAGTCTTCAAAAAACATGTGGATGTGACACTTGGGGACATGGTTTAGTGTTGGGCTTGGCAGTGCTGGGTTAATGGTTGGGCTTTGTGACCTTAAAGGGCTTTTCCAACCTTATTGACTGTGATTCTGTTTTGGTTTCCAGACCATCCATTAGCTTGACCACTATGTGTAATTTTTTATTTTCTTCACTCTGGCTCACGTGAAACCTTAGTCTTTAAAACTGCTTCTTGCCATTACTCATTTCTAACATGGTAAAAATCGGGCAAATTTGCCCACTTGAAGCTGCAATTTTCTGCTTGCAGTGTGTGAGCTGCCTCTTCCAAAGCCTGCTCGGGCATCCCTACGTCACAGGGCAGGGGAGACACCCCGTCAGTGCCAGAGGGGAGCCCTGCTGGGCAGTTTTACACTCAAGTCACTTTGATTTCCGTGGGCAGATTTCCCCCAGCAGGAATTTCTGGCTGTGTCATGCTTTACAAATGTAGGGAGGTTGTACACACTGCCCTTTATTCCATTTAATTTATTTATTTTTTTGGTCATAATTTCCTTTGCTCTTCTTAATTACTTGTTTCAAATATTCTCTCCCAAGCAGGATCAGACAATATTCTTATTGATGGTGAGTTCTTTACAATCTCCATCACTCAACTATTTTAGAAACTAAGGTAAATTACTTGACTTGCTGCCTCTGTCCCCCTCTCACCCAATGTTGGCACATCAGTGTTTTCTAGCACAATGATCTTATAATGACTTTTTAAATGGGGCTATTTTTTAGCTCTGCATGGTATTGCCACACAAGCAGCCACCTGGTGTAACTGAATTTCATACACACTGCTGTGAGATATTCATACCGTGGCTACACTCCCTGTTCTGCAGGAAGAAGATTTCCTTGCATTTCTCCAGGCTGGTTTGCAGCATCCTTTGCTATCCAAGTGTTTGGAAGAGAAATGATGTTGAAGTAATAATTAGCAATAAGAAAGCTTTTCCTTTTTCTATCCAACCCAGTTAATTTAAGAAGGCTAACAGGGGATTCTCCAAAGATCTCAATTAACCACTTTGGTTATCTCTGATACCTCTTGTAAGCATATGTCTCATTAAGAATAATATTTATATATCATTTTCTTTTGTGCAGAGGGCCATACATCAGAGAGCTGTAAGCCTATTGCTACACATCTTCAGATTTACCTGGAAAATACAATTCCTACTGTGTGGACCCACACAAACTATCATAAAGGGCAATAAAATCTGAAAGCACTCAATGTGATCTTGATTTCCATCTTTAGTACAGAAAGAGTGTCACAAAATCATAGGATCATAGAATGTCCTGAGCTCGAAGGGACCCAAAAGGGTCATTGATTTCAATCCCACCATGTGCCTGAGAGCTTTCAAACTTTTCAAACCCCAATCTTTGAGACTTCTAGAAATGTTCCAGTGAATCACAGCACTCATATGATGGGATCCTCATCTGGCAAAGGGAACAATCTGGATTAAGAGTGTAAAAAGAGAGGAGAGAGGGCAAATGTAAAGGATTCCTTTTTTTTTCTCAGATCCTGTGATGATTTAATGAGCATTTTTACAGTAATATTGTATTTTGATGGGTCTGGCAAAGCCGAGGGATTTTATGTGATAGGGTTAAGGGTTTATATGATTATTCATTTATATGATGAAATTTGATACTGCATCCTGTAGTTTGAAAGAATATTTATCCACTTCTTGGCTTGTGCCATCACTGTGGTGTGTAACAGGTTATTATCATGATGTTGCACATCAGAACAGAGTTGTTTGACACTGAGCTGGTCCTTCACACACCATATCACTCAGAACTGCTCCATCCACCACATGTGGCAGGATCTGGCTTATATTTTTGTGAGAAAACACAGGGCTTGATTCCCTGCCACTGAAGATGATGGGAAAAAGATGCCAGTTCCAGTGCTGTGAACATACATCCTCCACTGATGGAAATCTGCTGCTATCACCAGGGCTGATGAAACCCACATTTGTTATGTTTTTACAAGTTCATCACCCATATCTTGTTTTATTGTACTTGTGCCAGTCTGGAAGTAACACTTGGAAGTAGTTTTTAGTGAAGATCTTGTTTTCCTTGGCACATAGTCAAAGACAGAGCTTATTAATGGAAAGCCACTTAGAAAATCATGGAGCTGGTGGCATTTAGCAGTTGATAAGATTATGTGCTTAATCTCAACATCAAATGCAAATAAACAGATACTGGGTTTCAGTTTTTCTGTCTTTTCCTGTTGAGGCAGATGATCCCATCTGAGATTCCTTCACTAAGTTTTTTAAACATCAGGAGGAAGTTTGAGAGATTGTTCTGAGTTTTTCTGTACACTGGATAAGTCTTGTAGGTTTATGAGCTGGTAGGGTGGTGGTTTGTAGAATTACAGGAGGAATTACCCTTCCTAAAAGCCAGTTTGTCATGACTCTGGCACAGTGATCAGCCAGAGTCAGGAGCTGTGTTACTTTATTGTGTTTACACACACGGAACCTGAATTTTTCCCATATGAGCCTTACTTCAAAGTTTGTTACACAAAGCCTAATCTTTGCACAGTTATTAAACACCTGAATCTGTCTTCACCTTATGCAAGGAATCATTAGAGGTCAAAATCCTCCTTTCGACATTGAGTTAATATTCTCTAGAGCAAAGACAGCAGCAAAGATAAGCAATGGTGTTGAGACAGTTCTTTACTAAAGAAGGACATTTCACAATATTTTTTTAGAAAATCAACAGCATAGAAGAGATGAGTTTCCCTCACAACCCACAGAAATGGCTGCAGGATGAAGCAGAAACTGTTGTCAGTTTTCAGGTACTTTCCAAAACATGCCAGTGCCCAATCTTTGGCAAGGATTAGAGCCAGCAGAAATTCATAGAATTTAATCAAAGATGTGATCCATAAATAAGTTTTAAAATTAACCCAGAATTAAGATAGCTAAATGGCAGCAGATTTCATTCTCTAAGTAAAATCTTTTTCTCATATCTTGGAGTGATTTAATTGGGACTAGAGAATGTCATCCTCTGCAAGAGTAGAGGCTGGTCATTACTGTGCCATCCTATTACTTATTTTACGCTATTCCTATCAGTGGAAATTATTTTATTCCAGGGAAATTGATACTTTTTATTATTCTAAACAGGTGCCTTTTTATGTATGGAAGGAAGAACCAACTGTAATACCATGAAGAAAGGAATGGATTTGCATCACTAATGTATTTTATCCCTCCTTCTCTTCTGTAGGTTGCCCAGGAATGTGGGACAATATTACATGCTGGAAACCTGCAAGTGTGGGTGAAATTGTCTTTGTCAAGTGTCCTGCCCTGTTCAGATTTATCATCTCTGAAGATGGTAAAGTATCTTCTCTTTGTTCTTTGCCTCTGTCTGGTAAAGCCTCATGGGCAGCATGAGGGTAAAACCTCACTTAGATCCTCAGTATGAAGGGAAATAAAAAAAACTAGTAAAAAAAATTAAACCCCCAAGGTGTTTGCGTGTAGATCTGTGTGTGTGCACAGGGATGGGAGGGAATGTTTGGAAAAGCCCTTCACAGACTGTACAACATGAAAATATGACCAAATCTCATTGCTAAAGGGAATGTTCTGCCCTTGGGTCTCCAGCGAACTCAGTGAGATCTGAATCTGTGTTTGGGTCTTGGATAACACAACTTGAACCTATTTTAGGAAGTACCTAAAGCTCAGAGCGAGTTCTGCTCATGCCTAAGGATGCCATAGGCTTGAGATGACTATGAGAAGCTCCATGCTGGGGGTCCAGGGAGGAGTCAGTGGGAATAAGAGAGTTCTGGAAGGAGGCAGAAGCTTTGTCATGCTTTTCTGTGGTCTGTAGAAATGAGATATAAATATCCTTGTGCCCCTGATAATTAACAGAGGTTTGTCTATTTGCTCCCAGCACCCACTTAGGCTCCTGCAGATCACTTAATTAGCACCGTCCTTGGAGGAAAAAGTTCAGCACTGTCCCCCAGGATCCTTCTTCCCAAAGATCATTTTCCCAATTAATTATTCCTTTATAGTCTTGAGTACAAAATTCCCCTTCTCTGCATCACCACACGCAGAGCACAGTTTGTGGGAGACAGTGTTTCATGCACAGCTCCAGGAATGCTGTTAAATCCGCGCTTTTAAATAGGTCCATTTCAACTCACCAAGGCACAGGTGCCCCTGGCCGCACCCCTGCACAGCCAGGCAGCATCCCTACACCCTTCCCAGCATCCCTGGTCCTCTTTTCCTTGCCTGTGCATTCCACTGTTGCTCTTTAGTTTGACCAGCAGGGCCTGACTCAGCCATGCCCACCTCTTGCCTTCCTTGACCTGTTTCTTACTCTTGTGCTCTCTGGAAAACATCCTTAAACATCTGCCAGCTCTGTTCTTTTTCCTTGTCCCTGAGGGCAGTTTCCCAAGGGGTTCTGCTGACTAATTCCTTGAACAGATGGAATTTTGCTTTGCTTTACTCTTCACCTGACCCTTGTGCCTCAGGGCTTCAGACTCCACCAGTGCCTGGTCCCTGCAGCCCAGGCTGCCCCCAATCTTGGCATCACCAGTGCCATCTGACCCATATCCCACCTCACAAAAAAGATTAATTCCATATGAACTATTCCAGATCTTTGGTAAACTGTTACCTGTTAATGGAAAATAATTTTTTGGAATAAAAAGTAATACAGGCTTTAGAAAAGCAATTAAAAATATAAATTTAAAAAATCTGTAAAATAAAGGGCTGAAATAATATTTTGACATTATTTGCCTGGGATTTACAGAGCTCTGCACATACTGAACTTCACATTTGACCTGTAGCAGGGTGATACGATGACCCTAAGGGAGGAATAGTCCATCCAGTGGAAACGTATGTCTTGCTTTCCTTATCTCCTCACAGGATCACTGACAAAAGTGACAGCTGTTAGCTCGTGTAGGGCTGGGTTTGAGGGGTTTTTGGACATCTGTTCAGTAGGAACAAACCCAAGATTCATAATTTATTAGATAAACAAAAATACATTTAATCTGGAGTAGCTGGGAATCTCGACAGACCTGGCTGGGTTTGCAGTGGTGACCCCAAGGTGGAATTATCGACATCCCTAATCACTCTCCTGGGTGAATCAGCAGGAGCTTTCTCTGTCACTGCTGCTGATTTTAATTAGCCAAGTCTATTTGTTTCAATGAGGGTTTAATGAAAAAAAAGGCAAGTTTTATGATGATTCCTTAAATAAAAGGTTATTAGAGAACTGTAATGTTTCTAAGACACAGCTAATCTCATTTTAGGGATTGTTACAGTGTCCTCTGGCTGCTGCTGTGGTTCTGGAATATGGAGCTGGGCTGGCCACCAACACTAATATTTATTAATAGCAAAATCATTCTTAATAGAGCAAAATTTTTATATGACCATAAATCATTTTTACAAATCGCAGCAATAACTCTAAATTATGCTTTTAAAAAGTTTGTCCTGTGAAGCACCTGTAGGTTCAGCGTAATACCAGGGAAATCATGGGATGTGTTAGAGGGGGTAGGAGGTGTCTCACTTGGCTTTGGGTATTTAAAAGTTATCTGGGAAAGTCTGAAGTGATCGCGTGGCTTTCTGGCTCAGTGAATAGAAATCAATGAGTTCTTGTAGGAGATGTTTCCTCTGACCCCTCTCAAATACTTTTCCTGAGATGGATGAAGTCACTGGAGGGGTCTGCTCCTTTTATGAAATTCGCAAAGGAATTTGACTCCCTGTAGTTGGATGTCTAATTTCCATATACAGTAAAAGGGGGAAAAATAAAAGAGACTACAAAATAAAAATCAACTAACTAAACTGTCATCTGGAGAGAGGCTTTTTCAAAAAATTAGCCATGGTTTCAGCTAAAAATACCAGCTGTTGCTGTTCTTAATGTGCTCTGCTTCAACCTTCTCTGCAGTTGAACCAAGGAGTAACATCTCAACTGCTGTCAACATCCTACAGAAAGCCTAATGTTAAATCCCATTCTGTGCGTTTGGCAGCCCTGCCTTCTAAAATTTCATTTCATCTCTCTGATCCTCCAAACTCACCAGAATTTTTCACTCCTTTCAAATGCAAACTGTGGACAAATGTTCTCAAAATCTCTCCACATGGAAAAAGCATATTAGTTCCTGGGTCTTTTCTCCTGTAGTAGGGTAGGGATTTACAGTGGTTTCCTTCTAGATAGTTCCTAAATATTAATTTATTTTCCTCTTCAGCATTAATTTCTTAGACTGATGTTCATCAAGCATTATTTTCCCCAGGAGCTGTAACTTCCGTGACCTCTCTGTTGTATATTACTATTTCTCAAGTGCCTTCCCAGTGCTGGCTCCAGAGACACCCACTCCAGAACAGGGTGTATTTAAAGCATTCCAAGGGATCTTTGCAAAGGAATAATGAAGAAAACCATGTCAAGCTGTGATGTTACATTTCAGTATGGCATAGAAAAACCTAGAGCTGGCCCTGACATGGTGATCTGCACTCCCAGCTGGAGAATTTTCTCTGCTTTGTTCTTTTTTCCTCCCCCCCCCCTCCCAAAACAGAGGTGATCCTGCCTGGAATGGAAATCTACAGAAGCAAAGTCTGTGCTTTTTTCTTCTTTGCACTGTTCAGCTGAGATATTGTGGAGCCACATTATTCAAAAGGACCACTGAATGAAACTCGGTGGCCAGATCAGAAAGGAGCACATTTTTAGTTCTTTGATTTGCCATAAAAGAATAATACCAATGATAATAGACAGTTTCTGAGCATTGCCATATGCTCCACATTTGGAAAATGCTTTCATTCAGAAATCCAAATGATAAATATGAGTAGCTTCTACTGAATCTTCCAGCAGTCAGAATGTCCAGCTCCACCCCAAAGAGCACTACTCCAAGATATTTTTCACCTTGCAAGGCAGAGAAAATGTACATAAATATTGCCAATGGCACAAAACCCATCCTATGTTGATACCAGCATTAAGAGTTCCTAATTAAAATCCTCTAGAAAAAAGAATTTGGTGGGGTATTAAAGAGTTTAAGAGGGAATTATATCCTGTGCTCACATTTTGGAACCAAAGTGTTTGGCTTGTTGCTACTCTGGGAGTTATAGGACTCATCAACGAGCTTTATTGTTCCAAGAAATTGAAAATAGTCTATTACTGATCCGATTAAAAACACAGGGAAACCCTCAAGTACTTTGTTATACTAATTAATTGATTAATTGATTCTGTAAGAACCCCAAGCCTCATATATGCTGCACTAGAGATGCCATGGGTGGACAGTGGGATTTATGAAGGCAGGGTTAATTGGATTTGGGAAGCCATCTGTGGCTTTTTTTTCTCCTGCCTGAGTTTAGATTTTATCCCTAATCAATCAGAATAAGATGACAAGAGAAGAGTTAATGAGAAGGGAAGTGAAGCTTCATCTTCATATGTGGAAAGCCCTTCTGTGTCCTTCCTGGGGAGACAGTCCTGGTAAATTCTTTCAGAGCTGACCGTGTACCACAGAGAAAATGGGACATAACTCCCAAATTGAGTGAAAAGACAATAAAAGTCATTGAATTCCTAAGGTGAAAAATGTTAAAAATGTTTGCAAGTTACAATTTATAGTAGTTTGGGCTATGTATTGATAATTTTTGATATAGGCAGAAAGAAAAGGTGATTGTTAAAAGATCAGGGGCCTTCTAAACACCAAAATGTCTCTGGAAGATTTTGTACGTATTTTCTACTGAAACAGAAGATGCAGGTTTTCTTCTACTACTGAAATTAAGATCAGCATTGCAGCAGACTGAAATTGGAAATTGCATTTACCTGTCAAAAAGGCAAAAGATCAATGCAAAGGTCTTGATTTGTGTTCAAGGTTATCTTGCCCCGATGGGTATTTTGACATCCTGCATGAAAACTGAGGGAAGAAAAACAAGTAACCAAGGAGTGCTCTCTGAAAAACGTGGATGACCCATCCTGTAGCATCTTCATCCTTGGAATAATAATGAGCCATCAGGGCTTATCTAGTTTTTGAAGCAACCAAGACACTGTGCATACCTTAGTTTCATCCTTAATTTTATGTAGAGATCATTCAGAAGCAAGTCCAATGCAAAGTTATCTGATTTATATATAAACCATAAATATGTATACATTAATTTATATAGTTTTATATATAAACCATGTGTACATATATATACACCAGATCAAGGCCTTGGACAGCCTTCAAAGCTGCCTCAGACTGTGTATGTGTTAATTGTCGCTGAGTGCTCAGTAAGCCCTAGGAAGAATTGTGACATAAAGAATGTCACATACAAGAATTGTGACATACAAGAGACCTGCCAAGTGTAGGTGTTAAAAATGGCAAGTCTTGCCAATAACCAAGATAATAGCAGTAGCCAGATAACAAGAAATTTCATGCTGGTTTTCATCCCTAGGCTTTGCACAGGCAGTAAAGCCATGGGATTACTCCAGCTTTTCCGAAGTGAGGAGGACAAGCTGGAATTAAGTCTCCTCGGTCACAGCATCACAAAGTCTTTCTGCAATGCAGAGGGAAATGGGAGGAAAATACTGTCACCAAAGAATAGCAGCTGGGCCTACGTTTCTAATCAAATGTCTAAGACCTCTTAGATGATTTTTTATTTGAAGAAAAAAATGATATCTTAGAGCCTTTCACACCTAATTATGGGGACAGAAGACTCTGTGCCTGTGCTGCTCAAACATGCAGCATGACCAAATCAAGGCCTTGGCTCTTTACAAAATTGACATCCTGCAGTGGCCAGGGGAAAGCTTTGTTAATGATCTTGAGCTAATTTGGCCTTGGGGGAAAAAAATCATGCTCCCTTGGGAAGAATTCAAGGGTGGAAGATGCTGAGAGATGCCGAGTAGTTTGGAGAACACTTAGACAGCAAAAGGTAATAGATTGAAGTATCAGTGTAGGTGCAGATCCTTCAACCTTTACTGGCAGTCTTTGCTCTGTTCATGTTTCCCCTCTTGACTCAAACAGCTGGGAAAGGAGTTCCAATTGATTGCAAGATTTTAGGTGTGGTGGGCACTCATTCATTCTTACCTTCAAGCAAGGGATTTAATTTGTTTTCTTCTCTAGGAGTTATTTCATAACTAATAATCTCCATTTGACAATTTTTCTTTTTTTTTTTTTTTTTTTTTTTTTTTTTTTTTTTGTCTCTTGTTTGGAAAAACCTTTGCTTTTCTCTGAAATATGATCCCTGCCCTCTCCAGAGCTTGGAGACCCTTCAATAGTAATTGCATTGATCCTGCACTCTGATGGATGCTCCTGTGACAGCCAGACTGGTAGGAAGGATTCACAGAACATTTAGATGATGCTTAGTTGCTATGGTGACCTCAGTCCACTTCTAGTTTCACATCCTTTGCTAGGAAAGAGGAGGAGAAGAAGAAAGCCATAATTTCCCTTAAATGTTATTGATCATATCTGTACAGCAGTGCTGCCTTAGCCAGCCCAGTGTTCTCTGGCCTTTATGTTCTCACTGGTGTTCTCCCTTCACTGAGCCTTCTTGCCTCTATGTCCTGGAACCACGTGCCCTGAAGTTAGACTGGGGTATGGAAGAAAGGACTTGGCTGTCAGTTCTGTCACTGCCTTTATTGCAATGTTTTGCACAACATGCTGGGTAACAAAGAAGTTGCAGAAGCCAGTTCATCTCACCCGACTGTGGCAGATGTCTAAAATGAAACACCCTTTATGGGATGAGTCTTAAAAAACAGGTGAACTTAGGTGGGTAAATTGGATAGAATGAGTTGCCCCACAGGATGAGTCCCTCAGATGTCCTTGGGTACCATTTCTTGTTCAAATACACAAATATGAACCAGTCTCCCAAATTTTATCCTTAACTATCCTCTGCCTCAGTTTTCTTGCTTTCTAAATGAAATGAACATCACTTATTTTTGCCCTGTCTCTGTGTGAGCACTGTGTTCACAAATCCCTTTATCAAGGCAGATAGTGATGTACAGTAAATCATTGAATAACAGAAACCATAGAGTGGTTTGGAACAGAAGGGACCTTAAAGACCATCCAGTTCCACTCCCTGCCATGGGCAGGGACACCTTCCACCAGCCCAGCTTGCTCCAAGCCCCGACCAACCCGGCCTTGGACACTCCCAGGGATGGGTCAGCCACAGCTTCTCTGGGCACCCTGTGCCAGGGCCTGCCCACCCTCACAGGAAAGAATTTTTTCCTCATATCTAATCTAACCCTGCCCTCTGTCATTTTGAATCCATTCCCTCTTGTCCTAACACAACATGACCTTCAATAAGTGACTTTTAATATATAGATTAAAGTATTGTCTATGCGGCATGAGGCTGTAGAGACCCAAACCCCTGGACACAGTGGAGGGAAGCACTTAGCACTGGAAAAGGTTTGGAAGTCTGTAGGGCCATGTAATCTGTAATCTTGCCTTCCTGCTAATTACTATAGATTCTGCTAATGAGGTTGCAAAGACGAAGCACCTCACCCTAGATCAATCAATCAGTCATGGAATCATAGCGATTTCAGTTGGAAATGACCTTAAAGATCATCTCATTCCATCCCCTGCCATGGGCAGGGACACCTTGCACTAACCCAGGTTGCTCCAAGCCCTGTCCAACCTGGCCTTGGGTGCTTCCAGGGATGGAGCAGCCACAGCTTCTCTGGGCAACCTGTGCCACTTCACCATTCCAACAAAGAGCCACAACGAAGGAGCTGTGTTATCTGGATAGTGTGTATGTGGGATAGTGTGTTTCCAGGTGCAGGACTGGGCAGAGGGTTAATGCCCCCTGCTAATGAAGCAGAATATCCATGTGGGGAGCTCCGAGAGCACAGAAAAGCTGCTGAGCATCCTGCTGTTCCTGACTGTGGCTTTGCCAGCCGGCTGAACAGATTGCTGGGCCGTGAGAGCAGCGGGGAGGGAGAGAAAAGACCCAGCGTGGGGGAAGCTGGGGAGTCGGGCGTGAGAGCTCGCTGACTTATTTCCTATTTAGAAATTAAAAGTGAAGCTTCTAATCAGTGCTACATAAAACAGTGGGGAAAAAATTCAATTCCTGCTTAAGCAGCTGGTTATCCACATAGCTGGACAGCATGAACACAAGGGATTGTAGGAAATATTTTCCAGAGCCTCTCCTTGCCCCAGTCACTGAACTTTGTCAAGGGACACAAACGTGCAGTGAAATCAGTGCAGGGTTTGAACATTGGTCTTAATGCTGTAAAAATCCAACCTTTTGGAGGACCACCTATGGGAACCAGCCCTGCAAGCCATAATACTGGGATGGGAACAACAGGAATAAGGGAAAAGTGTGGGCAATGCATTTCAGCACAGAGCATCTTGGAAGCCTTTCACCCCCTCCTACTCTGCCACTAATAAGGGACAAACGCTGGAACAAAAGGGTTAAATGCAAGTTGTGTTCACATAAACAAACCTGTGGGAGACCAAGCAGGTGCCCTGCCAGCTGACACGAATTTGGCACCAGGGAGAATATCTAAAAGACTGCTCTGAGCTCCAAAGCTCATCGTGCACAGGCTGTTTCTTGGCTTCAGCTTTGCCAGTCCTGCTTTCACTTTAAATCAGAAGCAACAATTGCTTGCATCGAATTTCGCATCAGCTGGAGCATAGCAAGGAGCAAATTGTGTTTCCTGGGTCTCAGTAAATAAAAATCAAGGAGAAAAGTCTGATTAATGTGCAAGAAAAGGGCAGGAAAGGTCTGGGTCTCTGCCACTTGCTCAGTGGGGAGCCTTTGGCAAGTCCTTGGACTTTTTTTTCTCCTCCTCCTTTCACCTCTTCATACAGAAAACAGAAATAAGTGATATTTTCTGAACTTGGGCTTTGGAACCGACAGTTCAGCATTCTGATGGATCTTCTGTAGGATCTCTAAGCAGTAGTGCAAACAACATCTAATTAATAATGTCAATTAAAGCACTAATGAAAGACTTGCTTTGCTTCCCAAAGAGTGACACTTCCCTGTCCAGCTCCGTCAAACAGTGAATAACAGTCTGTCAGTGTGCTGGATAAACCATCCTGTGTCAGGGATAACAGTAACTTCCTTGGGACTTTATTGACTATTATGAGCAATTCTTGATTTCATAAATGGTGTTGTAAGACACCTTAATAGCTGATTTTGTGTCCATATTTCTGTATTTTGGGTTTACCTACATGTGAGACACACAGGTGTCAGTCATGTAAGTCATAAAATCATTTAAGGTGTTGTTATCATAGAATCATAGAATTATAGAATGGCTTGGGTTGGGAAGGACCTTCAAACTGATCTCATTCCAGCCCCTGCCACTGGCAGAGACACCTTCCACTAGCCCAGGTTGCTCCAAACTCCATCCAACCTGGCCTTGGGCACTTCCAGGGATGGGGCAGCCACAGCTTCTCTGGGCAACCTGTGCCAGGGCCTGCCCACCCTCACAGGGAGGAATTTCTTCCCAGTATTCCACCTACAGCTGCCCTCTGTCACGTTGAAACCATTCCTCCTCACTGTATCACTATATGGCCTTGCCAAAAGTCCCTCATAAACGTACTCCTTGAATTAATCCACTGAAAAACGGGTTTCCAGTCAAAATGCAGATGAAAATAATCTTTTATTTATTCCTCATTTCTGGGAGAGCAACATATTTTATTATACTATTGTATAATCGTATTTATGGGCTTCCTCTTCTTCATCAGTGAAGTCTAATACACCAGTTTCTTATTATGTCCTAAGAGTGAGGCAAAGAGAGGATCCTGTGAAAGCCCATGCAGTGAGGGGCCCTACAGTCTTGGCAACTCAGAAAATTTACTGAGGTGTTTCTGAAGTCAGAAGAGCACTTCGGTGCAAAAATAACTCATAAAAACACCATTTCAGGGTGAAAAATAAGAGGGACTGCTCTACGTCTGGGCTTCCTTACAAGCCCAGCTCAAATGCAAGCTCAGGTCATGTCCCTACACATGTGAACATGTTAAATGTTACACACAGAAATGATCCATATGAACTCCGTTGCATTCTCCTACATGTGAGCAAACCGTTGGCATGGTTTTCTGTCAAGTAAATATCCATATTTTGGTTCAACATGCATAAATATACATTGTTTGAAAGAAGGGCAGCAGCACACAGGAATTTAAAGGTGTTACAGGGAATTTAAGGAGTTACAGATTGTTGCTGTATGTTCTCTCATGTCTTTGTATATATATATATATATATAAATATCTGTACATACACACACACAAATATAATGGTATATGTGTATATGTTATCCCAACATTCAATAGATGAACTTTGGCTTTTAGTTGTAATTCAGGGCATGATGTTCAATATAAATCTAATTGACTTTCTAGTAGCTTAACTTATTAGGGAAAATTAGGTTGATGGATCAAGGCTAAAAGCCTGTATAGTCAAAGGTTGTACTGGAATTGTCTTTAGTACATTAGCTAAGACTCCGATGTTGAAAAATATGTTGATAAAAGGCAAATTTGCTCTTAGAGCAATCAGAATATTAACGTTGTTGAAAATGTGAATCCCTTCATAATGCCCAAACACAGTGAAATGCAATAATAATTTGTGTATATATATATATAAATATTACTATAAAAAGCCTATTCACATCAGAAAACCTACATTAATATGATGTTTTTACTGTTATTACAGATGCCATGAAATTCAAAATAAGCTCAAATCTAATATTTTAATATCAATGTGACTTACTACTACCGATATTTAGAGGGAAATTATGTTGGGTTGGTTTTTTTTTTTTTCATCTTTTTTAGATTATAGGAAAAAGCCCCAACATTTAAAACATTTAAACATAAGAGAAATGTATTTTTCTGAGCCATCACTGTAAAATGCAGGATGCCAGGAACATCAGGCTTCAATCCATTTAGTAGTGGCCTGGTTTTTCTCCAGAAAGAATTCAGGACAGTTTGTAATGTCAAATTAATCCATAAATGATAAAATGAAACTGGATTTGTATGAGTCAAAGAGTTTTTCTTGCAGCTTCTTCTTGCCCTGCTTCTGTGGGTCACTGTAGGGCCCAACCTGCTGTGTGAGGTGACCTCATATAAGGAACCAGTTCGATTAGAGCTGCTGGTTTTGGTGTCACCTGCTATGGAAGGCACCAGGAAAGACGGGGATAAAGGAGCAGTGGTTTGCTCATTGATCCTCTAATTGCCAGCTAAACCCACAGACAAAAATTCCCACAGGGAAACCTGGTGTTGGTATTCTGAATTCAGATTTTAGCAACACAGGTGCCTGCATCTGAGCTATATCACTGTTAGTAAACCCAGGGGTTGGTACGTTCAGGAGGGAAACGGGTCTGTCCAGAATATTCTGCATAGCCATCCCTGTTATCTCTGCCAGGATCCTGGAGCACAGCCACAGCTCTTCTGCAGCATCTGCCACTTCAGTCTGATGCAGCAGCTGAACAGTCTTTGCTAGAAAAGGTTTGCTCAGAGCATTGGTGGCTTCTCTTCAGAATTTGTAGACTTACCTAATATTTGCAAATGCACAAGAATTAGAAGCATAGAATCATAGGATATCCTGAGTTGGAAGGGACCCACAAGGATCATCAAAGCCCATCTCCTGCCCTGCCCAGGACACCTCAACAATCCCATCCTGTCCCTGAAAGGATCATCCAAACGTTCTCTGAACTCTGTCAGCCTTGGTGCTGACCAAGCCCTGGGGAGCCTGTTCAGTGCCCGACCACCCTCTGGGAGAAGAACCTTCTCCTGAGATCCAAACTAAATTCTCACATGTGAAGTCCTCAGAGCAGCTGGAGTTGGGCAGAGGAGGCAGGAGACCAACAGTGTTCTCAGCATGGCTTTCAGTGTTAACCCTCCAGAGTCACTGGTGGGGTGGATGTGTAGGTTTGATGTTGAATACATCCATCCAGAGTCACAGAACGGCCTCCCTGATGCCTCAGATGGGTTTTCTACACTCCCTCCATCATCCTCACTTTAAACACTCTCTTTTCCATCTTAGAAAAATCAAAAAGCACGTCTTACTTATTATAGAGAAAAGAAATAAATTAATTATAAATTATTAGCTGATAAGGAACTTGAAAAATTATAAAATAAAAAATGCATTTCACTCTGTGCTGAATTCTTTTATATCCCTCAATGCTTTCTATTTTCCCATAGGATCAAAATCAGAGTTTGTCTGGATTTTCCTTTTAGTCAAAACCTTCTCCTACAATTTGTTGAAGGTTTTTCCAAACCCCTAATTAAGATTTGACCATCAGGGCTAAAGGAGGAACAACCTGAAGCCCCATGGTCGCTCCGGAGGATGCAGAACTGAGCTGACCCGAACATTTAACCTGCCGTAGTTGTTGAGGAAATGCTGGAAATGTTTCTCACGGGTCTGTGGGCCCCTGGCAGAGCTTTTTGCAGCAGCTTCCTCGGGCTCCTCGGTGTCTCCTGTGCACGATGCAGCAGCACCACTCCATGGCTCGAGGCAGTTCTTCCTCCTGCATCCCCAACACCCAGCCTGAGCCAGAATCCACTGAGGATTCGGGAAAGGCTGACTCCAGCCCAGTTTGAGTTAAATATTTAGAATGCTGGGTGGCAATTTGGTTTGAGGTAATCCCAGCAATACTGGTTTTTTTGAAGGATAGAAGAAAAGAAGAGGAATTTTAAAAAGGAAAAGGAAATTTTTTAATGCAAACTCAAATTTTTAGCATTTTCTGTTCTAATATTTGTATTTTTAATATACAAATCACCCTGGACTTTGGCACAGTGTTTTGGAAATGTGTGGGTCTTTCTTATTTGAGAACCTCCCCCTCTCTCTAAAAAGGAAAGAAAAACAACAACAAAAAAATCCATGAAAAATCTCCCTCATCTATTTTTCTTATTTTTCCTGGAGTTTGATGAAGTTTTGTGGTTAACCAGATATTTAACAATAAAATGCAATCAACCATCTTCTGAAAACCACTTTCCATTCATAAACACACAGAACTGGTACTGAAATAAAGATTTAAACTTGCAGTTCTTTTCTGGGCTCTGCTATGTCCATTCCTCTTATGGGAAACCAACTATTATAAAAATCAAATTCCAAACAATCAGCAAGACCACATTAATTCTTTTTATCCTTCTCATTTCAGGTTGGGAGGTGGATAATTTGGGGCAAACCCATGCAGGTAAGGACCAGTTGTGCTGGCCACCTTTTAGGTACCTCTGCTCTCAAAAGCTCCTGTGCAGAGCACATGGTAATATCAGATTATTGCAAAGCTATTTGTGTGTCAACCATTATCACAATGATACATTTAGTTCATTAGAGCACTCGGATAAAAAGTGACATTTAAAAGTATGTCTCTATAAATCAATGTGATTTCACCTAAATCCACAAAATTAAATATCTTATGAAAACTAGTTACGCTTTTTGTCATTGATGGATGGAAATAATTTTTCATTAATTCTCTGAATGCTGACTATATTTAAATGCCTGTGGATTATAAATGTAAATTCCTAAAGATACAATATTTGACTTATATAATTTTACAATAAAAATAGTCCTAGTGTGATTGCAATAGCAATCTTTTAATTTTAGAGGTTCAGCTTTGATTAAACTCACAAGTAAAACTGTGTTTACTTCCTGAGAAGTATTTATTGCCTTTGGGCCTGATCTAAACAAATAAAAATCAATTGCATTCTATTCCCTGATTTCCACAGAGATCACTTTGGGTCCTAATAGAAAACACAATCAAAACAATTTCATACCAACTTTCTGCTTTTCTAGGTGATTATGACCTGCTGGAAAGCACAGCCCAGTCTCCCCTAGGTAAGAGACAAAACCATTCTTTTCCCTCTTTTTCTTTATCTCTGTTAAAAAGGAAGCTCTGAGTTTTTTTCCTGTCATTTTGGTATTATTTTCTAATCAGTACTAATTATCATGACTTATTTTCTGCTGTGTTACTTTTAGCAGTATTATGAAAATCTATTCCTCCACTGTTTGCCTTGCAATGTTGCAAGGGTGTTGCTATAAATGATATCTGCCTACTTAACAGTGATTATTAAATGGTGTTAAAGACAGTCAACACCACGATTCAGTGGTTATTTTCCACAGAAGACTGGGGATGAATGTGCAAGAGTAATTTACCAAAATTTGCCAAGTGCTGCAATGTTCTTAAATGAATGCTGTGATTAAACAGATATATTCTGCTGCATGCATGGCAAACAGATTCTCTAAAAATAAGGTCATGAGCTGCTTGACTAAACTGCCCCAAGAATGCAAAGCAGCACAACCTTAATAACAAAATCCAAACCTTGGAAATTTCCATCAGTTTTGGTCGAGGTACAACTCAAACTCCAAAATCTGGAATAAATGGAAGGTGTTCTGCTGTGCTGGAGAGGAAGAAGTGCAGCCAGAAGCCCAGCCCTAATTTTTCAACCAGGGCACTGAGCTCTGTGGCAAGATACTGGTGCTTAGAAAGAGCATCCCAAGGGCTGTCCCACCCCAGGCAGCCTCGTAGCAAAGTGTCAAGAAGAGACTCTTTCCTCTTCTACCCCCAACTCTGGCTTCCCAGTACAGTTTTAAGCCTAAGTGTGTCAGTGAAACCCATTTAGGATCTAGTCCTTATATGAGATTAGGCAAAAAAATGGGTATTTAAGCAAATACTTGCTTAAAATTGAAGTTATAAATCAGAAATGGAATAATTAATAGACAGAGGAATGTGGGAAGCTCTGAAACAGGTTTGAAAATGGCGGCTGAAGCCACCCTCTGTAAATGAACATATTGCCGTGAAGACAGAGAGTAAAAGGATATTGCCAATCCATCTTTCCTTTTTGTACAACCTGTTTTTCTACAGACCCTTCCCACAAAGTCACTCTCAGATCAGAGTTTATGCTCAAAAATCAATGAGTGGGACACATGTTATCTGACCACAGGAGAGCAGCCCAGCTGCCTCACCATGAATATATAATGGTTAATTTAGATATCCCACAGCATCCTGCCTGGCTTCCAGCTGGTCCACAAAAATCATGTTAGCCTTGTGTTTTCTGTCCAGTCCCATGCACGTGCCTCAGATATAGATCATTTAAAATAGCATAAGGTGCCTGTATTTAAGGACTGGACTTACACTTTAGCCACCTGAAATGTAGATGTCCAGCAATGCTGGATTCCCTCGATGCCGTTCAGAGTCAGTGGAGAGAAGAGGACATCTATCTGCCCCCTGGTTTAGGTAGCCACTTGAGAATGAAACTTTTGGTGAGACACTGAATACACTCTCTAGTGACAAATTGTAATAGCCATCATAGGTACCTATTGTAGAAGTGGGTCACCAAAGATGCCTTTAAATTTCAATATTAAAATCTCCTAAGGACAACCAGATAAACATTGGCTTCAGTAGAACTGTGGGGTTTAGTTTGGTCCTGCACCAAGGGGCGGGAGGGCATGTCCTGGGGTTTGCTTCAGCGATGTCACATTCCCTACTGCCCTTGGCACAGGGGACATCAGCAGGAATTGCACCGAGGAAGGCTGGTCTGAACCTTTCCCTCATTATTATGACGCCTGCGGCTTTGATGAAAACGAGACAGAGTCCGATAACCAGGTGGGAGTTAATCTCATAATTAAAAACAAATGAAGGGGGGGAGCAGCAAACCTTTTTTTGTCCAGCCTCTGGTCATGTTCTGATCTGATAATGATTAGAATAAGCAATCAGATATTTATGGGTATAAAAATGTGAGACTTAAATCCTCCCTAGCCCTATTTACGGAAAATGAGTTTTTGCTGTTGCTGCAGCTTGTAACTTCTAGAATTATGGGTTAACCTGCAATTCTTCCCCTGCTGAATAAAGAATTCCTTGGCCAACCATTTTTATTTGTTTTTCTATGATACATGCACAGTGATCAAAACAAATATAGATAGCCTTTGCTAGCTCACTGACAAATAACTTCATGGTACACAGACCCAAGGGCACACCTGACACAGAGCAGAGCTCTGATGTACAGTGAGGTCTCAGAGGAAACAAGAGGAGAAACCAGGCTGTTCAAGGAACAAATCCTGCCTCTGGTTCCCCCTGAGCCTTAACAGGGTAAGGAAGATGTGACTGTGGATGAGCTCTTTAACCAAGTGTTGTTTGCCTCCCAAGGATTACTACTATCTCTCTGTGAAGGCTCTGTACACGGTGGGATACAGCACATCCCTGGTGTCCCTCACCACTGCCATGGTCATCCTGTGTCGATTCAGGTGAGTCAGGACATGGGCAACGAACTGTTCAGTCACTGGAGGAAAGAGGCTGGAGCTCGTCTGTCCAGGCTTTTATCCCACCAGATGTAGAATCCCTCTAATTGAGTTGCTCCCCCAGCTTGGACACACCCCAGTAGTCACGTTTCAGTAGACTGTAAATGCTTCAGGAGAAACTTTGGGTGTCTTTTATGCAACTTCAGAAGCTGCATTGGACTGAGTGTATTTTATGCTGCCCCGTATCCTTTTACAAGATAGTCCCCAAATCCTCCCCTTGCCCAGGTTTAGGGTCAGTACTAATCACAGCCCTGGCTTATAAATATTGCTGTTAGCACCAAGATGCTCTGGCTGTGTGTGCAGACAGGCCCAGTGTGCTATTTCCATGAAATAAAACTATTTTCTTCTTTATTTCTCTTATTTTTCCCTCCCTTCCTCTTTGCTCTCCAGGAAGCTCCACTGCACTCGAAATTTCATCCACATGAACCTCTTTGTTTCATTCATCCTTCGTGCAATATCTGTGTTCATCAAAGATGGGGTTCTTTATGCTGAACAGGATGGCAACCACTGTTTTATCTCAACAGTAAGTAAAACTGAAACCTTGATTCCTCCCAGCATGAGAAAACAGGAAACAGAGGCAGGAGCAGTCTGTGGAGTGTCATCAGCCGAGATGCCATAGAGAGAAAATGTGGTCAAATTCCCTTCCAGTTCACAGCCAAACTGAGTGTTGTATCTCAGGATGTCACCACAGCCCAGTAATCAGGACAAACCTCCAGGTTTTGGTTCCTGACTCTGCTCAGATTGTTCCTCCCTTTCCCAGGCGTGCACAGTGGGACAAGAGCAGATACAAGCAATTTCCTTTGTCTAAGGGTCTGGTTTTTTCCCAGTCTCATTAGTTCTGGGTGTCAGACAGAGTCACGTGTAAACAGACAGAAAACACATTTGATGGTCACGCTCTCAGAAAATCATTAGTATTAGCCACACCTTGTGTCTGAAGTCTGTGGTTTCATGAAAAGCAGTCCCTTTCACAGAAGCATTTAGCTATATATTATGTGTACATCCCAATTTCGTTCACATTTAAAGCTAGTGTTTGATATGATAAATCAACTCACTGGTGTAATTATGATGGAATTACGAACCGAGTTCTCCTTTATCCATCCAGTTATGAGCTAAATTCTCTATGAGTCACTTCCACAAGGAAAGTGCAGCTGTGAGCTGTGTAGTTTCTTAGTCAGCCTTTTCTTTGTCATTTAAACTAGTTTTTACTCTTAATTCTTCTCTGTGGTAAAACTGAAGTCATGCTTGATCTGTAGTTTGTTCACACCACTCTTCCAGTGGTGGCATCTGCCTCTTTGCTTTGCAACACTTGAAGCATAACACACATTAAAATCCACCATTCCTTCACCAGATCCTAAGCCCTCGTGAAGATTCCGTGAACAAACTCAAGGTCTGATGGTTTAAACACACTGCTGGTTGTAGATTTGGCCCAGAGGATGGAGTCCAAGTGGGAACCAGTCAAAATTATCAGCCTCCCACTGCCCCAAGCAGGAGCTTCCAGTTTATCCACTGTTTCTGCTCTGATTTGTTGAAAAGTCCCACTTTTGTAGGACTAAAAACATCTCACTATGGTGCAACACCTTAGGCTTTTGTCAGAGAATCACAGAATCATTTAGGTTGGAAAAGCCCTCTGAGATCATCGAGTCCAACCATTCCCCCAGTACTCCCAAATCCACCACTAACCCACATCCCCAAGTGCCACATCTACATGTCTTTTAAATCCCTCCAGGGATGGTGACTCCACCTCTGTCCTGGGCAGCCTGTGCCAGGGCTTGCCAACCCTTCCATGAAGAAATTTTCCCTAATATCCAATCTAAACCTCCCCTGGTGCAATCTGAGGCCATTTCCTCCTGTCCTATCACTTATTACCTGGGAGAAGAGGCAGAGCTGGCTACAACCTCCTTTCAGGTAGTTGTAGGGACAATAAGGTTTCCCCTGAGCCCCTTTTTCTCTGGGCTAAACAAACCCAGTTCCTTCTGTTTCACCTTTACTATTATTATTATTTTTCTTTAGTTTGCTGCTTTCTTCCCCATCCACGAATGGAAGTTTCCATCATTTTTTACAGTTAATCTTTCAGCCTTCTTTACTCTCACACTTTGATTTTTCCTCCCTGATGATGTCAAGGAAGTGCAATTCCCACCTGCACACAGGAGGGTGCATCCCTTCTGATCCCATTCTCAGGGCTTCCCACAACCATCCTGCCATTTCACATCCTTCCTTAGGTTTCTCAAGACACAACTGGATTCTTTTCTTCCCTGTACTTAATCCTTGGAAGGGGGCTTGAATCCAGCACTTAGTGTTCACTGAGCATGTGAACTCTCCCCAATGCAAGACTGTCTGTCTGCAGGTGCTCCCACTGGTAAAATTGGCTTCCTCCCCTTTCAGGCATCACCCTCTAAGTGCTCCCTCACGTTTTTCTCATTCTTTAAAAACTTTACTATTAAAAGTGTGCTATACCAGTCCCAGCTCTTTCCACTAAGAGGTTTGGAGAGGTTAAAAGTGTTTTTTCTCTGTTAGACAGAAGCAACACAGAAATAACTTTGTTTTTCTTGATTCTCTGCAGGTGGAATGCAAAGCAGTGATGGTGTTTTTTCACTACTGTGTCATGTCCAACTACTTCTGGCTTTTCATTGAGGGGTTGTACCTTTTCACTTTGTTGGTAGAAACCTTTTTCCCAGAGAGGAGATATTTCTACTGGTACACAATTATTGGCTGGGGTATGTGACATTTCTTGTCTAAAATGTGTCTTATCTAATATTTCCATGTACAGTTTCACAGCATAATTTTCATCTTTGTGTGGAAACACCACTGCAGTCCAGACTGTGTTGTGCTTTTTTGTCTGGATAGACTTGAAGTGACATCTGGAGGACACCACATCTCTTGCAGAGATGAAGTCCACGACAGATAATTGCCTTCTGCAAGATATGATCTTAATATCAAGTACTTCAGCTTAATCAAATCTACAACCCTAAGTCTAGTCCATTTTCTAAGGCTTCATTTGTGCCTTTCTTGCAGATAGCAGCTAAATTGAAAATGTATCCAGAGGGTATTCACATATGTTCATCCTACCTGGATGGGAAGCAAAAACTTGTTTCTAACAAGAGGTCTTTCAGAAAGACCAGTTGCACGATGATAACCAGTGTAATTATTTTTCATTCTGGCCTTCTGGAGATAAACTGATTTCTGTGACATGTTAATTCAAGCACATCTTTGCTGATGTTTTTGGGCAGAAGTCAGATGGTGAATGCAGAAGAAGACATTCATTTAAAATGTACCCTGAGAAGGTTAAATTCAATTTTCATGCTCAAACATACTTCTGAAATAATTGGAAATAATCATGTTATTCATGTGTAAAGTCTACACAAAACCCCCATGTCTTAAACTTTTCTCCTTTGCAAAAAACATCCTCATGTAACTTGAACCTTCAACTAATCCAGAGTTAGTTTTGTTTATTCCCTCCTGAGGCAGCTGTACATACACAAAAATTCTCATCTGCTGGCAAAGACTCCCTAAAATAGGGAGAAAAAGGTATGGAGAAGGTATAGAGGTAGAGAACGTAAAGAGAAGAAAGAAGGGAACCAATAATCATAAATAATCTATAGCATAAAACAACTATTGGAAAAGGATGGTTGCTGGAAAAGGCTTTTGGAAAAGCAACTGTTGGAAATGGATGTTCAAAGTTCCCTTTGTACCATGCACAGATGTATAACCACATTATAGCTGAGAAATAAGTGTGCTTTTAAAGAGAACTTGGGGGTTATGTACATGGAAATGTGACAGTTCTAAAACAATTGCAATCTGAACAAGTCAGAGTTTGGGTTCCTTTTATTAAATTTTCACAGTTTTCATATCTGTAGGTTTGTCTGAATGTGAGAATGCTGCACCATAGCTTAGATTAGCTGATTTTGATTTTTACGTCAGCCTTTGTAATAACTGAACTACCCAAATGGGTTCATTCTGTTAAGCAGCCTCAAAATATTTAGTTTTCAGTTGAATACTATAATTTCCAACTGTTCCATTTATAGATATCCTAGAATCCTAGAATGGTTTGGGTTGGAAGGGACCTTAAAGCCCATCCAGTCCCACCCCATGCCATGGGCAGGGACACCTTCCACTAGCCCAGGTTGCTCCAACCTGGCCTTGGACACTCCCAGGGATGGGGCAGCCACAGCTTCTCTGGGCAACCTGTGCCAGGGCCTGCCCACCCTCACAGGGAAGAATTTTTTCCTAATACCCAATCTAATACTGCCCTCTCTCAGTTTAAAGCCATTCCTCATTGTCCCATCACTCTGTGACCTAGTCCAAAGTCCCTCTCCAGCTCTCTTGGAGCCCCTTTAGGCACTGGAAGGGGCTCTCAGGTCTCCCTGGAGCCTTCTTTTCTCCCGAGTGAGCAGTTCCAGCTCTCCCAGCCTGTCTCCACCGCCAGAGGTGCTCCAGCCCTCGGAGCATCTCTGTGGCCTCCTCTGGATTCATTGTAGGAGGTCCATGTCCATCCCATGCTGGAGACCCCAGAGCTGGGCACAGACTCCAATCACTTATTATTCAAAGGAGCATCAATAACACCCATTAACAACACCAGGACAATCTCCAGATGTGGATGGGTTTGGTTTTGCTTTGGTTTTTAAAACACTGTTATTTTCTCAGCTCCTGCCTATTTCACCTCCACTGGCAGCTCCCCTGTCCTGGTAGGAGCACTTGGCAAGAACCAAAGCACTTCAAGACTCTGGATGCAATTCCTGTAGAGCCAAAGCAGCCCCTCAGCTCAGAGCTCATGGGGAGGGAGCTGTTTGAAGCAGTAAGAAGCAAGAGCTCAGCATTTTGCAGCATCTGGATGTTTATCTGTTTCTTGCAATGTGCTGAGCACATCAGTGTCCTCATTTGATTAATGAGAACTACAGATGGTTGTGTTGACCCAGGCAGTTTTTTTCCTCCCTAAATCTGCAGTGTGCTGGTAAGTTCTCTGGATAGACTACTGTCTTCCTGAGCTCTCTCCTGGCGCCTGCTCCATGCTCAGGGCAGAGGCATTATCTGCAGGAATAACCTTCTTCTCAGCCCTTGGGGCTTGTCTGTTTTCTAACGTTACTCAAAAGCTGAAAAGAAGGTGATGAGGAGATATAAATCTTTTGATGTAAAGGAAAGTAAAGTGAGTGTATGTATATTCATACAGCAGATGGCTCAAAGCTCCAAGCTGATCTGAAATATGTTTTCTGAACTATATTTTTAGAGCACATTTAGTTTAATTCTGCCTTCCTGCACATTTTTTTTCCAGATTTAGAACACTATTCATAGCAACAAAATTTATATAGTGCAAATCAGTGCAAACTGGATAAAATGTGAGAGCCGTGTTTCATGGGATCATAAAATCACTAAATGGTTTGGGTTGGAAGGGACCTTAAAGCTCATCTTGTTCCACCCCCTGCCATGGGCTGGGACACCTTCCACTAGCCAAGGTTGCTCCAAGCCCCGTGCAACCTGGCCTTGGACACTTCCAGGGATGGGACTTCCACAAGTTCTCTGGGCAGATATTGGATATTTGAAAATTGATTTGATAAAATTAAAATTTGATTTTTGGAACTTAATTTTACTCCTGTGCATCTGTTAAGTGCACAGAGATCCCCGTGTTCTCCAGGTGAGAAAAGCAGTCTTAGACTGAAATTAAATATGCATGATTTCTTCTCCTCAAAGCCTGTCATTTGATTTCTTCATATCATTTTCCTTTCAAACATTTCTCAGTGTGCGTATTTAAAGGAGGAGTGCTCCATCAGTCATCCAGGTCTAGCAGGGAAGTTTTTTTATTTCTGGGAGTGGTAATATGAGCTTTGACAGAGACTCGTTTAAGCGCCTTCAATCGAATGACTAATTAATGTGCCATCAACACAGCCTTGCAAAATGCATGAAATATAATTGCTCCTGTCAGCCTACAACAGGCTGCCTCACTGCACTGAGCTGGGGTTATCAAGGGCCGTGCTTTGGTTGCTTTTTAGCACTTCATTTTTCCAGAGCTGCCTGAAGAGATCTCAGCAGTTTCCTAGTCAGAGATTTTATTTACCCTAAAAGGTAGATCCAACTTACCCAGAGTTGTCTTGCAAGACTGCATCACTTCATAGAAATATTTCCACTGAAAAATCACCCTCTTAGAGTTTTCAGAATGGAAAATAAATCCATGTTTCTCAGTGGATTTTTAGCGTTTTGATTAAATCTGCCTTTTACATGTGTTTTTTTTTTTTTTTTAAAGTAGTGTCTGGAATAGAAATTAAATCCTTGCTCCAATATTCACTTTTGGGAGTCTGTTGTTTTGTTGTGGGTTTTTTGGTTTTTTCTTTGTTTCTGGTTTTTCTTTAATGAAAAACTATAAATATTCCTGTGAGTAAAGGAAAATTCTCCTCTATTGATTTGTTTTGGTTGAATAAGTAAAGCAAAATCAGTTATTTACACAATTACAGAGAAAATGCAACATATGCAAATCATTTACAGCCAAACCACATCAGAATACAAGGAATACAATAATGCCATCACAGCTCAACATCTGGCACTCTGCAATTACTGCATAATTACAGCGGCTCTAGACAGGATGTCACTGCTTCTATTCTGTACACGCTTTGTTTTCCTCTTCATGCAACAAGATGTGGTACAACAACTTGGAGCAATAATGGCCTGAAGCAGCATCATTCTTTTGCTCCTGCAATCCCACCCTCCAGCTGAGCTGGATGTTTCTAGAGCTCTGAATTAGTGCAATGAATTGCAGT
Source organism: Acropternis orthonyx (assembly GCA_035583155.1). Lineage (NCBI taxonomy): Eukaryota > Metazoa > Chordata > Aves > Passeriformes > Rhinocryptidae > Acropternis > Acropternis orthonyx. Next base: position 2,672,111 of record JAWWEU010000081.1, on the reverse strand, counting down.
GCTTCATGCACAAGTGGTGTTAGGAAATAAAACCTCAGTGGAGAGGCTGCATAAAGTGCTCATTGCTGAGTATTAGATGTGTCTAGAACTGCTAATGGTGCCACCCTCTTGTCCTCTGCAGGTACCCCAACAATTTGTGTCACAGTCTGGGCGGTGCTGAGGCTTCACTTTGATGACACCGGGTAGGTATTGCTGTGTGGGAAATCACTCCCTGTGCCTTCAGCACAATGGCAAGGATGCAGCAGAAATGGAGGGATCAGATATGGAATCACAGAATCGTTTAGGTTGGAAAAGACCTCCAAGATCGAGTTCGACCTTTGACCAAACGTCACCTTCTCAACCAGACCAGAGCACTGAGTGCCACATCCATCTCCAGGGATGGGGACTCCACCACCTCCCTGGGCAGCCCATTCCAATGCTTAACAACCCTTCCTGATGTCCAACCTGAACCCACCCTGGCTCAGCTTGAGGATATATCCCCTTGTCCTATTTTCTCCTCACATATCTGACATCAGTTTGTGTACACAAGTCATTTAGGTCCAGAGTTCAAGTCCTTTCCTCTTCATTTGAATTTGGAACCATAGTTTGATGTCTCTGCCCCTCTTGCACTGGTGAATTCCTAAAAGAAGATGTTGGCATCAAACCTGTAAACCTGCAGCCGACCCAGTGGCCCTTTGTTCCCTGCTCTGTTAGATTGGTGGAGTCCAGGAGATTGTTTATCTTATCTTGAAAGAGCTGTGAGGTGAATCACACATGTCATGCCTGCTCCTTTCCAGCTGATTATGGAGTATGAGCTCAGCAGTGGGAATTATTGGAGACATCTCTGATGCAATGAGTGGAATCTGAGCTTTGAATTTACCAAGGCAATTAGGAGTTTCACCTCCCACTGAAGAGTGGTTTCCACAAATCCAGCAAGGGGAGATGAGTAGGGGTGAGACAGAAATCCACACCTTGTCATCTGTGTGAACAAAACATTTAAAATTTAAATAATTTCAGACAGAATTCAAGACGGTAGATTCTACCCAAATTGTCTCTTTTGGTAGAGAAAAAAAAACCCTGCAGATATCCGGTATCCTTTCCTAAAGGACCAGAAGGAAAAGCTGCTCCCAGAGATGGACCTGCATATCTTGGTAGTCTGCAGGCTGACTGGTCTGGTAGAGCAGCGGAGGTGGCAGATAGGGAGGGGTGTATATGCACACCCTGGAAACACAAACTTAGCTATGTTTTTTTTCATGACATCTATGTTTGAACTTGGTGACCTGTTAGAAAAATGAGGGAGACAAAAATTCATCAGTTGTTCTTTGAAAACACAGAAATGAATGAAAGGCATTATGTACCCAAGTTGCATTTCCAAGAGATTTATGTTTGTGCTTTAATTTCTCCTTATACTGGAGATACCTGGATCCAAAATGTGCACAACATTGTTCTGTCAGGTTTACTTCATCCTTGTTCTTTCAGACTCTCTTTTGAAAACACAGAAAGCCCTTTCTCCCACTGGGGATGCCAGTGCTTTGACCCAATGTTCTATTTTGACATTAAGGCAAATTAAATCATTTATTTCCATGCAAAACAAGCCAGAAACCCCTGTAGTGTCATTATTATGATTGTAACACCAGTCCTAAATGCATTAATTTCTCTTCGAAATCCAAATAACATTTTGCAGGTAGAGAGACTGTCTCACAGGAGGAAAAGAAAAAAAAACCCACTAAAAACCTTAATTTTCTTTTACTTAGAAAAGCTATTTTGCATGCAACATATTTGGAGAGACTCCAGCTGAGAGTCTCAGTGGCTACTTTATAAAAACCAGCAAGCATTGTTCTGGGGGTGGGGGAACAGCCAGCGTGAGCCTCAAAACACTGCAGGAATTCCTGCTCTGGAAAACCACAGGCACAGAGGCACAGACTGAAATCCAGACTCATCGAGTGTGAGTCCCCCTCCTGCTTATTCCTCATAACACTGGCAGAAGTCCTGACTCCCATCACTGCCAGTGACAGGTTTGTGGAGATAAACGCAACTGTCTGTTCATCCCGAGCTCTGCCACTGAATTACAGGGAGTTGTTCCAGATGTTCACCAGAGATGCAGCAGAGAGCACTCTCTGGCATTTTCAAATGGAAATCACATCCCTGCTCCAGCCCCGTGGCTCCCTCGCCTTCATCCATCCTGGAAAGGAGTCCTTGTGTGTCTGACCTCCACCAGAGTGATGCATTTGATGGAAATTAGGGAGCCTGTTTATGTGGTGCGGCTTGTTGGCTGATAACGCCACTGCTCTGCTGTGCACTGCTTGTTTTTCCTTCTGGCCATGTTTATCTGAGGAGAAGACGATGTTTCTCCCACTACATCCATCCTACAGATGTCACAGAGACAAAAGAAGCCCTTAATAAAACCTCTGTGTGAGCTTGATCTGATTCATTGTTGACATCCACAAGGTGCAGGTTGGGAATTGAGCTCTCTGGCGACAGAGGAACGAGTCTAGGAAGAATAGGAATTCGTAGGGGATGATGTATCACCCCAGGGTGCACATTTCAAATAGCTCAGTCTGGGAAAAAACCCAAAACAACCTCCAAGTGTCTCTGTCCCAACCAGAGTCCAGGATAATTAGCTGGGCTGTCTGTGTTTTCAGTTCAGATGACTGGAACTAGAGGAGAGAGATTCCTTTCCCTGTAATTTCTCATTTCTACATGGGCAAACTGCCACACATCAATATCTGTTGAACTTTAGAGTTTTCCCAGATTCTTCCAGCATTGGTCAACTCACTAACGACTTCCAGGGTAGATTTAATGTTCATCATAGGGAGGTTGAGCTCTGAAAATAATGGGTAGCTTTTGAAAGGCAGAACCTTATGTATAAACACATGCAAAGAATTTAAAAGGTAATTGGTGATTTTGTGTGCTTTTGTTTTGGGGTACGCAATTGTTGATCACTGAAGAAATCCTGACTTCCAGACTGTGGGTGGGGAGTTCCCTCTGAACATTTATCTCCTTTCAAATATTTTAAGTTGGGCATCCAAAGTGAGGTAACTGAGAAATGTAACATTACATTTAAAAACTCAGCCACCAGTCTCATGGATTTGTAGGCATTTTAGGTTTCTAGGCTTTGAAAACAGAAACAAAAATATGTAATTTTGTGTAAATTTGACACCCCAGCTCTAAATTTTCTCTCTTCTCACCAGCTGTACCACACACATCCCTATTATTGGTTTCATGCAAATCCAGTAAGATATTCTTCAACTGAAAGATAATAAAAGTTGTTCCATCGAAAATGTGAGTTCAGCTGGAATTTCTAAGCCAGGCATCACTCAGCCATTTGGGATTTCTCTCCCATGCACTTTCACAATGGGATTTCAGCTCTGCCTCCTCACTTTTACACTGGTAAATAGTTTTGTTCAAAGTAAAGATTTCCACTTTCCTCCCAGATGCCACCAGACAACAATTTAAGTGACAAACAAGTTGCATTAAGCTCTCGTATGACCAGTAGTGTTTTATTCCTGGGTGCTCTTTCCAATTGTTTATTGGCATGTGACAAATGCAGCGTGACAGCCGCTGCTGGGACTTTCGGCTCTGTTCCCAGTGGGAGGGAAAACCTCCCTCTCAGAACTGCAGGTACAGAGTAGACAGTTTTTTGTGGTTTCTGTATTTTCTAGAGGGAAATATCAGGGGGAGAAAGTGGAGAAAAATGAAGGAAAATTTTAGCTGACAGTCAAATTCTTGAGGACTTAAAATAGTGATTCAGACATATGTCTCAATGGTATGTAATAGTCATTGTAACTGTGGCAAGGGTGGGAAAATATGATTGTTTTTATTATTAGTGGTTTTCTAGCTTTAAAAATGTGTGTTAATATTAAAACCCTATATTTATATGGGTCCTATATTTAGCTTTCACTACAAATGAGTCCAAATGCACCTATGTGGAATAAACTTCTGGAGAGTTCTTTGGTGAATCCAGAGGAAGGTTTTAAATGCTGAGGTAGAAATGTAATTTTACTTATGATCCCTCATTCCCAGCATCTTAGAAAAGGAGCTGACCCCAACTGTTGTCCAGGACTTGAACCTTCTCACATGAATCCTTGCTCTTTGGTAGGACTGGAAAATCAATTCTATATGTGAGTACAGCCAGGCTTCAGTATATCCTGGTGTACAAGAAATGTGTAAAAATCCTTATATCAGGGTCAGAAACCCACAGTCATATCGCGTAATCCTGGAAAAGTAGCTGAGGAATCAGACTTTGGGATAATCATCTCTTACCCTTTGAGGTATGCCTGTCCTTTTTTTTAATAAAAGCGACAAATTTACAGTTGTACTGTAGACACAGAAATTTCTAAGCTGTTTAGAAAGAAGTACCACTGAAACTGCCACAAAAATACTTATTTTACTTTCATAAAAGTTGGGAAATGCTGTTAAATAAAGCTACAACTGAAGAGCTTGTACTTTGAACTCAATTCATCTACAAGCCATATCTCCCACTCTCTGTCCCCTTTAAAGTGGTTGTAAGCATATTAACTTCTTTGTTATATCTTTCTTTCTCCTTCTCTTTCCCCATCCCGTTCTTTCCTCACCAACTGCAGCTGCTGGGACATGAATGACAACACTGCCTTGTGGTGGGTGATCAAGGGTCCTGTGGTTGGATCAATCATGGTAAGCAGCACTTGGGAGTAGACACTTCCTCAACTCTTCTGAGGACAAATAACCAATGTAAATATCTCCAAATACCTTTACAGACTGTGCTGGACTGGTGGGCAGCTCCTCTGAATGCCCATCATTTTCCACCCACAATGGTTTGTTCACTGTTTAAAGAAGTTTTAGTGCAAGTCACATGCTGGTGCTTTCCCTGCAGGCAAAGAATGTGTACACAAAGTTATTCAGTTGCTCAAACAGAGGTACCAAAATACCCCAGAGCATATGGAGTGTTTGTGTGGGGCTGGCAGACATGGCATTGGAATCCTGTGCCACTTGGGGCAGCAGTTGAAGGCCAGGTGGGACAACCCAGGGCATTTAAAACAATGCTAGATCCCATGGCTAGGAAAATGTAATTAATTTCACAGCTGCATTTATCTAATGTTACCTTTATAATAGTCCTGTGGTCATAGTGCAAAATGCTAAATAGGTATGCAAGGTATCTGAGCTCTCTTCAACTGACGGAGGGCTTGGATTTGACTCAAATGCTGTGAGACAACCATGTGTGGATGCTTGAGAGGTTCTAAGGAGCCCTGTCTGGGCTTCACAGAATCACAGGAGGGGTAAGATTTGAAGGGAGCACTGCAGGTCATACAGTCCAAGCTCCCTGTTCAAGTAGGATCCCCTAGAATATATTACTTAGGTTTGTGTCCAGATGGCTTTTGAGTATTTCCAGAGAAAGAGGCATTCTGGTACCCCAAAAGAAAATGTTGTCCTCCGGCAATCAGGAAACTAAACTGAGCCCCTGGACAAATGTGGTCAGTGGCACCTGCAAGTCTCTTCAGCTAGGCACATGTAGGTGTCTGATTCTGGGCATCCTAAGTTGCTCTCCATGTTCCAGGCACAGGTTTTCAGTGCCTGTTGTGGAAATTCAGACATCCAGCTCACAGGTATCCATCTGCATGCAGGGGGTTTTGTCAGGTTTGGTGCTTCTCCTTTGAAGTATCTGGACAGCTCCCTAAGGAACAGCAATCTGCAGATAAATTAAAGGTGCTTCAGCTGGTAACACTGAAGGGCATCAGCATGGGGAGGGTTCAGTGATCCAGGGGTTTTGTCCATGTATGTGAATTCCCATGCTTTACAGGCATGTTCCATGAAGGAATCACTTTGGGAAATCACTTGTACGGGCTTTCTGTTGGTGGCATTAAAGAACCAAGCATCTTCCAAGAGGCAACCGGGCTTCTCCATCCGTTTGTAGTCCTCAGATCACATAGAAAACCCTTCGGATGTTGATGCACACATCTGGTTTCAGTTCTTGGTCTCCTTACAGGGGTAAAACATTGTATGAGGGAACAACTTAAATTTCCGCTGTTTTCTTCTGGCTCTAAGAAGCTGTGGAGTTTGTGGCAGCCAAATGTGATGCCAGAGCATTGAAAAAAACCTGATCTTATTATTCTGCAAGTTTTTAAAACTGGTGGATATTGCTAAACTGAGAAGTCCCTTAGTTCAGGGAATGGGAGCTAAAGATGCTTCTGCTGTTGTTATATGATTCTGGTGTGCAGCGGTCTTTCTTTTTACATTCTGCACTGACTTATTATGAAAAATATTGAAACCCTTCCATTTATGTTTCTCTTCTCTTGTTTTTGGGACTGCAGAAATCCTGAATCTGCAGGAAGAGGGATATTTTTGCCTACAAAAGGGGTGATAAGACGTTTGTAACCTTATCCCATTACTCCCGATCCTATAAAACTTTTAGGCTGCAGTTTGGAGAAGAATAAGGGAACGGAACCAGCAAGTCACTGGGAATGTCTCATTGTGAAACTTCAAAAAAAAAAAAAAAGTCATTGTCATAATTTTTTTTTCCGTTTTTCCCCCCCTAGATAAACTTTGTGCTTTTTATTGGCATAATTGTGATACTTGTGCAGAAACTCCAGTCACCTGATATCGGGGGCAATGAATCCAGCATTTACTTGTAAGTACAAATAAAGCAGTAATCAATTTAAATTACTAATATACACATAGGAAAAAAAAAAAAAAGACACAGTAAAAAAGACGCCTCAGCTGAATTAGGTTGATTTTCAAAAAGAATCACAGGGTCTATTATATTGTTTTGGTTGATTTTTGCTTTTATTTTTCTCAATCCATCAGCCACAAAAGTGCATATTAATGCCAGTTTTCGCCTTTCTTTAAAAGGCCTAGAAAATGAGCATAAATAAAAGATTAAAAAAAAAAGAAACCCTCCAAACCAAAACTAACTTTTTTACAGGTCAGTTATCTGGAAATTAACAGACTGACCAGGTATAAATATGACTATTATGGGACAGTCTGCTGTGCTTCATACGTTCCAGGGACATGGTCTAAAATTCCCTGAAAACAGTGAGATTTGGTGAAAAGATTTCAATAACTTTGGGCCAAATTCTAATTTAGAAAGGTCCCCTACAGTTACTTACGTTCATGTTTCTTGTAAAATTAAATGCATTTTACTTAAGCCAGATGATTCCCACACCCCTAAAATTGTTTTAAAATGCACACAAATCCTAAAACTTTCCTTTAGACATTTATAACTTTGTGATTTACTTTTTTTTTTTTTTTTTTTTTTTGAGACTGAAATCCTTTTTTGTGATTTCCACCTCATAAGAGGACAGGTTGGCCATTTGAGATGGTCTTCATTCTGATTTTGAGTGTAGGCAGTCGTTCTCCATATAAAAAAATTATATAATCCTTTGGAATAACTGGGATCTGTGGCAGCACAATTGGGGCTGCCTTGTCAGCCTGAACACACATTTGACTTTGCACTTTTTTTGCGATCTTGAGTGATTTCTTGCACTCACAAACATGGGTGAGACTGTTAAATTTGGTTCTAAATTCCTGATGAAAACAGGCAAGCCATGAAAACCTTAAATAAAACTAAAAGATATCAGGGTAAAGCGGGAGATCCTTATTTTGGAGCAAATACAATTATCCAGTGATTAGTTTCACCCTAAGTAACCACAATCAGAATATAATGATGTCATCCATCTAAATGACAATTTTCAGGGGAAAATGGATCCTCCAGCTGCCTGTTTTTTCTTCCTTTTATTTTTTCCTATTATCTAGTTTCCATTTACATAAAAAGATAATATTTTCTGCATCACTTTTTCATGTCTGTAGTCAGACGTCCACTTACTCAAAGTGCTGCCCTCGCATCTTGCTCCAACTGTGTTACCACAGCCAAAAAATAATGCTTTAAATTCACCCTGCAGATTTATAACTCAGAAATAAAACTCAGGAGAGAGTGGAGGGATGAGGTTAACTGAGTGCATGGTTTTCTTAGGGCTTGCATGAAGACTTCCCATGGATGTGCTGCTGGGAAGTCGTCCACTGAGCCTTAGGTTGTAATTAGCACCCGAGATGTGCAGAGCTCGTTCTGATTACGACCTCTTGAGTGCATGTTTGGCGTGTGCTGCACATCTCTCACATATGAAGCAAAGCATGCCATGGATTCCAGTGATTTAACGAGATTATCCAACATCCTTGTCATCCTGGATCAATATGGTGACTGGGTTTGACTGGTGTTTTTCCTATGTGTATAGTTAGCCACCAGAACCAAGAGAAAACATCATATTTTCTGTTCCATTCGCTGCCATTATTTTCCATATTTCTTTGCAACTTTCTAAATGGGTGTGTATAAATAGACCTTGCCTTGATGTTTGTGCTATGGAGTGGAGTGTTGTTTATCCAAACAGATCTGACAACAGAAAAGTCACACAGGAACAATTCAAAGGAAGGCAATTATTAACTCCGTGCAGATATTCGCCAGAGAGAGTGCACACGATTTGTGCACACAATCCCTGTAAAAAATGAGCTTGTTTTAAGGAAGGAAAAAAGAATAGATGATAGTCTGGTTCTGTCACCATATTGAAATCTGTGGCATTTAGACTGGTTCATATTAAGCATTTTCCATGTTCTGTTTTGCTCTTTCAAGCTGTTACGTTATTCCATCAGACCAAATTCTCCATCCAGATCTTTATTCCACAATATATTTAAGTCCTTTCCCTTTAGTAGATGAGGAAGAATGAGGTTGAGGAAGGATTTTCAGCCTCTTTCTGAAGGTAATATCACATGGTGCCTGCAGCAAGGATTGAGATTTATTCTAATACCATTTATTGGAATAACCCTGTAGCTAGCTGGGACTTCCATTATAAAAAAAAGAAAATGAAAGACCCCAAAAACTTGGGGACTTGGAGTAAGATTTATTTTTGTTTTATATGTATAGTACATTTTTAGCTTCAGGCCATTTTAATGATTATTTTTACTAGGAAAATCTACCTCTGATTTCACATTATAAGCACTATGGTCATGGTTCTGCAAAGCACTTAAGCCTGTATTTGACATTTAAAGCCTTGGGAATGGGCTTAAATTCAAAGATTAATCATATATTGCTCCCACTGTGCATTCATTATTAAAATCTCCCACTAAAGAAGTTCCCTGGGAGCTATGATAGGACCACAGAAGAAGAGAACTGGGGAATTGTGGCTTAATTAATACAGTGTAGCCACTGGAGAATATGACTTCCTTTATAAAAATCGAACAATGATTTATATCATTTGGAGCACATTATGAGTGCTTTACTCCCACCAAAAAATCAGTCTTTCTCCCTAAATAACCTGATGTTCATTGTATGCAATAGCTGACAAAAACCTGGAAAAATGTAGCTAATTCCTAACAATTTCCTGCAGTGCTCAAATGCTTCAGTGGTAATAAACTTCCATTTTATCGGCTCCTCTGTTCAGTCATTCATCACCTTTCTCATGCCTCCGTTCCCCCACCAGATCTGCCTGCATGCTGCTGATCCCATTCCAGACTGAACAGCCCAAGAGGTGGCAGGTTCTGGGAGAACAATAACTCCATCTTCCTTTCACTGCTGGTTTAGATAGAAACTCCCCTTTATGGCTGAAAATACTGGGGGCTGGATCCATCCAAATGTCCAAGCAGCTGAGCTGGGAAGTCAAAAGCCGTGCAAGACACCTTTTTAATTATAATTTAAACTCTATTATTATTTGGGGGTTTTTTTCCTAAGAACCTTTCATACTTCCTCCCGGTAGTCATCATAATCATTAGTTACTTTTTCAGTGTGAGGAGTGAAGTAAGTTTTTTTCTTGAAACATGTCTGATTTCAGTTAATCTCATGTCAGCGCTGCCAAATTAAGCATCCAACTCAACCAAGATCAGTAATGCAAACGCAATAGATTTTTACCTGAGTTGGAAGTTCTGAGACCCTCAGGTGCTGGGGAAGAACAAAGTGACATTGATTGTATTCCAAGAGCAATTAAGACCATTATTAGCATAGTTCAGATGGGTTTCTTGTCCCATCTGGTGAATGAATATCATAAACAATAGAAATGTGCCATGATTATAGACAAGGAAACCTAGAGTGGTTTGGGTTGCAAGGGACATTAAAGACCATCCAGTCCCACCCCCTGCCATGGGCAGGGACACCTTCCACTAGCTCAGGTTGCTCCAAGCCCCATCCAACCTGGCCTTGGACACTTCCAGGGATGGGGCAGCCACAGCTTCTCTGGGCAACCTGTGCCAGGGCCTGCCCACCCTCAAAGGGTAGAATTTCTTCCTAATATCCAGTCTACACCTGCTCTGTTTAAAGCCATTCCCCCTTGTGACGTGTCATACTTAGTACAGATCAATGACCATGTCTTGAACTGGTACCTGTATTCTCCATCCGGTTAGATTTTCCTTAACGTGCTTCCAAACAGAAACACCTGGTTTTTAACCATCTCCAGTTGCAGTTTGTAAATATTTTGAAGAAGTAGCAGATTATTTAGGGACAGTTACACCACATGCTGAAAGCCAAGGAGCACCACATCGGAACTCCGTGAATCCAGAGTGATCTCACAGCTCTGGGGACTGCAAACATGTATTCACAACCCTACAGTGGCTGGTTCAGCTCACAGGGCATCACATCAGGCCCACATTATCTCCATGGATTTATCATTTATCAGTTCCTCCTCTGGAATTTCATGAGAGACAGATCCACCAAGACTCCACTGTTTTTACCATGAAAAGCCCAGCCAAGAGTTTGTATGTGTAACATGGTACGTCAGAATCTGCTTTCAGGCATCCTGATTCTGCTTAAGGGATTGTAGACACAGTACATCCACCCTCCACCCCAGAAAAGCTGTATTTCTATAGAAATGCCCACACAAAGCTTAAATCCAAGCTGTTATTTTCACAAGCATTGTTGCATTGCTGAAATAGTCACTGTAGAGAGAAAATTATCCAACAGCATCACTGCCATAAACCACCACAGTATTTAGTAGGTGTGCATGATGTAGATGCATGCTGGAATAACCCTTAGGATTAAAAAGACCCTCACATTCCCATCAAGTCTTTGCTTATTCATTCATTTTCAAGGATCAAGCACATGTTACTGAAAAATCCTCTTTTAATTTTATTATGATTTCCAGTTTATCATGAATAGTATAATTTGGGAGGGGGAAGCTTGTTTCTGCTTTTGCTTTAACAGATTCTTCATAAATTTTGTATCACATGTTGAAAACTCAATGAAAAGAAAATAAAGCCCACATATATGTAGCTAATTCAGGTCTACGTCATTCCTCTACTCAGCATCTTGCTGGAAAGAAAGGAGAATCATGGCATATATCATAGGTAGGTATGATTTTACCTATGGTGCAACCTAAAGGGTCAGGGCAGGGAAAGCAATGTTGTAACACAGATGTTTTGGTAAACAACACTCCTCTACAGTTCACCTCCAAAGCCACTGGACACTCCGTGATTCGTTCTGCTACTGCTTTGTCTTGCTGCAAGTGCTCAGACTGCCAGAGCTGATGGTTATTGACAGGGTCTTTGGGCCAAAAGGCTCATTTCTGCCAAGGAAATGGCAGAGGTTGGATGAACAGTGTGTTCGTTAGTCTGGCACTTCAATTTTTTGACCCAGTTGGGTGCCAGAATGCCCAACAACCCAACAACAAAAGGAACTCATGTCCCTGGGTTAATCCTTTTCTACCACACGAGAATACAATGGAAAACATTGATGATGGTCATTCAATGCCAGTGTATGACCAGCAAGGACCAAGGTCTGGTTTCTAAGAAATGCCAGGGAAGTGGATATTTTCTGCTTTGACTGACAGTAATTCTTGATGGGTTTACTTAAATCTGAAAAAAACGTGCTCGTTCACAACTACTGTATTTTTCATGCACGTTGCCCAAGGCAAATTATTATTTGGGATGTTGGTTTGATGTGTTTTTAGTTTCTGGTTTGGATTTTAATTTGGTGGGGAAGAGAGGGTTAATTTGTGCAAAATCTTATAGGTAGGGCTTGGAAAAAAACCGAGTGCACTCATTAGAAATGTAAGATCATGTAGGCTATGTACCATAATTAGCAAGAGTATAATTACACAGAATTTATTTATTTTCAGATGAAGTAATCTAAAGCCCTATTCTGCTTTGATTATCTATCTATAGATTTGCTGTGGTCTCAACTACTGTAACAGCAAACAGCACAGAATATTTAGTGTGTTTATGATGCTCCTGTGAGCTGTTATTGCCATTGAACAACTGAGGGTGTGATGCACAAAGGGGGATACTCAAAAGTCCTCAGGTGCCCGTGGCAAGTAGAGGAAGATCAATCTTTTATTGTCAGATCTACCTTCCAAACCTACACACTGTCCTTCCATCCAGAGTGCATCCTTTACATTCCTGCACTGATGATAAGATTAGACCTAAACCTGTGTCCACCTTGAAAGCAGTTTTGTTATTTCATGCACCACTTGCCTGAGGGATATTCCAGAAGAGCAATTCAATATTTATGAAGGAAATTCCATCCATTTCCAATGACACACAAGCACTTGACAGCATCTGATTTTGAAAACGCGGATCACAAAAGTTATTTCTCGTGCTCCCAAGATCATCTGTGATGAGTGAAATGTTAAAAAGTGATCTGCTTCTGTTCTTTGGAAATCCTTAGCAGGTGGACTTTAGGGTGAAAGGCAACGTGCCTTGACCTGCACAGGTGATGTCTGGATGGTGCAGGCTGACTTCTCTTATTTTCTGTTTGTAGCCGTATTAAAAAATAGGAGGACTTTGTCTTTAGACACTTTTTGTGCATGGGGTTGTAGGGTATTTTTATGGGCAGTTTTGTGGTTTAAATTTATATACAGACAGAGGAAGGGATACAAGGCTGATTTTTGTGGTTGCTGAACTAGCTAATACTTTGATCTCTGCCTAACTTTCATGTTTAAGGATTCTCTCGTGGTGACTTGGAATTTCTGTTTGGCTCCTTAGAAAACAAAGTTCTTTGTCCATAGTTTGCATACTAAAACAGCAGAGCACAGATTTTGCCCCCAGTCTGTTACAAAATCAAGCCATGAACTAGAAAAGAGCATTTTGGCATGAAAGGAGAAGCCACTACAAGGTGGTCCCTCTCTGGAAAGGTCAAGGAGGTGTGCAGGTTAGTGAGGGAGAGAACAAAGCCAGGTTTTACCCAGCAGTGCGATTCTCTTTAGAGAAATGTTTTTTTTCCATTCTTCTAAGAAGGCACAGCAAAGGTTGATGGGCACTCAACAGTTCTGTCAAGGGCTGGAATAGCTCTAATAGCCCTGTTTCCAAAGAGGTTTAGGCATCAAAAAAAGGCTAAATACTGTCTTATGACTTCCCACTGAAATGCTAGTGGCATATATTCAGAAATGTGAGATCCGAAGACGTCTCTCAAAGGCAGCACTAAACCATCATGGCTTGATTGCCATAACAGAATTCCCAACATCCGGAGGCTCGAGCCAGTGGGATTTATATGGAATTGCTTGCGTGTGTTGGGTGCCTGTGTAAATAGATGCCTTTGCATGTGCTGTCTGAAACACTATATAGAGCCAAAATGGTTCCAACACTGCTTTTTAAAAGACCACAAGTACTTCAGCAACGTGCAAAACATAAAGCCTCTCACTGTACTGGGCAAGTGGCCGCATTAAGCTAAATTTCCTGCAACATTTTAACTTCTGCCACACGCTCGACTCACTGATTAGCAAAAATAAGGCAGCTTTTGTGAGGAAAATGAGATGCAGACCTCAAATACTTTATCTGAAGTCACTGCACTTCATCAGACTGAATAACCTAATTCTGATCTGTATTGATAAACCTCAGTTGTCATGGAGATCAGCAGGATAGGGAACGTCCAGTGCCTGAGGCCATGCATCTTTACCAATTATCCATGGATTTGGGTGCAGTATCTTTCACCAGAGTAGGTTGCTTGCTTCCTGGGAAAGATAACAGTTTTGGAGATTTAAAAAAATTTTCAGAAGATTCAAACTGAGAATTAACTTGGAAATATCCAAATCAGTCCATTTTGGCTGCTTGCCCTTTCCCTCCCACATTGCTCACAGCTAAGTTTGCTGTTTTGAATGCACTGCTAGACTGAAAGGGATGGAACTGGAATTTTATTTGTCCCCCAAGCAGTTTGCACCTCTGATTCTTTAAATCAGATACTTGGTGTAAAGATAAAGGTGGAGCTGAAGCAGCTGGTCATGCCTCAATTGTTGTGAGGCTGCAGGAAATGGGGAATAATTCTAACATCTCTGATCTTAAATGTGCTTTTAGTTTCCATCAAAGCTTGATGCACAGCAGCATCCATGGTCTTCCATTTAGTTTTTGCTGCCATTCACATTTTGGCTCTATCATATGAGAAGAAAAGGATTTTATGTTCCACTCAGTGTCCCTGCTTCTCCTTGCCATCGATTTATTGTGTCTCACTTCAGCAACTGGGAAGTTCCACATCCAGGGGGTTTAGTTTTGCATCTGAAGAGTTATTAGGATGGACAAGAGAGACGGTGCTGTCCCGGTGCAGATGGTCTTTTGATCTGGAAAGATGAACTTCTTGTGAGGCTCTTGTAACTAACACCATGTGTAAAAGGACCTGTGTGGTGCAAAGTAGATGATCAGTAATGTCCCAGAAACAAACTCTTCCTGCCTTGGAGAGTGCAGGCACACCCTCAAAGGCCACCAGGTTACGGTGCCTTAATATTGGATTAAGTCTCTGTTACAGGGAGGGTTCGGAGGGCACGTTAGAACTGAAACTCAACACCGTTGTGAGTGTAACTTAAGCAGTATTTT
>JAWWEU010000081.1:2642030-2657165 GCA_035583155.1 Acropternis orthonyx | reverse complement strand
AAGCATAATTTCCCACAGGTGGCTGGGCAAAACACAGACCAAAAATACCAGTATTTACACCAGCACGGATACAGTCTCAATGAAGGTGTCTTAAACAAATGTAAACCACCTCAAGACAGGACAAATCCAAAGCTGTGCATAAGATTCCCAGCACAGTCTTAGTACCTCCTTTGCTGCCCTCCTGTATTACTGAGAGATTTCCAAACTGAAATTCCTCTTTATATTTCCAATGAAAACACGAGTCATTCCGCTGATTAAATGTCTGCAAGCCCAGGCTCTTTCAGCAAAGGCAGTGCTCTCTTTTTTCATATGGGAGGGTTATGGAGATGGTTTATAGTGCTCTCTTTTTTCATTAAAGAGGGTTGTAGAGATGGTTTATAACTCAAATCCCTGTCTGCAGCAATATCTTGTGATATGTAAGGCAGGTGAGTCAAAACAGTGTAACTGGAGCTTCAGAGCTGCAAATTACATAAACTCAGTGTAGTTACAGCAATGCTGAGCTTTGCCAGCTGCCAGGACCAAAACCTGTCTTTATTACCTGGAAACCCACTGCTTGTGGCAGACTGTGACATAAATGCTCTGTGGGTTTTGCTCATTTGTTTTGAGGACAGTGAGCTAAAGCACATTCTCAGATATTTATGTCTGGATTTGGATATGCACATTCTTCATTCCGAACAGTAAAGCTACATTCAAAACCACTTAAGAATCTCATTTATTGTGGTACATTTTTCTCATTAAACATTCTATTGTCTGCTGCACTACATTTGTGTTACTGCACTTCCATGAGATTTATTCCACAGTGCATGACTTGTTTCTATGGAGTCAGTGAGAATAACCCAGCGTGGTTAAACAGAACAACCCAGTGTGGTTAAACAGAACCTCCAGAGTTACTGCAGAGGAAGGATCAGGACACATAACCTTGAAGTTGCAGTTCATTTAAAGACTGATTTTGATGGAAGTATTCTGCTCTCTGCTGCAAGAGTTATTCTCTAGAGCACAGGCAAATATTCAGCTTTATCTCTTCATTATTTGATCTTCTCTGGATATAGCAACGACTTTCTCCATCCTTTAATGTCCACCCTGTAAAAGTTAGCAAAGCCAAGAATGAACAGTGTACACATGATTTTTGGCTTTCTTTGACCATTCTGTTTCATCTTCAAGCCTCAGATCTGCTGAAGGGTCAGATTTATGGGATGAAAAGTTCCAGATCAAGCTCATATTATTAAACATTAATTTTCAGCAACAGCATTAATCTGCAAGCCGTAATTCAGCTTCAGCCTCTAAATTTGGTGGTGTTAGCAGTGAAAGGTAGAGCTCTAGGTAACAAGACTAAGAATTTTGTGTTTGTTTTCAATTATAGACTGGAGAAACAATTTACTTTTTTCCTTTTTTTTTTTTTTTTCCATGACGAGCACAATAGTGATTGTACTTTTAGCAAGACAGCACAGGATCCACCTGGTTTAATAAGATAATCGTGCTGGGCTCCTTTCGTGATCAGTAGAGATCTCCCCAGTCTAGAGAATAAAATCCTTAGCACAGCTGATTTCATTTTAAACAAAGATGTTTAAAATAGGTCAGGTGAATCTCACTTTATGGTCTGTTTCCCAGCACTGACTGCAAGGCTGGCATGGGGTAACAAGGTGAAAAGCACACAGCTATATTGTTAACTTCCAAAATTAGACGAGAGATGGAATTAAATGACAGCTTTGCTGAGAAGCACATCTGCCTACCCTGTGTCTGGATGAGAGGGCTCAGTGAGCTGACCTGGAGTCTCTGCAGTGGGATGGAACTGTAGAGTCTGTTTGATGCTCACAGAACGAGTTCAGCTTCCCAAACTCTTTATATCTCATCTCTAAGCCCAAGGGGTTTGTAAATGTAGTTGGTATACAGGCCAGGAAAGAAGTTTCTCTGCAGGAAATCCTCAGCTATTGGGTAGCAAGGAAACATCCCCCAACCCAGAGCAGTGTCAGCTGAGGGTGAGTAGGGATGTGGCATAAATAATAAGAGTATGTGGGTCTACCTTTCAATTTCCTGCTCTCTCTCCCATACAATCTTTCTACTTTCACTTTGGTTAACTTTTTACTGTATTTCTAATACTTTATTTCATTGATTTGTTTCTACATTCCTTCTCCTACTGCTACATGGTGGCCAACCCTATTCATAGTGAGGTTACACAGAATTACTCGAGCAGGGTGCACAAAGATCCTTAATAAGGCACAGTTTTTATTTGCATTAATCAAGTTCTAGCCTTATTGTGTTTCCCAAAGGATTCTCTTTCAGCATATTCAGAGACAAGCCGCAAATTCTGTCGTTCCCTGTGTGTTGGTAGAGACCTCAGTTCAGACCCCTGACCGTTTTCATTATGGATATACATGGATTATGTAGCATAACTTCATTCCCCTGGATCAGCATGTTCATTTTACTTCCCTCAGGCACCTCTGAGAAACCCACAGAGCCTTTAGAACTGAATTGCAACTATTTTTGCCTCCGATTTGTGTACTCTCTCATTTGCATTAACGCGCCGGCCGTTCAGGTGTTCCGTCTGATAAGGTGGCCTTCAGCCACATCGTACATCACTCATTTAATCCTGGGAATGTTTAACTTTTTCTTTCCCCTTCCACCCTAGCACCCTCCCTCTTCCTCCCAGATGCAGCTGCAGTCCATGCCCAGGACACGTGCGGTGAGACTCAGCTTATTTGCCTTTAGCTGTCTAAAGTCTCGTATTTAATCTAAGCAGTCCAGTCGTCGTCTTATGGTCAAACTGGGAGACCAGGGCACCTCCGTCAGACACTGCATCCCGTGTGTCTCAGATGCCTCTGTCACGCAGGTCAGCTCAGCCTGGAAGTCCCTGTTCTTTCCATTATTGACTGACTTCAAGGTGATAGTTCAGTTTAAATTTGTCTCTGCCACGTAGAGTTAGATGTGACCAAATCCGTTCTGTGTGTGCCTACAGAGGTCTGAGGATCCTGCCCTGATTCATGTAGTGTTTGGATATCCATAATCTCATTTCTATTAATTTTCTCTGATTTGTCTAATTTTTCCTCCTCTACATTTCTTCCTGGTTCCCACCTCCTCTGTCTCTTCTCTCTCTTTTGCCCTTTCCTTCACCAATGTCTCTATTTTGATAATAAATAAATAAATAAAGCTTATATACTAAGGGAGGAAGGAAAGAAAATTTCTAGAAAATCTGTACTCTAAAAGATTTTGTGATACTTTGCAATATCTAACATCAGAGAGATGATTATACCTGAATTAGAAAGGATGGCAGAAAAAAAATGCAAACAGTACTAAAATACCAACTTTTCTAAGAAACGCTCAGAGTTTTTTATCACAAACCTGTATATAAATGTCCCGTCATTGAGTGGGAAGCAGCACTTAATTCTCAGATATTAATTTCCAAATCAAGTCTGTGCTATTTGATAATTCTAGCAATTACCAAGTGCTATTGGTATTTGGTCTGTTCACTAGGGGGAAAAAAAAAAAACCCAAAATATTTAAAAGAGGAATCCCTGTCAAATAAAACAGGGATAAGCAGTAAAGGAAACATGGGCAACATTAAGTGTATCACTGAATAACACAACCCCCTAGAACATCTCAGGACTCAGAGTTTTGCAAGTCATTAGTGATTTTTAGGTGGTTCGTTTTCAAGTTGTGTGCCTGGAAACGCCCTCGTAAGCATTTCTCCTCAACACAGGTCGAGCAGCCCTCTTGTGGCAAAAATCGGTCCGAGCAAATGTGTTTCAGAACAATCAGGTGATAAAAAAAATGAGTGAGACACTCAAAATCCATAATCACTTCTGAAAGTCTCAGTCACAGTAAAATTGAATTAACTCTAAAATCCCCCTCCTTGATTTTGATGAGTTTTAGCTGACAATTAATCCCCAGCTCAGCTCTGTGGAAAACAGAGGTGGTGCAAAAATTTATCACAGAGGTGATGCTGTAAAAGGAACACTGATTTCCAGAGTTACTTCCTTAGCATCACCCAAGGAATGCATTCATTTTCCAAGATGAAACATATTTACTCTTCCTATTTGCTGGATGTGTGCACAATACTGTATTATTTCCAGCTCTTATACTATAATATTTAATAATAGTTTTCAAGCTTTGATTACCCAAAAGGAAATAAAACAAAACTCTAGTAATGGAAATTGAATTGAGTGAGTTAAAAGTGGGGAGAAATTGAATATATTTTCAATTTATTCTGTTTTACTGTTCACCTTATAAGCTCCATCTTCCATCTCTGCGTAGGTGAACACAAATATTAGACTTTGCATTTTAGCAGAGAAACAGAAACGGATTTTGGGCTGTTTGAACAAATTAGATGTTTGCCCTGTAGGCGATTGCTTTAAAATCGTCGTATTGTCCTTTATATTTAACGAAGATTAGTCAGGGTATTCAGTGGTGTTTGGTGTACTCTTTATCCCATCCTAAAGTGGACATCTGAAAGAGGTCAGATGTACCCTGGCCAACAACTGTATTACTCTCTCAACTACTCATTCTCTCTGATGACTCTCCAGGGACCAAGGATGTCCAGTTTACTTCCTGTACTGTAAACACCCAACCTTTCCTGAGGTGAATCCCACTAACCCAACCACGTGTTGAAAACAAAACAAAAAAACCCCTCCCCTTAAAAGCCGACAAGAAATCACTATTTTCAATTCTCATGGATTTCAGCCCATTGTAACAGATATAAAACCTCTTACAGGATCCCTCCAGGTGCTTCCCGTGTTGTTTCAGATTGCCCTTCATGGTGGCTGATTGAAATTAGCCTCTCTCTGGCTAATTGGGAATGTAACCATCCCATTCTCCGTGGCAGCTCTTTCTAGGGTACAGCATACAGAGATCACGGTCCTGGTACATAATTTATGTGCCCGCTGCTTTTATGGCCACACTGCCCTAATGTGTGTGACAAAAAATAAGTGGTTCCTCCAGACTGCAAGCCAGACATGCAGTTTCCACTCTGAACTCCCTCCCCATCCTAAAGGAAGATGGGTGACAAAGTGCTTTGGTGTCCTTATTATCACCCTTTGCTATAAAGAAGGGATCTCCTCTACCCTGGCTACTCACACATGAAAATGAAGAGCATCTGATCCAACTTCATCTTAGACCGATCACCACCCTGCAAGTTTGTGTTCGTCTCTGACTGTTCTCCACAAGCATGCAGTCAACTTTCATTTAACCTGATGTTCAGTTCCCCTCTGTGCAACCTCAGACTGCCAAAGTCGTGTGTATTTTGGATGCCTAACGCTGCCCAGGTCGTTCAATCTTTGCTTTGTCCATGAACCAACACATGAATCCCCAGCAACAGCCAGTGCAATTAATTTTTTTTTTTTTAATTTACATTTCTGTTTGAGCCAAGCAGCTGGTTTGTGCTGTAGCTCCATTCTGTGGTGTCTGCTTTCCATCTCTGTGACGTGTCTCATGAAATGTGTTGAAAGTGACCTACCTTGGCCTGTTCACGAGATGCTGAAAAAAATGCTAATCTTGTCATATTTAGCAGCTGCGTTCAGAAATGCTACTGTAAGCCTAAGAGGGCTAACCAGCACTCTTGCAAGATGTCAGAACTATCAACCATTACCCTGTAAGTGTTCGCACTCCTGTGCCATTACTGTGTTTGTATGACGCATGTTGCAATGAAATGAAGGGATAAGAGCAGAGGGGTAGTGAGCAGAGAGCATTCTCTTGGTTCATTCAGTTCTTGTTGCATGTAGAATTTTGTGTTCTTGTTCTGTGCTTTTGCTGATGCACCACAATTGAGGGTTTTCAGGTTATTTTAATTAATTTTTTTATTATTTTTTTTCTGCACCTATGGCTGATGCTAATTATGGTTTTGGGTTAATAATAGCTGCTTTTTATTGTACAGCAAAGAGGTGAGATCCTTCATGCTGAGAGTAAATGTTTCACCTGAAAGTTTGCTAGAAAAACAGGGTCAGGGCAAGATTGGGTCAGTGGGTGTAAAAATTCTTTTGTCCATTGAACTGAGTTATGTTAGTAAACACCCAGGGGTGAGGAAAGGTTAAGGTTAACCTAATATCAAAACACATTGTGTCTAGTCAGAAATCACAGAATCATTAAGCTTGGAAAAGGCCTCCAAGATCATCAAGTTGAAGTCATTCTCAAATATTTTTCTACTGGGGGTGAGGCATCTAGAAGAGTGAATAAATGTCATTCAGACTAGAGAGTGTGAATTAATCACCTTCCCACAGTCCCCCTCACCAGCTGGTTCCTACAAGAAGCCCACAGGTTTTCATGGAATCATTAAGATTGGAAAAGACCCCCAAGATCATCATCTCATTTTGTTTAGATGAGCTGTATCTTTCAGAAATGTATTATACAATATGTTTCCTGATGATCTGAATTTCACAGCAGTTTTATTCAGCACTTTCAGAGATGTCCTGACACACAGACCCAACACTCCAGGATTTTGCTAAAGAACACTTAATAAAGTAATTATCTTTGACACCATTAAGGAAAAGAGGTTGGTTGTAACTTAAATGCATGCTTAGTTATGTCTTTTTAGCTAGGAAAAAAAAACATGAAAGTGAGTTTTCTCAGTGACTTTACATCTCCTCAAGATATTTAAGAAATAGACCAACGAAGAGGCTCAAACCATTCAGTCAAAAGGCTGACACTGTGAAAACAGAAAAAAAATAGACAATAAAAGAATAGTCAGCATGTGCATCTTCTACACTGACAGAGGCTGCAGACCAAGAACAGTCAGGTAAAACCAGGGCCTACATTTAGGAGCAGGATTAAGTTCATTACTTAACCAGCACCCTGAGTCACCACAGAGCCTTTGCAGAGACACAGATTCACATTAAGTGCAGTGTTTCAGAAAAGTGGGACACTGATAACTCTCTGAGGTGAAATCCTCTACCTGGTCAATGGCAAGAAGAGTTCAGCCTAAACAGGAGGTATTTAAACCTAATTTTTTTCTGGTGTTAAAATATGGAAGTCTCAGTAAGCTTCCCTGCTTTTCAAGTCTTTAGTATGAAGACGTGGTTTGTCCATGGGAAAATTAAAAAGCTCTAATTATTTACTGTGTTTAGGTGTTAACTCAGGTCCTTTGGAAGTGATTCTACAGGCCTAATTAAGTTTTTGGAAAATACGTGTCTCTGTCAGAGAGATCACTGAGGTTCCTGAAAGTCCTGTTAACTATGTTTAACATCTTTGTGATAAAATAGATACTTCAGTTTACTAAATGTGAGCTATATTAAGCATTTCATTACTAATGACATCATGCCTTCATGGTTGGCTCTTTATCCTTCTATTTGCAATACTGTCATGGTTAATTTTTGCAGATATTCACCACTGAGATGATGAATATGTACATTTGGCCAGAAAAATTGGATTCCTCTAATTTAAACTTCACAATTTATCTGACAAACTCAGTCCAGATTCCTTTTGTGGTCAATGAATAGATTTAGGATGTGATAAAAACTTCCTTAGGGGCAGATGATTTGTCCTTGTGAGTAAGAGCTTCTTACTCTTCATAGACAATAAAGATGATGTAGGTTTGGATTTAATTTAACTAAAAATAGATGTCATCATTGCAGATACAGCATGAGGCCAGTCAATATATAGACACATCAGTAGATGTATTCAGTACATACACATATGGTTATAACAGGAGTCACCTCTTCTTAAAGAGACATCCAGAGCAGACCAGAACTAGGTCTTAAAAGTGCATTTTTCTCTGCACTGAATTTAGGGACATTATTTTAATAATTTCATAATATCTCCATTATGTATGTCCAGGCTTTGGTGAGATGAGTGTTGCTTTACATGAGTACAGACCTTGATGCCTTCATTGCAAAACTTTATGTCTGATCAAAGGATCAAAGGACCTAAGACTCAGCTGTTAAACTGAGCAGCTGTCTCACTTTAAAGAGGCAGGACTCAACAGCAAAACAGCTACATGATCTTTCTTCAGAGTCAGTGGTTTAGAGATCTTTTGTTTCTTTGGACAGTCTGTGATCTTTTATCTCAAAAAAGTTGGGTGGTGAGAATTTCTAAGACCAAGGCAACAAACTCTTTACCAAAGTAAAAGTTATTCTCAGCTTAAGGACACAGAGTGTCGTCTCAGATCTTTTGTAAGTTCCAGGGGCTTTTTGGAGCTACCCAGCTTTGCAATTAGTGTGACAGAAGCAGCTGCAGAAATGGCACAAGACACATCAGTGCAGTCTAGACAGCTGGGGCAGATGGCAGAGTAACCTCTGAACTGCCATTCTCACCTCTCTCTCAGAGACAGAAAATAGAAGGATAATCCCAAATTCCCTTACTCAATTCCTTCTGAAGCTTCAGGCCCCCTAATCTAGAGACCACATGTTTTCTAATGGTCTTCATTCATTCCAAATGGCATCATCAAGCACCCAGCTCAGCAGGTTCTGAGTCTAGAGAAATATCTTTGTTACATTCCTTTCACTGGAGCTGGAAGAACCTATTTAGACCATTTAGAACCCATTTGTCCTTGTTTCCTACTGCACAGTTGATCAAAATATATTTTTAATCTGATGTACAGTCACTGTGTTTATTTAATCACAGCATTAATTAGTCTTCTAGAAATCTGTTTCAAGAGTAAAAACACATTGAAATCCTCAGTAGAAATCCCTGGAAATTCTATTCAGTAATGCAATGTGATGTGTATTTGAATTTTCAGTTCACTCCCAGTTTTGTCCCATGTAATATCCATAGACACTTCACCACTCTCAACAATGTGGATGTGCAGTGGAAAAATAAGAGCATGGTTCCTTCAAAAAGTGATCAGAGTTAAAAACCTTAAATATACTTTCTGTTTCTTTTAATATTAAGATATATTTTCATAATTCAGTAGAAGAGTGAGGAAAAAGAGAGGCCATCAATATCTGTGTCTGCTTGTACCAACACTTAATGGAAATGCCATATTCATAGCCAAGATATTAGAGCAAATCTTCTGTTTAAATTGATTTAAGGAAAATGACAGCTGAAAAATAGAATGTGAGCCTCAACAAGAACTGAAACACAACTTGTTTTATTTTAAAAAATTAACCTTAAGACTTTCCTCTACCTGTTGGGATGTAAACAGGCTTTTGGAGAACCTTATCCTCTCAACAGCCAGTTTAATCTCAGCTGAGTGATTATTGCCCTCAGAACTTTTAGATCCATCCCTCAAGTTTCTTGCCTGTCTGAAAGAGTGTGGGAAGAAAAGAGGATGAATATCTTTGACTGTTACACTCCTGAGAATTCCACTGTATCCTCCAACACTTTCATTCACCATAAACTTACACATCTCACAGAAACTGCTCTAAGTCTTTTTTCTTTCTGATGCTCTTGAAAAAATCAATTCATCATCATCCTTTCAGTCGTTGGTGTCTCTCAGCTTTTTCCTGTCATTGAAATCTGCTTTTCCTCTGTATTGATCTTAATAATCTATAAAATTCAGAATGTGTTACTTACATTTAGTGTATTTTCTTTATTACTTTCTTGACACTATTGCAGACAGCATTTCAAATAACTTGATTACGGTGTTACATTTCAAGATCCTACAAACTAATTGTATGATTAATCAGGTATAATTAATGCCAGAAAATGGACAACACAAAAAGACTTCCTCTGCATTTTTCCCAAAATTAATCTCCCACAAGTGCAGTGAGATTGAACATACTAACAGGCAATTCTTTTCTGAGCTTTAGATCAAAAAAAAATTTATCCTTTTGTTGTTACTGCCATTAATTCTGAATATAAAGCATAGCAGATTTTGAGAGACAATACTTCTTTGTCCAGATTTAATTTGTCCTTTAATTTGATTTCTTTTTTTTAATTCCACGACTAGTTTAAGACACGTTTTTTACATCCTTTTTGGTTTATAGAGATAGCATTTTTCTGTATACTTTTCCTTAGTGTTTCTTTTCATTTTCATCAGCCTGAGTACAGGTCCATAGAGAAAAAGGATCAGAAGGGACCCCAAAAGGTCTCTTAGTCCATTCCACTGGCTCACTCCTGTGCAGACTAATTTCTTTAGAGATCCCCAAAGCTGAACACTCTGTATGGTCTTCATCAACCTGTTCCAAGGCTGCTCCTCTCTTTTTAAAAAACCCCAAATGTTTGGCCAAAGTCTACCTTGATAACTCACAAGAACTATGTTCTCTGGTTTGTGAGGTCTTTCATCAAGGCTTGAGGTTTGGTGTCCATCACACATGACTCAGGTGTGTTTAGTACAGTCTCAAGGTAAGAGTTGGGGTGTATTTACCACTATCAGTGCACAAAGTCTGACTGAGAGACACCAGCAACTCCCTGGTGTCCCATCTGCAGTTCAGTGTTGGGAATAACATCATATGTTCAGAGTTCTTTTAGATGTTTTAACTTAGTTTTCCCTTTAAGTAAGGCCAACACATCATTTTGGGATATTGTTGAGCACGAAGTAGCGAATTCCAACGTGTCTGCAATGTACCATAGAGATAAAATCAGAGTGAACATTTGAATTTTAAAAATTATGAAGCTCTTTGAAAAATCTTCGCAGCTTTTTGCCTTCCTTTGGCCTCCGTCTGCCTTCTTAACTTACTTGAATGTCATCAATGCTATTATCCCCCTTTGAAAACATCCTGGAGGTCACTTTGTTTTTAATAAAGGACTTGCCTTAATTTCAGATCAACATTTGCTTTCCCTTTGCTCTTTTTTTTTTTTCTGTTAAATCAGCAAACGGCGCTGACCAAAACATGCACAAGTCTTGTCTGGCCCCCTGCTTTCAGGGAATTTCACCCCTTAAGTGCTTCCATGGGTACACATTTATTTCCAGACCATTAGTTTGTATTTACTGAGTTGATTTCCCTCTAAAACCTCTTTATTCTGAAGCAATGGAAATTAGTGAAACAGTGGCATTGCACTTAGTTTTCCAACAGTATACAGGAGACCAAAATCTAGACCTTAAGGAATAGTCATGAGAATGAGAACAAGAACATAAAGGATGTTTAGCTTTATTTCTCTGGCTGTTGGTTTTTTAGCTTTATTTCTGTGGTTGTTTTGGAATTCTTTTGCTATGCAGAAAAAAATTCACACACACACACACAAGATGCAAAAAAGGTGGTTTCAAACACTCCACTGGGATTAAACAATTGGGTGAGAGGTTTATAATTGTGCTGTGGTAGCAGTCTGAATCCCTTAGCAAGATTCCCCTCCTCAGTTTTGGTATGACAAGAAGAAATTCCTGCTTATAATAATGCAAATTGAAATAACAGAACAACACATTAAGCATTATTAAAGTGCTATTACAGTGTGAAGAAGTGGGAGCAAACTACAGTGTGTGTGAAATCACTCTTTGGGAACAACTGGGAATGTTGTATATTTGTTTGTATAATTATGCAGTGTATGTATTTCCCAAAAGTCAGTCAGCAAAATATTTTCTGTGTTTTCTTCTTTAATTAAAGCCCAGGTTGTTTATTGCAAGGCTGCATTAAAGCTCTTTCCCTCTGTTGTAACAGGAGGCTGGCTCGCTCCACTCTGCTGCTCATCCCCTTGTTTGGAATTCACTACACGGTGTTTGCTTTTTCTCCTGAAAATGTCAGTAAGCGGGAGAGACTGGTGTTTGAATTGGGACTGGGATCCTTTCAGGTGATTACACAGTGAATTCTGGTTTTGTTAGAACAAAATATCCGTTCTTTATAACCATTTTGCATGTGCAGTTCTCAGAGTGTGTCTTTGTTCACTTACGTGGATGTTTTGTATTCTGGGATTTTGGTTGATCAGTTGTTTTAACTCCAGCTGTTTTCTGTCACTCCTTCAGGATTTAAATTACTCTTTTTTTATTTCTCTTCCATTCTCCTAGGGTTTTGTTGTTGCTGTTCTCTACTGTTTCTTGAATGGGGAGGTAAGACTTTCAGTATTTAACATCCCTCACCCATCATCCACATTCCATTTCCTTGTGGGAGTAACTGCTATCCTAAACCTTCGCTCTAACTCATCACCTCCCATACTCCCTGATACCTTAGGCTGAATCTCACAATTCTCAGCAAAAAAACCAAGAGGCTCTGTGCTGCCTTTCTTAAAACAAAACTTTGGCTGTGCCAGAGATGATGGCTCAGATTAACACTCCCTACCTGGTGGAGGATCTGCACTGGCCTCTTTGGAAATGTCACCCAGGTGCAGAATTTTCCACTGGTTTGCTTCAATTTTGAACTGGTTTTGTTAAACTTTTCACTGTTCTTGCCAGCCCACTCTTCCAGCCTGTTCAGTTCTCTCTGTAAGGTGACTCTCTTCCTTCTGATGTGTCCAGATCACCAACCGCTTTGGTGATGGTGCTTTCAACCCCATCATCGAGTTTGTTATGAAGATATTGAGGCCCTGGCACAGGTTGCCCAGAGAAGCTGTGGCTGCCCCAGCCCTGGAAGTGTCCAAAGCCAGGCTGGATGGGGCTTGAAGCAACCTGGGCTAGTGGAAGGTGTCCCTGCCCCCATGGCAGGAGGTGGGACTGGATTATCTTTGCTGTCTCTTCCAACCCAAACCATTCCATGGTTTTATGTTGAGCAGTGTGGGGTCCCCTATCAATTCCTGGAGTACCCCACTAGTGATAGGCTTCCAGCCTGAGTAAAAAACCTTGTTCACCCTGCTTCCTTCCCACTTTACAGACCACCCACCCACTCTGTATCTTGCCAGGTTGCCCAAAAGAAGACTGGGGGAAACAGTGTCAAACCCTTTGCTGAATTCCAACTTTTCAGGAGTCCTTGGCCTCTCTTGCTGGCACCACCCAAGTGTTGCCAGCTTCTCTCCTGAGACACCACCTTCCAGCTGGTCCCTACACATACACAGCCCAAGCTGTGCCAGAAACCTCCTCAGACCCTCCCCAGGTACTTTGCAAGCCTCACACTCCTCTCAGCACATGGCACCTGCTCCTGCTGCTGGCTTCACATTCCCACGTTTGTGTTTTTAAAGACTCACCTGTTCTGATCTACAAATCGAGATTCCTCTGCTTTTATTTATCCAATTGAATACCTGAGATAATTATTTCCTAAATTAATGGGAAAATTATTCCCTCCTTAAGGCTTCCTTAAGAGTGTTATCTTGAGTTCATCCATTTTCTCCTCCACTGATGTCTATTGTGTTGTCCAACACAAATCTTTTTCTACAATCGTTAAAGTCACCTTGTTTTCTTCTTTCCAAGGAGGCTGAGTGCAGCAGGTGTTCTGTGCGTGCTCATGCATAGCCTGCAGTAGCTGATCTCTAGTACAGAAGGTCTCAAACTCCTTGATCCAAGTGATTCCTTCTCAGATAACCATAACAATCTCCAAGGTCATCAAACAAATTTATAGGTCACCTTTGCTCATGGGCTTAGTCAAGATGACTTTGAAAGGACCCACAGGGCTATTACAGCATTATTCACAGCTCAGTCACTCCCAGGTAGCTCAGAGGGCGAGATCTGGGTTGTAGTCCACCAGCTGGTTTTACTGGATATCTAAATCTCCCACTTAAAATTGTTTCATCCATCACCTTCCTTGAGTCCTAAAAGAATAGCCGAAAGATCTTGTCTAAAACCAGCCTGGAGATAAACACCCTCCAAGATGACGTGCACAGTGTGTCAGATTTCCTAGAACCCCTTGGAAGGAGTGGAGGGGATGGTTCTCAGCCAAACCAACACACCCAGATTAATTAAAACCATTTTACCTCTCAAGGCATTAGAGAATGCTAATTAGAAAATGTCTTCTGCCTCACTCAATTTCTTTGGGCAGGAAAGGGTTCACCTTTGGGATATTAATATAAATCCATACTCTATCTAATCTATAATTATCTATACATTAACCAAAATAGGAATTCAGAGGTACTAGAAGGATAATGGAAGTTTTCCAGTTGGATTTTTCCTCCCTGTACTTTTTGTCCATACAGTAAAGAACTTGGTTAGAATTTTGGCTTATGAGGATCCATTTTAACACTTCTTTTAGTCTAGGAAAATCTCATAATGACGGATAAAGCCAAGAAGAACATCTTTGCCACAGCAGCTCATTGAAGACTGAAAAAGTGTATTGGGAAAATTTCTACATGTTTCCTTATTCTTGTACTATTTCATTCAGAAATGTGCTACAGGCCACTGTCAGGAATGAGTAAGAGACCAAGTAAATGTTGGTCTGAGCTCATGTGATGTTTCTTGTATTAAATCTTTACTATCTTATCTATACACACGTGCTCACCTAGCAGGATTGCCAGGAAATTGGTGATGAATGAGAAGTAGAAAAGCTACGGAATTATATGCTTATTCCCTAATTGTACTTCTAACCATGGATTGTTTTACTCTTGGTGATTTACTGTGGGTTCTCATGAAAGACTCTTGAGAAAAGGAGGGTGTCACAGATATATATTAATCCCAGAGTTGTGTCTTCTTTGAGCTGATCTGAAAGCAGGAGGCAAAGTTTTCCTTAGCCATCCATCCATTAATGGCAGGTGGGAGACAAGCTGCCCATGTGGCCAGGCTGTTTCAGTGCTGTCCATACCTTTTGGTTGCTGCTTTCTTTGGCTTCTTATTATGACTTTGGTAGAGGCCATTGATGAAAACACATTTTCCTTCATTGGACTTAGGTCTTTACGCACCTCTGGGCTGATCACAAATTATCTGAAGTCAGAGACACAGATCCTGGGCTGTAGTTCCCATGACGCACCATGGAGTAGCCACTTCAGGTTTTGCTGAAGTGAGGAGTTTAACAATAGCCTTAAAAATAGCTCTGTGGAATTGTGGGGTTTTTTCTAATCTTTATAATTTGTCAGCATGTCCTCGAGCGGCTAAGTACATAAAAAATGACCTTTTGAAGTTTCTCCCTAAAGGTGCAATCAGAAATAAAGAGAAAATGGAGGAGCTGGAAAGTCAACCGGTATTTTGCTGTGGATTTCAAACATCGTCATCCTTCTCTAGCGAGCAGCGGAGTGAACGGGGGGACACAACTCTCCATTCTGAGCAAGAGCAGCTCTCAGATTCGGATGTCCAGCATAAATGCGGAGAACCTGGCTACATGAGCAGCTAAGGGAGCAAATCCATCAATGAGCAAACCAAAAACCGTCCCTTTAAACAGAAAAAATGAAATAGTTTTGGTGGTGGTGTACGTCTCTTCCTTTCCTTTCCTTTCCTTTCCTTTCCTTTCCTTTCCTTTCCTTTCCTTTCCTTTCCTTTCCTTTCCTTTC
>JAWWEU010000081.1:2497973-2641981 GCA_035583155.1 Acropternis orthonyx | reverse complement strand
CTTTCCTTTCCTTTCCTTTCCTTTCCTTTCCTTTCCTTTCCTTTCCTTTCCTTTCCTTTCCTTTCCTTTCCTTTCCTATCCTTTCCTTTCCTTTACTTTCCTTTCCTTTCCTTTCCTTTCCTTTCCTTTCCTTTCCTTTCCTTCCCTTCCCCTTTCCCTTCCCCTTTCCCAAAAAAGCAGAGGAAATGTGTATATATCTCTTTTTAACAGTCACTGTAAATACCCAACTGTACTCCAGGCCATTAATGGGGAATGTTTCAAAGACAAACAAGAGGCCAAGCCCACCCACTCAACTATTCCCATTTCAGAGCATCTGCAAGTGATCCGTGTCCGTCCAAAGTAACAAGTGATTGCTGTGCAGTTGTGATCCTTGATTGCCAAACTGATCCCAGTCTGTAAATGGACATGACCATTGTCATTTTCCAACTCGGTTTCCATTTTGGGTTGGATTTGCCTAATTTTTTTCCCCCACTCAATCCTGTCTTAGCCTGTCCCTGTCTTTTGGCACGTGAATTTCTGCAGTGTTTCTCTTTTGAGTCTTAGGAAAGAGCTGATGTGCTTGGGTTAATCAAACTGGCTCGTTCAGGAAGAGCTCTGGAAAATTAAGTTCATGGCTGGATTTAGTCAGATGCTCCCTGTGGACTTAAAGCAACAGCTGTGCCAATGTGAAACTGCCTCTCACTGCAGGAACTTCAGGCAAGAGCAATGGGATCTTTTGTCTTTTTCTGTACCCAGGGACACTTCTGAGATTGCTTTCTGTTCTAGCTAAGCTGTGAATTTTCTAAAAGGGCCCTGCAGTTGAGATATACCTATATTTTTGGCACTGATTGATAGATTGATCATTTGGATTCTTTGAACAACAAAAATAACCGTCCTTTCCCTCCCACCTTAAGAGCAAAAGTCAGTTCCAGGGTGGCCTTTCCCTGCAGATGACCTTGGACACTCTGCATCTTGTGGCCAAAGGTGGCATTGGTGGGTTTGGGTCATGCTATCACACAGAGTGTGGTGCCTCTGTGACCTCTTTGACTTCCATGTGTTGACTCTTCCCTGTCGGAGCACGAGGCACAAGAAGGATCTGGGACCATCATCCTGGAAGGTCAAAGTCACCTGCATTGGGTGAGCAATGAGCACCTAAGCTGAACAATGGTATGGAACGAAAAGTTAAAGACTTTGGAGGACTTCCCACACCTGGCAGTTTTGTCTCTTTTTGGACATTCTGTTTGTTTAAGCACCAATGGTCTTACTGCTTTTCTTTGGGAGAAACTAGAATGTTCTTTCAACCTTTGCCTTGTAGTTAAAGCCACGACTGGTACTTATCTACTTCAATCCGATGTCGATGATGTCAATTCTTAAGAGTCTTTATACAGAGCATAAAGGCTTTGAGGACCATCCTAATGCTCACTTCACTTTGGATTTATGAACTGATATATATATATATATATATATATATAAAATATATATATATGTGTGTATGTGTATGCATATCTTAAAAACAAAAATGGAAATGACACTTTAAATGTGAAGTTTTGAACTGAAACTAATAGTAACCAAGAAATTAAAAATTCAGGCTTGCTCTTTGGTGTTAGTTGACATGATCATAAACTGAAAAAAAGAAACCTAAAAAAGTGAAATACTTGGAATTTTAGTGACAGCTGAGTGTGAGCTTTTAATTTCACTGGTTTTTGTTAGTTTAAGTAAAAAAAAAAAAAGTTTTAATGCCATTTTAAGCAAAGGTTTTTTAAAAATAACCCTAGTTTAATTATTTTTAAAAGGAGAGAAAAAGGTTTCAGAAAATTGTGAAGGGAATAGTAATGATAATAATACTCAACACATGTAGTGCTTTATGGGATATAATCTGCTCTCAACTGTAGCAGTCTAAATGAATGTAAAAATAATTTGAAATAGAAATATTGATTGAGGTTATATTGACACAGGATCATGCTCTTACGAGATGGTTACACCCCTGTCATGTGAAACCTACCCTTGCAGAGGACCAGTAAAAGTTTAAACCGCTTCCAGTATACTCCCAATTTTTAAGTGGGATTTATATGATCCAGACAGCTTTTTTTCCCATGTCTGCAGGACTGATTTGCTGCTCCAAGAGCAGAATTTGTCCCCCTCTTCCCAAACCTCTGCAAAAGTCCTTGAAGTGTGTTTTTAACTGATGGATTGGCCTTTCCTCTAAAAAGCTGTTTGAGAAAGTTTCCTGAGGAACCATGCACTTTTTGGTCTGGACATTTTTAAAATCTAATGTTAAATGAACAGGTAACATTAGGTTTGTATTTTCTGTAGTATTCACAAGTATTATATTGACAATACTGTAAGTGTATTATTTTTAAAAAAATATCAAAAGCTGTATTTTGCATGAATGGCCAGTAGCCAATTTTCAAGCATTAATAAATTAGAATGTCTGAGAAAAAGATGTTGAATAATTTCCTCTAACTGGAGATTTTTTGCCATGTTTCAGTCCAGAGCAAGAAGACATTTGGATCTTTATTTTTTAATTTATTATTGTTGCTGTTGTTGAAGATTTTTCTGATTTCCTTGTGGGTTCTGCTGTTTCCCCGGCCATCCCACAGTGCTCTACAATTTGAGTTGGTGGATCTCAGCCCAGTGCCTCGTGGGCAAATGTCCACATCACCAAAACCACCCTGCAATCCTGCACACTGGAGACCAGGCCCTCAGCTAAAATAAAATTGATACAGACAACTGTTTATATTGTTAAAATAAGCCCACTTTGGACTGGGATTTGGCCTCAGCACATTATTTTTCCTATTAATTTTTGGTGGTCTCAGCAAGAGAATGCAGGGACGGAATAGTTGTGAAAACTTGGACTTGCTCCTTAATTCCTTGAGCCAATGCTCAGGAGCAATACAAGCTGGAGGGATGTGGAGGGGCAATTCCTGCTGTTGCAGACCATGTGTTTCTTGTTCAGTGGACAAATTGAAGTCTTTGGTACCTTTCACCAGCACTGAATTTACTAGAAGAAATGGTATCAAATATCCAATATATCAAACAATCAACCCCCTTTGTCATGATTTGATTTATCTTGCAGATGTGGCTTTCCTTGGTCACCTGAACTTTCTCAGTGTTGCTGGAAAGATCATACTTGAGGTGTACATAGTTACTGAAACCAGACTCTGGTGCCATGGCACAAATTAGCTCTCAAGAAACCTTTCTGTTGAATGTAAGCTGCAGATGCTGCCCAGGCACGGCCACCCCTCCCAGTGGCTGTCCTTCCCGCTTGTTCCAGGAGGGAAGAATCCAGCAGGTGGTTTGCTTCTAGGTGTGTGTAAATATCAACTGAGTGTAACAGTGCTTTGTTTGATTTCTCACTGTGAAATATATTTTGGAGCAAGAAAGGCTGCGTTATTCAAAGCAAAACACAATTAAAAGAAAAACAAGTGTTCAGTGC
This sequence comes from Acropternis orthonyx, assembly GCA_035583155.1. NCBI lineage: Eukaryota > Metazoa > Chordata > Aves > Passeriformes > Rhinocryptidae > Acropternis > Acropternis orthonyx. The sequence goes on along the minus strand of JAWWEU010000081.1, from coordinate 2,638,566 downwards.
TCCTTGAGCCATTTTTTTTTACCATGTCCATAATGTATTTCTTGTCTAATTTCCTTATTTTGCTTCTCTAAATGTACAAAAATTTTCTGTCCTGCAGCTTTTGTGACTCTTTACTGTATCTAACCACTGTTTGATTATTGACTTATCAATGTGGAGTGCTGGTACTACATGACACTTAACATCCCAAAATGAAAAGTAAGAGCTATGCTATAAAGGACAAGGCTTGTTTCATTGCTGTCATAGTGACCTCACCTCCTTTTACCTTCACCTACATTTAGTCTGTCTGGAATTCAGAGCCCAGGTAAAGAAACTGAAATGTTTAGTTATGGGAATTTTTATTTCCTAGAGGAAAAATACCCAAGTTCCTCCTCTGCATCATTGAAGTATTTGTAGTTGAAAACCAGGTGTTTAAATAGGGTGGTGGGAGAAGGGACTGACATCAAGGCAGGTGAATCCAGAGTAAAATGCAAAGGAGGTGCAGTTTGGAAGTGAAATTCAGGCAGTACATTTGGTGTCTGGCTCCTCCTTTTCAGCATCTCTCATTGCAACCAAAGGTCTGTGTCTCGCAACTACAAGGCAAACAACCAGCAGAACTGGGCATGCAGTGCCTGTGCTGGTGATTGGAGATCACACTGGCAAAGGTGACTCTCCCCAGACTCTCTCCATCATCAGTGGCAAGTGTGAGACACCTTGCAGAAGGGAATGCAGGGCAGTCCATAGAATCAACACCCACGGCTGGAGGTCACCTTGAATGACCATCTGGGCCAACTTTTCCAGAAAAAGGGAGCCTAGATGGGGGTGTTTAGTGCCCTGTCTAGTCAGTTCTTGGAAGCCTCCACCCATGGGGACTATAGCACATCCCTGGGGAGGTTGTTCCTGTGAATTGGTGTTCCCACTATGAAAAATTTCTTTCTTATATCAAAATGAAACCTTTCCTCGTGCAACTTGTGCTTTGTTTTCCATGTGGATCCTTGTGAAGAAAGAACTTTCATCCTCTTTCTAACCACCTTTTTAGTACTGGAATAGTGTGGTGAGGTCCCTGCTGAGCCTTCTCTTCTCCAGAGACACTGCTTCAGTCTTTCTTCACTGAACCCATTGTCCACCCCTTTGATCATCTTCATGGTCCTCCTTTTGACCTGCTCCAGTCTGGCCATCTCTTTCTTGAACTGTTGGGACACAATGCAGAGTTTCTTGGACTCTTACTGGAAAACTGGCCTGGGAGAATCCAATCCTTTTAAGCAGGGACAGAAGGATTAGTTGCCATAATTTGCCTTGCCTGTGTCATTTTGTAAAATTGTGGGGTTTCATAGTATTTTCATTGGAATGGTGGATGAAATTCTGCTGCTGAATAGCAGGATAACTTCGGTGCTTGCTTCTGGCTATCTCAAAGATTCAGGCTTTTTTCCTAATCCTGTGGACAAAAGCAATCAGTAACTAAAAATAAGGAAAGCTGAAATGATCAAGAACAAAACATATTTACTCAATGTGAAGAAATAATAAATAATAATTGCCATTATTTCATGGTATAATACTCCCACTCCTAAACCGATCACCTCTCCTTTTAAAATCCAGTAGGCTTTTTTTTCCCCCTCATCTTCTCTTCCTGTTGGAAAGTTATTGTAAAACTTTTCTCTGTTGGCAGTTAGAAACCTTTTCCTGAATTCCAAGTTGAAATTACTCCTGGCTCTCTTGGGTTCTTTCTCATACTAATCTTGCTTCCAGTTTCCTTCTCTCTTCCTGAGATAGTTTTATTTCAGATGAAGTCTGCAGCTTGTCTTTGATCATAGAGCTGAAAGATAAAACTAAAAATAATTCGTTTCAGCTCTAATCCAAAATCTTGGCAGCAAAAAAATAAAAATAAAAAAATGCGAGGAATCAAATACAGAAGTGACTTCATTAAAAATAGCAGGAAAATTGCTGGGAAGCAGCATGACAAGCACACTGGGTAAAAAAAAAAAAAAAAAGAAATAATAAAAACTAAGAGATAGATTTCTAGTTCTTGAAAGTCTGTAAGTGATATTTGTTTTTTGAGAAATTTTCATTTAGCCAGATCTGAAGGAAAATAATTCCAATATTTTCCCTTTCTGTTTTTAGTTATAATCCTCCAAGAGAAGCTGCATCACTGCTGTTTTGAACCAAAGGGATAGGGCACACAGTCAAAATACTGCAGGAAATCATCATTGAAATGGGCTAAAATTGTGTCAGTTTGTGAGGTTTCAGTGCTCATGGGTCTGACACTGCTACTAAATCCCTACTAAATCTGGTCTGCAAACCATAAAAATATCCAACTACACATTATTTTCTCCAGACAGAAATTAGATGTAAAAATTTCAGTTGTAGCAGAAAAATAAAGTCCAGAGTGACTTTAGCAAACAGTGGAAATGGAAACCTCCTTTAGTTAATTGGCTTTATTTGCCTTGTTTGAAATTGTTTTTCAATACTGTTTCAGCAACAATTGCTGATGTCAGAGGCTTTTAAGCTGTGGCTTTTGAAGACTTCAGAGCCCAGAGACTATTTCTGAAGTGTTCATGGATGATGATTAAAGAAAATAAGTTCATTCCTTGTATGTAGCAATAGATGCTTGGAAGGCTCCTGAAGGGCTTTCATCTTACGTGTCTTATTCAAAGGCTCCCACAGATCAAAATCTTAGAAAGTTTAATAAATTAAGATTTTCCTCCTTGGTTTGATTATGTGATTTCATGATCTTAAGGCTTTCTCTTTTGTTCTGATATTTTTCTCATGTGGAAAAGGCTTCCACAAAAATGTATGTTTATCAATATTAAGCTTATAATCATCTTCTGTATCATACAATGAATGTGTCCTCAAGAGAACTACTATAACATGGAAGGTCTAAAGGGAAGCAAGACAAGGTGGTAAGAAGAGATAGAGTAGGATTTAGGGACACCAGGTGGGATCCTGCTTGGCCTCCATCTGCCAGACAAGATCAGAGTCTCCTATAGTTCCAGGTCGTATCTATGAGCTCTCTGTGGATACCTAGAAACAGATAAACTCCCTGAGTGGGATTCAGTTCCAAACTCAGATACTGGACTTTATTATCTCTGTGAGGGCAGAGTCTCCTGGGGTCTTGTTTCTACAGCTGTAGAAATGTACAGAATGCAAAAAAAATGCAGCCAAATACCTGGTTTTAAGTAGCTTTCTTCCTTAGGAGTCAAATAGCAAGGGCTGTATTAGATATGTGTCCCTTTCAACATCTGGCACTTCCAGCATTAGGGATTCTGGCTCACAGTTAAAGTCCTGGAATAGATCTTGTGGCCCTAAGGAGACAGCCAAGGACATACCCACACCCCTCCACTTTAGACACCAGTAGTGGAGGTGTCTTCCTTCCATCTGGTTTCTCCACTTTGCCTTTGCAGTCACAAGAGAGAAAAGAGCAATTTCAGAGTACAAGCATCCAACACATTTTTGGTGTCTACTCAAGGGCGAGATGATTCGCACTTTGCAAGTGTTTCTTTCCAGCAGGAGATCGAGGTGTCCAGATTGCAGACAGATGTTGACACTTTGGAAGCCTGGATAGAGATGAATTTTCCCTGGCAACTTTGCCTGGTCACTGTTGTCCTGTTTCATGCATGCTGAGAAATAATGGCCTTGAAAAACCTGGGGGTGGCTTCTGTTGGGTCTTACCAGCCAGCCCTGGGGGAGGTGTTATGGCCTGATAAAGACTTAGAGTTTTCAGGAAGTCTGGTTCTCTCTGTCGGGTTGTGTCCATATGACCAGCACTTCTGTGTCCAGAAACAAACCATAGTATATAGCGCACATGCAGTGATAAAAAATAAAAGTTAGGATTTCAGCCTCTGCTTTCAGCAGTCAGGTACGTGCAACCAGTGGAGAATTGCATTTAAGAACAAGTTGGGGAGATCTGGAGTATGCAGTTGCAGTTAATGATGCTCTGATGTTAAGCTCCGTGTATATCTGTACTAAAGAGCTCAGTTCAGCTAAATACACATTGTACTTTGTGTATGAAAACACACCAGCAGAGCTTGAACAATGTTTTGAACCTCGTGGTCTTTCACATTCTTATGATTCAAATTGCAATTTCCCATTGGCTTTCTTTTGGGGAATTCATCCACGTAAAGAATTACTGTGTGATATGACACTGTGTGATATGACACTCTTCAGTGTCTGAAATTACTTAGGCTTCTGCATATGCCTTTCCCAATGGACTTTGCGCTTGCAGAGAAGTCTCAAGAGGCCTTTGTGTATCAGTATAACCTGTAAAAACAAATATTTGGTGTGTTCATTCCCTTCTACTTGTCAATTTAGTGGCAATGCAACATGCTTTAGCTCTGAGAAGTACCAAGTTATTGGATGGAAAGCTGTATTTTGGCTTTTGACTGTGTCAAGGTACAAAGTTACTGACCTGTTGGGTCAAATACTGACCTTTTTTGGTCAAAATTGGATCTGGGGTTATTCAGCTTTGTTATGAGGTGGAAACACAGATATCAATTGCTGCTTTCTAACCTTTTTTGTGTTTTGAGAGATTGTTTTTAACATGTATACTGCTGTAGATGACACAATAAATGTATTATCATTTTGTATAAGTCTGTTCTGATATAAAATTGCACCAAAGAGAACTTTTTGTCTGTGAAGTTACAGGGCAGCGTATTTTTTCCTGAAGCAACAGGATGCAGGGGTTTTTTGGGGGGTCGGGGGATAAAATTTGCTTCCTTCCTCGTGAGGATGAGTCCCTGGATTCTGCTGGGCAAAGGCAGTCCTGGAGCAACCAGGAGTGAAGTCTTTGCCATCAGTGGGCCTTGCACCCTCTTCTTTTACCATCAACCTCTAGAGTTACATGAGGAAAGTGCTCAGCACTGCATCAGTATCAAACATGCTCTAATATCACCAACACAAGGGCAACACACTCTCCACTGCAACCAAAAGCCCCTGTGCCTCTGAGTCTTGACCCACAGGTCTTTTGGGACCCACATATTATTTGTAAGGGATCTAAACAGGAGAACAAATTCTGTTGTCATCAAAAAAAGGCATTGCCAGTTGGCAAGAGTAGAATAAGGTTGGTCTCTATAACTCCTGATATGCTTCAAAGCTTCATTTCCTTCACAAAGGAAACCTCATGAGTTTAATCATTAGGTTAATTTTTCAAATATCAGGTACATTCTCACCACTGAAACAGAGGACTCCACAGAAGATGACCTGTTTCTGTTATTTCCCCCCATCTTTATCCTCTGCTTCAGCTCCTGTAAGTCTATCTGTCCCTCAGGAATCCAGAAATCCTCCACAAATATATGGCTTTCCACTGTTGTCCTCCCTCATTGCTTGGCCAAAGTACAGATATTTGGAGCTTTGTCCTTTGGTGGGGAAGTGGACACACATTTATGGAAAGTGAGGTCAGAGATGTGTCAGGGAGCAGCCAGGCCTGGGGATCCCCATCCTACAGCACTGCTGAGGCAGGACTGGCATGAAAAGGACAGGACAGATATAGGGATTTTCTTTTCTGATGTGCTTCAAATCCCTATAAATATTTTTTGGTAATCCTTTTCCATGGATTTACTAGGTGACCTGAGCTGGCCTCAGCCCCTTCTTTAAGGGTGTATGATGGGGCACAGGACATGTCTCCCCTTTCCCCCAAGTGCAGAAGGGCTGCATCAGTCAGTATCTTACTAATCATGGAGAACAGCAAATGGAGAAAAGAGAATTTGGGAAAAGTCTTGTTTTTAAAAGCTGCATCTAGCTTAAGTGCTTGGGTTTTGGGTTCCTTTCATAGTTAAGAGATGGAGAAAGAAAAGGCAGCTCCAAAAATATTTCAGCTCATTCTAGAAGCCCTATGTAGGTATCCATTATTTTAAAGACACTGTACCACACAACAGCACATTTGCTCCAAAAACGTGGTTTAAATGAGGAAAACCTCACTTACAAGGTCTGTCAACATACCAAGGAGCATATTACCTTTAATTCTGTTGTATTTCCTGCAACTGAAAAAAATCTTAGTCACATATCCCAAGAATTCTTGCTCTGGGTGCATTAGGCAGCCTTGGAGTAGCTGTGCATTGGCAAAGCAGGTCAAGCTGCCTGTTGGAAGGATTTCTTTTGATCTGGAGCCCACACAGTCAAACTTTCTGGAAAAATATGCTGACACTGCCAGAGTTAAAATTCTACTCTCAGGGAGAAATTTCAATCACTTTAACAACCTGATTTTGCTGCAACACCGAAAAAAACCTCCAACTGAAACAGTTGGTTTTGATCTTTCCAGGTTGTCATGTAGTTTGTTTGTAAAGGAATATAAAAATACTACTTGAGGAGTTAAACTGACTAAAAGACACCAGTGGATTAGAGGAAGAGAAAGCAGCTTTTCCTGGCTGTTGTAACTCAGTGACCCATTGCAGCTGCCCTCTGGAAGTCATTTAAAGCTCACCCAGGAGGGGCTGTAGCTCAGGCTGGCTCTGAGCAGGGGTCATGTTTTGGAGCAGTGCCTGGCTTTCTGGATTGCCCACATCCAACCAGGCCAGCAGCATTCCCAGCTCCAGGAGGTGGCAGTGGCTCCACACGGAACACACAGCAGTGCTAAATGCAGCTTCTGAGAACCTTTTGCTGCCTTCCCAAGCCTTGTGTGAAGGAAGATATCCCTGAAGCACTCCTGACTCAGCCACACACCATCACACCCTCAGGTGTGTCATCAAAAAGGGATCAGCAGCCTTTTCACAGCCCAAACAAAATCTTTATCCACGAGACTTTTGCACTCCCCATGATTATTAATTTTTTTTTTAATAAGGTCTCCAATGAAATATCTATACTGACATAGATTAAATTTTCAAACTCACAACAGCTGTAATTATCACTTGCATTTTATAGCTGCATGTCATAGAAACGTGTTCTCATTACTGTCCTCAGCAACAAACAACACAGACACAAAGGTTGTGTTTACAAGTAAAAACTACAGGGAGGTCAGAATAGACAAAATTACACCTTACAAAGAACACACAATTCATTGGGACAGATGGGTTAAATGTCTGATTAATAAATAACTCATTTGAATCATATTTTTAGAAATCGGGACAATTTATATCTGGTCTAATAACAGAACTAAAGACAAAGCATCTGAAATCAGCAAAGCAGTTTCCACGAGTCAAATTGCTGTTGACCTAAATAATTAGCCCAGAGAAGAGCAAACTGAGGGACTGGAACTTTATTTTTTTTTTTAGCTAAATTTATACTGCAGCTCCCAGAAAGCCAGAATGTACATGAATGGCTGTGGTCTCCAGCAGTGCTTCCAAGTCGGATGCAGGTTCTCCTGGGAATGGTCCCGTCCTGAAAGGAACTGTAGTGGTATCTTGTGTACCTTTCTTTCCTTTTGGAGAGGTTGAGGTAGAGTCCAACTCAGTCCTGAAGAGGAAGGTCACCCAAAGAAGGGATGCAAGCACAACACTGTTTACTAGACCTTATTTTGCTTCACTAGACCTCACTGCAGTGTCGATAATTCCATCCCCAGGAACATCATTGAGAGGAGTGATAATGAGCTGAGAAATTCTGGGCAGGACTGAGACAATCACAGCTACCACAGCAATTTTTTCCTCAAAGGCAGGTCCCCCAAAGAGCACAAAAGCGCAGTTTAATTGTGTGTTTCATTGATGGATCCAGCCAACCTTCAGCGCTGTGGTGGCAGGTCTGTTCCAGCTCACAAAGACCAGCGTTTGAGCCCTAATACCGGGTTTATAAGTCATTCTGAGAACAAGGTAGCCCAGCTGTACACTGCATTGCATTTCCTCTCCTTTCTTCCTTCAGGCATAACCTGCCTAATATTCAGCTGATTCATATTTTCCCATGGACAAGAAAGGATTTGGGATCCTCTGACCTAATTTCAATACACATGGAAGAAAAAAACCCCAAGCAGATGCTGTAACTCACTCTTCTTTTTGTGGCACCTTGAGATTCCTTTTAAAGGAGGTTGCTGTTCCATAGGCAGGTTCTTGGCAAGTTTTCTGTGCTTAATTTCCCCTAAATTGACTCATGCTGTCTCAAAACAATGTCAGTAATTACTATGGCAAAGCTTGGCCACCAAATGACTCTTTCAAATGAAGATTAGGAATACTACATTTGAAAACTGGAAATTTTGGGATGACAAACACTCTCGGGGGAGTTAATGTGGGTTCTTTTTTTCTGGGGGGTGGGTGCTAACCTGTTGATTCGCACTATCTCCAAGCCTGGCTTTTCACAACAAAACAAGTGGATTTTATACCCTTAAGGAGAGAGAGAACCAGGGCTGGGATATGGATTTGTACCAGGTGAGAAAAGCCGCTCACATCCAGGACAAGGAATTTACAGAATTCACCCTATGGAAAGCCAAAAGGATCCCACTGGCCATTCCTTAGGCAGTACCTTACAGTGTCCCATCTGGAAAGCCTCAGACAGTGGTTACACCACTCTGGTACACAGACGTTTTCCTTTTTGGACTGATTTTTTCAAGCAGTGATAACTGAGTGACGTAGTTGACTGGACTGTTTTCTCTGGACAAAGTCCCATGTTTGTGTGTGAAGGTCAGGTATTCCTGATACTGCCATTTGCACAGTTGTTTCTTCAGTTCAGTTTGAACCTACAGAAACCCAGAAACAGGAAATTGAAGGTAAAATATTCCAGAATGTCCACCTGACTACTTAGCCCAGAGGCACAAAGGCACCCAAAAAAGTCATGATTAATCCTTAACACATTTTCAGAAGAACATGAACTCTGTCCCTATTCACTTTTGGAAATAAAAAGACCTAATTTCAAAAATTCAGAGGATGACATGCAGAAGTACAGTTGGGCACTGACAATATTTATCATTGTGGTGGCCCCTATACTGCCTTTGTTTCCCTGTCAGCCACACAAGACACGCCAGCCCATGTGTAACTTTATGTATGGACAGAACATGGCCTTTGGATATTTCAGGACTAATAAAGAGAGGATTCCTCCAGCAGTGCAGTATTTCAGTACTACCCCAGCAAACTCAAAGCCCTTCAGAACTCCTGTGTACATTCCCAGCTCTCAGTTACATCCCATAGAAATAACACCTTTCTTGGCAGCATCAAAGTCTCTCACATTGTCACAGATACTTAAAACTGAGCAAACACACACACACAGAGAAAATAATAATTCCTTTTTATGATTGCAGGGAGCCGTAACAGATGCACTGCCAAGTGGGAATGAGTGGCCAAGCTGCTCCAGAAGCATTTATCCCAAGCAGCATGGACACAAGCCAACCCAGCTTAGTCTTGGGGCCAGAGATCACACCCTGCCTGTCCCTTTGTTAACACCTCCTGGGTTTGTGTGTTGCGAGACAACAATATGTAAGCTATTAAAAAGTTGTTGGCAAGGAGTCTGTGGGTACAGAAGGCGGGTGGGAAGTAGAGCATTATGTGTTTATAGTTAGTCTTGGAGGCCCTCTCTCAGAATAGCACTAGAATGGCCATTATAAATTGTTTTCTTAAGTAACAAAGGTATTTTAGGCATTGTTCATCCGTGGGTAGGATTAATTGCACCTAAATTTAGCCTGTATCTTCCTTATGAGGTGCTGGAGCATGTCCAAAGTAGGGTAACGAAGCTGACAAAGGGTCTAGAGGAGCAGCTGAGGGAGCTGGAGTGTTTAGTCTGGAGAAAAGGAGGCTCAGGAGTGACCTTTTTGCTCTCTACAACCACCTGAAGGTAGTTTGTAGGTGGGTGTCAGCCTTTTCTCCCAGACAAGTGACAAGGTGAGAAGAAATGGCTTCAGGCTGTGCCAGGGGAGGTTCAGGTTGGACATCAGGAGGAATTTCTTTACTTAAAGGATTGTTAAGCATTAGAAGGAGCTGCCCTGGGAGATGGCGGAGTCTCCATCCCTGTAGGTGTCCAAAGAATGACTGGATGTGGCACTCAGTGCTCTGGGCTGGTGGAAAGGTGGGGATCAGTCAAAGGCTGGACCCTTGGAGGTCTTTTCCAACATTAATGATTCTATTATTCTATGAGAAGTGTCCAGTCTAAGGTAGTGGGGAGACTTGAGCCACTGTTGGTCACTCTTCTCATCTAACCTACACCCTTAACTGAGGATGAGATGTTTTTACATTTTCTCATCAATTTTGATTCATTCTGCTCTTTTGGTGAAAGTGCCAGCATATTTAGTTCAGTTTTGAAATGATAAGATTTCTAAAATGTACTACAGGGAACTTATTCAAATTCTGATAGTGTTATAAAATCAGGAAAGAAAGTGTTTGAACAGAACTACTGAATGCACAGGCCACTCTGGAAAAGGGCAAGAGGAAAGGGGGAAAGCAAAGGGGAAAAGGAAAAGAGAAAGGGGAGAGGGGAGAGGGGAAAAGGAAAGGGGAGAAGGGGAAAGGGGAGAGGGGAAAAGGAAAAGGGGAAAGGGGAGAGGAAGAAACTCACTAGGAGAAAATAAACTTAAAGAACATAAGGAGCATCACAGGCTCACATTGAGACATCATCATGCTAGACATCAGACACAAAGCACAGACAAGTCCCCTGACAGGAAAGTCAGCAACAATCTGTGAAGGGTCAGGGCTTCAAAGTTTAGTTTGGGTCCTCCTGTCAGATCTGGATGAATACAAATAAAGTCAACAAAGGTACCAAGGGAAAAAAATGTCATGGTCATGTCATGCTTTCAGCAGCAGATCAAAGCAGAGATCTGTTCTGAAAATAAGAGAAGAAATTAAAAACAAGTGGGGGTTATGAGTTTTAAAGGCTTTGATAATGCCATGTACTAGTTACTCACCTCTGCATTGGAGAAGCAATATAGAAGAGCGACAACAAAACCCTAGGACAGGGAAGGTAGGGAGGAAAAGAGCCAATAATCAGGATTTAAAGCATAGAATCAATGACAGATATCAGATTTCATTCACAATTTGAGTAAAACAGACAGCAAAAATTTCCGGTTGGAACTCAGTTGATGTTTTCATAATAAATTACATTCTTCAAAGAACTAGTGATATAATTATGTATATTATTGCCCTTGTTTGGAGACAGTAAGGACTGAGTTGCTGTTTGTTGTATCTTACAAACAAGTTCTCCCTCAGATAAGAAAGTGGGGACATCTGTCTGCTTCTAGTCTGTATTTACAGTAGTGAATAAATGTATCACAAAGTGTATAACACATAGGCTCCGGCCCTCTGAAATCCATGATATTGTCCTGTCGTGATACAGAAAATAAACAATGAAATATTAACATGATTCACTACTGCTAAAGAGTAAGGGCAGAGCAGGTTGTTATATATTCTCCTTATTTTTCCATTCCTTTTATTTTTATTATACATAAAATCATTTTCAATCAGTTTACCTTAACCCACAGACGGGTCTTTGTAGCACTCTGTCCTTTGTTATTCAATAAAGAAGTAAGATGGAATGTGTGTGTTGCATTTGGACACATGAATAAAACCTGCCCGTGTGGTGTTACAGATCAAACCCCATAGGATTGCTTAGGATTTTATCCATCTTACCTGAAAAGAACCCAAGCCCAGCTCAATATAAAGACGAGCCTCCAGCCCAGTGCTCTCTGGGAAAAATGCAAATACAATATAGTGCACTCCAAAGAGGGGGATTAAAAGTAACGTGGATTTAGCAAGTCTCCTGGAAAACCAAGGATTGAAGAACAATGCAGTGTTAGAAATAGGGAATCAGGGATAGCAATTACATATTGGAGCATATTTTAGTACAGAGGACAGCTCCATGATGGAGGCAACCACATCCAGTGATTTTATGGAAAGGTCCTCTGACTGCACTGATGAGATCCCTATTAATTGTGGAGGGGATTGTAACAGGAAGGACTAGGTTTGGTGACCAGAACATCAAGTTACTGCTATGAATTTAAAGGAAATTCAACTTTACATCTTTCTCTATGTGGCCATCTGTGCAGAAAGGACTGGAAGCAAGATGGATTTATCACTGGCATTTTGTGTTCACACTTTCAGTCTGGATCATTTTACAGTCATAAAACTTTCTATTTTACTTTTCTCATTCTCCCCAACTCACCCACTCCACCCTCTTTGTCCTGAAGAAAAAGAGAGAGTTGGTATTTGGGATGAAAAAGAAAGTTCACACTGTTATTTCTCCTGGGAGTTTCTCTTTCTATTAGAAAAGGAGTAGAACCTTTTGTGCTCCTGCCCATAAAATATCTCCCGTATCAGTAACAGGTTGATATTAAGAGACCCAGAAATACTCACACAAAGTGGCTTGAATGGCTCCCTCCTCCCTCTTGAGATTTCAATTTATGGACTAGAATTCTGATCACATTAATAAATATAATAAAGTTAACCTGAAAAGACAAGCCAAGATCTGTAAATTTACTACAAACCAGGACATACCTCCAGCTGACACAAACAACTGAAAATCCCCAGTGACAGGAGCTGCACTGCTATAAACCAGTGCAGGTCTGCTCTCAGCTCAAGCCAACAGCATCAGAAATAGCAATTATTTCTCCCCCCAACACTAAGTTATACATCAAATATGCTGGAAATTATGTTGAATGAATGTATATCTACATATCTCAATGTCATTTTAGGTCTGATATTAGTGCCTTGTGTTTCTTGTCAGCACCTCACAGATCTCACACGGTCTGAAGTCCCCCTTGTTCCCTTCATTGTTTGTGACAGGGCTTATAACAGATACAGCCCTAAGTGACTCAGTGCTCCCTCCCTAAATTCAGGTGGCATCAATGGAGATTTTTTTATGTCTTAAGTTTACATCCGAAGGATTCATTTTAAAAATATACCAGACAATTATCTATATGCAGATGTTCAAGGCAAAATGAAAACCAAACATACTAATACAGTTATCAGGATGGGGCCCTTGATGATCCATAACACCACTCCATTCTCATCATCATCCCAACACCTGAAACAACAAACAGAACCAGACATGTGACCTTCCCCAGGGGAGCTTTCCACAACACAAAAGCACTTCTGTCACAGAAAAGGAAGGTTTAAATACCAGCACTGGCACCCTCATACCTCTCTAAAAGTCTCCAATCTACAGGAAATTTATTCTCTAAGAAGCAAAGATTGAAGAACCAAAGCAAAGTTAACAAACACAGATTTGTATTTTCAAACTCCTTTCCTGCTCTTCTCACTGCTCTATGTCATTAATCTGAGTGCTGAGAAGGTGGGTGTAAAATGGCATCTTTTCCAACTGATTATCCCTGTGAAATGACCTTCAGGACAGCTTTGAGTAAACAATTTCTATATCTGGCTCTCATATTAAAAGATTAAAATAGCATAAAAATCCAATAATTAAATGGAAATGAAAGAAGAAACCACTTAACAAGACATGATGTGTTTGTTTGGGAGGTTCTTATTGGAAGAGATTAGTGTTACTAATTTATGGCTGATTTTATATAGAAGCAGTGATTTTCTTAAAATAAAATTATTTCAGGGACTGGCCATTAGGGAATTAAATGAAATTTCAGTAGTTACCATGATATTTCCAAGTTTTATTAGCCCATATATAGACATCAAAATTAGAGGAATTAAAACTATTTTCTCACTTACTGGCATATGAAGTGTAAAGATTAGAGGCACAACTTTGGAACATGTTTTGTTTTTCCTTTCTTTTTTTTTTTTATATTTATTTTTCCCCACCAGAAGAACAGGATGCCATACAAAATAGGATGTCCTCGTTTCCCTTACCCAAGCTCTGACTTACCCAGTATTTTGCTGATGGATTCTTGTGAGGACCCAAGCAAACAGCACAGCAGCAGGAGCTCCTGCACAAATCAACAGGGACCACAATAACAGTTTGGAATACTGTGTCCCATGGAAATTTTACTCCAGCAGGTTGGATGTACATTAAAAGTCAAATCCTGGGGCTGACAAATTAAATAACTTCATGAAAGAACTTAATTGGTATGGGGAAAAAAAGGGATAAAAGGGAAAGAGAATGATCTGCAAAGGATAACGGGATGCTGTGCAACTATGTTTTAATAAATAAGTGCTAAGAATTGCATTACAATGTAATATGAATTACAAACCCTCAAGAAGCTGGAGGAACCACTTCCTTAGCTGAAGCTCCTTTACCTTGTGAATTGTGGCCAACATACAACTCTTTGTACACTCACTTTTTGTTCTAAGAAGCCTCTACTAATCACTCCAGACTCATCAGCTGATAAGAATCCCATGAAAATTTAATTAAATCCAGGAACTGGTGATTTCTAGACTCACTTTTTTACTGCTTATCCTTCTATCCTTCTACATTTATGACTGATTTTTTTTTTTTTTAAGAAGGTCTATAAACTATAAATTGCTTTTGCTTTCCTGTGGAATTGAATTTCCAAAGACCAAGTGACTTTCAAAGCTGGCACAAAAGGGACTCTAATCTGAAACAGGTGACATTTCCACTGATAAATCTATAGAAATATTGGTAACAACTTTCTAAATACCATTTGAGATCTGTAGAAAAGGCTCAGAAGTTGTCCTTCTAAACTTTAGCCCCCTGTTCAAGTCCTTTAAGCTGGGACCATGTTCAGTTCAAGTTGTCTATTTAATTAATGAAGATAGATATTTACATCCATATCACCTGAGGTCTGAGTTACCCCTGAGATGTCTCTCACCTTCCATTGGTTCCAGAAGGAAATGAGGATTACTACACTAATAACTGAGTTTTTTCCTTTGTTATCTCCAATTAGCAATGATTAATTGAGAGTCATTTTAGACAGTCATATTTGAATAGCCCCCCAAAAATTAATTACATTATATAAAGTCTGAGAATCTGAATATAAAGAATAATATGTACTTCAAGATAATTTGGATTTCACTACTAAGCCAAAAAGATGTCATTGTAACTGCTCAATTTGGGTACTTCTATTTTAGGTGTAGCACAGGAATATCTGAGAGACACTGTAAGCAACTATGTGCAGTGGAAGAACTTTTATGTATTACACATCCCTAGTCTGACCATCAGAGATAATTTTCATTGCTGTAAAACCTCAAATAATTTCTTAAAGCCAGAAGGTCTCTGAAAACAAAACCAAAACAAAACAAGAAAAACAAAACCAAACAAACAAACAAAAAAAAAAGAATTGGTTGATTCCTAAGCATGAACTCACATGATTTAAGATTCATCTATGAAATTCTGCTTACTAAAAGCAAAATGCCAACTTTAAGTTAGTCACGTGAACGTCTTTAGTTGGTGGAGGAAGACAAAGTGCTTCTAGGATGTTATCCAGCCACATTACTCATCATCTCGAGGACTGGATTCATCACCCCCTTTGTTGGTGTGAATAACCAGCAAGATAAAAAGGTGAGGTTTGGATGCAGCAATACTGGATAAATGGGCAACTTTCCTCAGAGTGGTGGCACCTTTGAACTCAAAACACGTATTTCCTCCAGTTCTGACAGCAAACCAAAGTGCTAAATAGCAGAGAGAGGAAAGGAATACCAACCCCAGCCAGCGAGTACGAACCACCACACGTACTGCCTGTTGGACACAAAGGTGAGCAGGAGCAGGGTTTGCAGGTAAATGCCTTCAATGAGAAGCCAGAAGAAATTGGCTAAAATGCTGAACTGGAAGAATGCCACTGCAGCCTTACAAGCAACCTGGAAGTGCAGACCAAGAAAAACCACTTAGGTCAACTCTCATCATGTCTGGTTTCTCTCCAAAATTCAATGAATGAAAAAATTCAAAGAGTACTTCAGTAGGTTTGGGGTTCCATAATTTGAATTGATTTTACTTCTTTTTTTTGTTTGTGTGTTTGTTTTTTGGGGTTGTTTTGTTTGTTTTTGAAAGGGAAATACTGGTTTTCTCTTACAGATTGAATTCTTTACTGGTAGAAATTGTTACAGCTTCATTGGAGTCAACAGACCTATACCTTAAATACCGAGTGCAGCCACTTTGGGTTTATATAGCATTGTCTGTTTTAAGATTTCAGTTCTAGCAAGCTAAAGTGAAATGGGATTAAGAAACCCCAAGAGTTAAATGCTAATTCCAGGATAAAAGAGAGGGGAAGTTCAGTACCGTTGACATTAGGCAGTGGTCCATAGTTTCATCTGCAAACAAAACAGCATCTTTGGTGAAAACGGCAATTGCTCTCAAGATAAAGGAGACAAACAGGTGCATGTGGATGTAATTCCGGGTACAGTGGAATTTTCTGACATGGAAAGAGAAAATAAAAATTGTTCTTCTTCAACAGAAATTTCTCATGGTCTCATCAAAACTCAAACTGCAAACACCTTCCAAAGCAAATAAATGATCTGTCCCTATTTGAGAGGGAGACAGATAAGAGGGAGCAGAGCAGTTATTATCTGTTTAAGCCAATAAAAGTTACACTATAATTTTCCTTCAATCATCACACATTTAAAGGAGGTGCCAAAAGCAGAGAGTAACTGTGAGACTCTTGGGCTGTATTACAATAATGTCTTTTAATTATTCTAAATAACATCTTTTGTTGAACAATCTTGCAAGAGGCTCAAAAAGCTTTTCAGCTCCTTTCTGGTCAGAGAGAAGATTCAGTGGGTGTCAGCCCCACTTTGAGAGATGGCTGACAGAGAGGTTGCCTTGCCCTAAACTGCATTAGTGGGATGAGGAGCAGCTGAGGGAGCTGGGGATGATTAGCCAGGAGAAAAGGACCTTAGGGGGGACCTTCTTGGTCTCTACAACCCCCTGATAGGAGATTGTAACCAGGTAGGGGTAGGTTTCTTCTCCCAGATAACAGTGACAGGATAAGAGAAAAGGGTCTCACGTTGTGCCAGAGAAGGTTTGGATATTAGGGAAAATTTCTTGATGGAAAGTTTTTTCACGCACTGGCACTGCCTGCCCGAGGAAGTGGTTGAGTCACCACCCCTGTGGGTATTTAAAATACATGTAGATGTGGCACCTGGGGACATGGTTGGTGGTGCCCTTGGCAGTGCTGGGTAAATGGTTGGGCTTGATGAGCTCAAACATCTTTTCCAATCTAAATGATTCTATGAGTCTATTTCCCTGGATTGCCCTGTCCATTCTTTTACCTCGAGCTGAAGGAATATCCTTCAAGGTTTAGACAGCATCAATGAGCCTCGTGGTCCTCTGTAAGGAACATGACCTTTGAGACTGCCAACCCACCCCAGTCAGGAATCTGCTTCTGTGCTCTGCACTCGTGTCTGCACGGGGAGTTTAACTCTTGTCCAAGAGCACTGAAACAAATCAACCCCAGGACCCATTTTCTAATATCCAACAGTATCAAAAGAGAGATTTACATTTATTTAGATCCCTTTCTATAGCTCTCAGTTATAGCCTTTCACAGGGGGAATGGGGTGTTTAGAATCACCTCTGGTTCAGGGCCATGGGACACTGTTTCTGCAGGGTATGTCCTGCCAGGAATAGTTATCTTATGCTAATAATGATATAAGGTTGGGCACTTCCACTGTGTGGTGTCCCTAAACAGACTAAAACAGGGTGCCCAGGCAGCTTGATTGTTTTAACATCTGCAGGGAACTGTTACAGCATGAGCAGAGAAAGACCCATCGCCATCAACGGTGTTATGTCATAGAATTATTAGAAAACAATGATTAAAGAAGACCACAAAACCAAACTACAGAGGATCTGAGAGAAATTAGGATGAGACTGCATTAAGACAACCTGAAAAAGAGCCCAATTATATTTACCTGAAGGCAGCAAAGACAATTAGAGCTGTAACGAGCGAAGTCACTGATGCTGCATAGCCCGCAGTGTAGACACGCCAAAATGCAGAATAATAGGATTTCTGTGGGGAAAAGACACACAGCCCAGTGCAGGTGGTTCTGCAGGGTGAATGCTGGTGGGATTATTTCACCAGGATACACATGGTTTTCATTTAAATCCTACTTAACCTGACAGGTTTCACAGCCCACAGGCTCCTCTGACCCCTCTGAGCATGTTCAATGAGAAAATGTTAACTTTGTTAAGCAAGTACATTTTCTCCTGTTGGTACCTGAAGACTCTGTGGCACTGAAACCTCCTGGTGGGTGATTTGTGAATCTGTCGCTTCAGGACCTGGGCCAGACTCGATAAATATTGATTTTCATAAACAGCTATAGCTAAAAGAGAAATAAAACTCGCAATTTGTAGGTGAGGAAACTGAAACACTGAGAAGCAGTTACATCACGTTTTGGAGGTAAGGAAGTTAAAGCCAAGAAAATCACCTCAGTCAATCCTTTGGACAAACAGTTCGTTCCATTGCTGGATACTGTAATTCTTTACAGTCCATTTGTTTTCAATTTAAACATGTGCTAAGAAAAATGAAGCATATTTACATGGCTCTAACTATGCACACTTTATTCTGATTGACTACAAAATCACCTAATTATTTTAAATCCCATGAAACTAAATTCTCTGAATCCAGGCAAATTTCCTCTTTACAAATGCCATGGACACTTTGTTCTCTAATTGATCCACAATCTGTTTATCAAAAAGGCTGTAATTCTAGGCTGAGACAAGTTATTAGCAATTTCAAGTAGATCCATAAATAAATTGTGTAACCCTGACAAGATAGGAATCATCCTGGTGTTTCTGAAATAGTCCTAATCTTTTATACAGTGTTTTCAATACACAGATGAAAATTGGAAAACAGGTTCTTCATTTGAATAATGAAGTATTTCAATACATTTTATCAGGTTTTGCAGGATAGATAGAAACCCAACACTATATACAGAGGACATCACAAGTGCTCACTGCACATAGAAAAGACAAAGCAAGTGGTTCTCTTAGAATATGATTGGAATTCTTCTTACTCCATAATACATGTCCCTTTCTGAATCTCACATCTCTTCTGAACTGTTTACTTGGTTTCCAGCATCTTTCCAGAAGTTTTTGAAGCATTTATTTAAGTTTTTTTTTAAAAAAAACATTTATTTTTATAGATTCCCCAAAGTGCAAAGAAGTACAAATATTCCTAATTTATAGGTGGGGATCAAGCTCCAGATTCCTTTACTGCCTGGTACAGCCATTCTAAGGTTCTAGGTTCATGTAGCCAAATTTCTGAATCAAATTGTGTCTACATTTTACAAAGGTTTAGATCTGAACTAGTTTGTGCTTGAGCTTGTGTGCCTGGAGGAGCAAATGTTAACTTCAGAATGTTAGTGATGACAACCCTCTTCACCTTTCGGTGTCTTGCTTTGGCTTGTGATGAATGACCTTTTCCCACTGTTGAGTCATGGCTGCACACTCACAGTGAGTTATATGAGTTAATATTTTCTCTCATAGATTGGAGGAAGTCCATTCTCTCTGCAAAACGGCTCAGCAGGAGGAGGAGGAGGAGGCAGAAAAGTGCCCCATCTTGTAGTTCTGCAAGATGTGTGAGCCTTGTCTAATGCAGACTGGAGATTAGGGGATGGAGACATCCCTATTCTCTCTTGCTGGAACTGTCCCATTTAGCAAATGTCGAAATTCCATGGAAATGGCAGCCTTTTTGTTAATTAATTAACACCCTTCAGCCATGAGAAGTTCACCAGTGAGAGACCACATCATGTCTTGGGGCCAAGTAGGATGATGAGAAACATGGAAATTAAAATCATATGAAGACGTGACTATGAAAGAAATGCTGCAGGGGCTTAACTGATTACCAGTGATGATCATCAGGTGGGAAACACAGAGATTTGCTTCCTGCTCCATGAACACCTAAGTACAAAAGTCATCATATCATAGAACCATAGAACAGTTTGGGTTGGAAGGGAGGCCCAAAGATAATCTAATTCCACCTTCTGTGCCATGGGCAGGGACACCTTCCACCAGAGCAGCTTGCTCAGGGTTCCATGCTCCATGGCATCCAAGACTTCCCTCACAAATGTGTGCATTGACCACTCTGCTATAAAGTTATGGAATGTTTTCTTCTGACTCAAAATCTGGGGGAGAAAAAATCAACAGGAGGGATACAAAGGAATTTTCCCAGAGTAATTCCCTGCAGACAGGTTGGTAGGGCTTCCCTGGGAGATAGGTGAATGATGAGAATTAAAATCACCTCTGTCAGAGAACAAAAGTCTTTGTTAGTCAGGAAGAGTGAACTAACCATGAGTTTACTCCTAAACACCGAGAGGAGACATTTAGATGGAGAGGAAAGTGCTTCCTGCTACTCACTTGCTTTATATTAACCCTAATTTGTTAAACAAGCTCTAAATGTACCTACAATTTTTGAGTTTAGCACTGAAAATTGGTCATTACCAGGTTCTGACAGCAGTCAGAGGTGTGAAGATACTCAGCTCCCTCAGGAAAAGGTGCTCTGGAGATGTTCAGAAGCAGGAAATAAAACACTCACCTGATCCTCAGGTGCTTTACTGGAACCTTCATCAAATCCACAGGCAAGGGTGTATGGTGGGAATGGTTCTGACCAATATGCCTCCTGTGTACAGTTCCTCTGAAGGAAACCTTTAGTGGGAAAATAGAGAATTAATTCTGGGAGAGTGGTGGTGTTTGTGCTTTGATGAGCAAGAACAATTTCTTATTCCCACTTTGATTCTTAAGCTGGGGACTTAGAGGTCTAGACAAGTTCAGCAAGTTTAGCTGAAGGGTTACAATGTTCTATATAACAGTTGAAAATTCCAAAATTCATTTCATATGGGCAGTTAATTCTGTAAAATCAATCCTTACATGGAGGAAATCAAATTATACATTTACAACATGTTTGGGAATTGTGGACAAAGCCCTGAGCCATCTGATCTGTACTGGGAAGCAGATACAGGTTTGGAACTTCGTCCTGCTCTGACTGGAGGATTGGACCAGATGACCTCAATAAGTCCTTTCTAATATTAATTACTTTACAACTTTATAAATCAGTGATTCTACAAAATACTCCTTTTTAAATTTAGCAACATAGTGATATTGCCCAACCACCAAAGAGATTAGACAATTCAGTACAGCACAAGGCAAAACAACACTGACCACATTGTGAATCAGGAAAATACACAGGAATCCTCAACTACTAGAATTCAGTAAGGAAAAGGGATAAAAAGAATAAGAACAAAGTCTTGCCATGGGTGTTGGTGAACTCTTCCAAAAATCGTGGACAGGGAATTTTAACCACTTCCCCAAAAGCGGCTCTGGGCCAGCAGGTTAAACCATCCCAATCTTTGGCACATCCTGTAAAAAAGAAGTGCCTCTAAATAAAGGAAACCACAGAGAACATCACGCAGTTGATCTTCCACATTGAAATTTTCCATGGCTTTCCCATTAATTTACATGCAAGAAGAGCCCCAACAGGACATGAAGCTCTGCAAGTGAAGGAGTGTTTTGTTTTCCTCTTCTCCTTGAATGCATCCTTGCTCACATGTGCACTTGGCATTCCAGCTGGACCTTCTCCCACCTTATTTCAGGAGAGAATGTGCCTGAAATTCAAGCAGACACAATCTGAAAGTCAAATCAATTGGAGCTCTTTCCATTGTCAAAAACCACCAAAAGAAAAATATTGAATAATTGTTAGCACTTGAGATTTCTCATGGTTACACAGCCTGACTGAGAAACATCAGGCTTAAAAATTAAGCCTTAATACCTTGATTTCATGCTTAAAATCTACCAATTTCACCTGCCTTGAAGGAAATAAGGATTGAAGTGCCAGTATTAGGCAAACAGTGGTATTTTTGTAAAGGATTTCAAAAAGGATTAGATTCATCCCAAACTAGAAGAACATCCCTCGGCATGATATAAAATGACCATCACTGGGAGTAGGTCTGACTGCTTGGCATCCAGGAGGTCCCCTGAACCAGAGGCTGCTGGCTGATGACACAGGGATGCTGCTGGTCATGAGTCCATTTAAAAGGGTTTCCAGAAGTTTGAGTTCATCACAGCTTCGTCACAGATGCCTCATAATGAGACTTCCAGCTGTTGGCAAGTAGGTGTGGGTGCAGCCCCAAAAAATTACCAGCATGTAAATGTGCCTGAACCAAGAAAAAAAAAGCATCATTCTGCAGGCAAAACTCATCTCCAGACAATCGTAAGGTGGATATAAAGCAGTGCAGGAGTTTGGTTTGGGAGGTGTTATTTTCTTTCATGACCCTTTTCTGCTTCCTCTGTGATGGATGACAAGGCAAAACTAAAACCATCCGGAGCTGAAATGTGGAAGAAAATATTACCTGTAGCTGGGAGAAGTTGCTCTCTGGCTTCCAACGGGATAGTCCTGAGAACCTCCCACAGCATTATCCTCGCATCACCCTTGGGAGGATGGAATTCCTGGTATCCTCAGTTTGCCAGGTGGGGAAATAGAGGCCCTGATTCATTAGTTATGATTTTTAATTGCCTCAAATATGTCAGCTAATCTTAGCTCTGTTCCCTTTGTAATCAGTAGAAAGAGACAGTGACTTCCAGCATGTGATTCATCCCAAACATCGGCGGCTTCTTTCTGAGGACGGGATGAATCACTGGCTGCAAATCCCCGGGTCTGGCTGATGATTGTACTCTAAACTAGGCTGCTAATTTTCAAATTAATAAAGCCAAGTAACAGCAGTCCCACTTAGACATGCAAGGGCCCACGCATATGGACTTAGCAACTGAAGTGGTCCTTCCTAATAGATTTGAGGAGCTGGGTCTAAAAATCTATTTTATTTGGCCAAGTGGGGTTAAAAATGAGGTTCAGGTGACCTTGTGTAGGAATGGAACCTGCATGTTTTAAGCCCTAAGTTTGGCTTCATTTCTTGACTTCTTGAATTTATATCAAAGAACTGCTGAGTGCAGAGAACAAAAGGGAATTTTACACAACGTGGTTTTCAAGAGAGTGGTGGGTGTCCAAGTCACTTGAGAGTCCATAAACTGCATCAGGTATTGTGTCAAGTAGTGTTGACATCACAGATATCGAAGCCTTGTTCAGTAATCCAGGGCTGTTTAGTTTTTAGACAGTGGAGGAAAATAAGTGTTTTTTAAAGCTTGATTCATTTGACCTATTTTGCACACCTACTTCAAAATGAGACACTCTGTCTGCTCAGGACACTCGTTAGAGAGGCCCCTGTATAACATGAATAATTTGAAACTACTTTAGATTAAAAACCCTGCAACACAGACTAATCCCAGCACAGGTTCTCTGGGACTACCGGGAAGTAACTCTACTAACTGGGATCCTTCTGTTTGTCTCATTGAGTCCCTGAAAACTGAAATATGATCTATGGACTTTCACTAATTTTAGTCTAGTTTTATCCTCCAGATAAAATACTAGAGATAAATTGTTTTTCTCGATCTAATGCTTCCTTTCAGAAGATATTAAGCGAGGCTGTAAATACCAGAACAGATTCTAATTGAAGTCTTTCCATCTCTAGGGAATAAAAAGTGGAAAGGAGAGCTTTGAGAAGCTCAGAGTTGACAAGCCTGAAGATTTTCAAACAGTTTAACAGAATTCTCAGGAATTTTTATTTCCTTGAGTAACCTTTGCTACAAAGAGGATTCAAAAACCATGTCATTATCTTTGTGTTACAGAGGAAGAGACTTGGAATGGTGTCCTGTCATTTTTTGTGGTGGATTACTGTGTGTTGCAAGTGCAAAATGTATCCAAGGGATATTCTGGACTTGATTAAAGTGTGTGAGGTGAAATACCCCCAAACCCGAGCAGGAAACTAGAAGAGGAATATGAAACATTAGAGTGATTGGAAATACTGCAAAATAGTATATAAGGCAAAGGAAATATCCTGGGGGTTGGACTCTAATTTTCAATAGGCTGCTAAAGGCAGATTTCCAGGTGGCTGCAATTCCTCTGTCCCAACCAAGTGCGTGAGGCATCTTTGTCTCACAACTCCTCTGCTGAGAATAAACATTTTATGATTCATGTAGCCAAAAAATTGATTCAAATTTTTCTAAGCAAATTTGGCCAGAACAAAACAAGACTGAACTTTTGAAAGAGTTTGAACATTCTGAAAATTCACTTTGAATTATTTCAGAGTGTGTCTCCACAATGTCAAAAACCCAGGAGGGAACACCATACGTGGTATTTTAAATAGATTTTACAGGCTCTGTTATGTGTTCTTTGGTTTTCAAAATTTATATCTGAGCATGTAATAGACTTCAAAACACCACCACAATAAATCTTTTCAAGCAAACAAATAGTGTGTAAACTTGTGGAAATACAATAGTTTGAAGAACTTGGGAATTTATTGGTTTTTTTCCCCAAGAAATATTTTCACCAATTTGGAATGATTCCCAAAAAAATATGATCCTGATGTGTTTTTTAATGTCTTCTGTGGAAGTTTCTTTGAGTTTTGGATATAAGAACACACCAAACACTTCAGTAATATAAGACATTCCAAGGAGGGTTTTCCTGCCCTAACTGAGCTACTAAACCTGCCAGAGTGTGAATCAAATATCTTCATTTCATTCCACAGTCGTAAAGAGAAATGCTACTCCAGAAAATGATTCATCTTTTTCCAAAGTGTCTAAAATGCAATGAAACAGGATTTAGGGACACCCACCTTCCTCTATGTACTTCAAAAGAATCTAAGAAGACAAATCCTGACTTGGACATTGAGCCTAAAATGAGACGAAGCAAAGTCCCAGACTAGAGAAGAAAAATTTGGAGCTATTAAACAAAAAAAAAACAACCCAGGAATGAAAGCTTGACTCAGGAGAACAAATGGTATCTGACAGGGCTTGACAATCAGGCCATTACCTTTCAGATCAGGTGAAACAGATTCATTCTGTTCTAAGCAGAGAGCCTCCTCCTTGACCACCTGCTGGAATATCTTGCATTCCGGATGGATTCCCGCAACCTGGGCAAAACACAAAAAACCTCCAGCAGTTCTGTTGCTATCAGAGTGAGAAAAGCCAGGTTTCTTTCCAGTTTGTACCTGGTGGCTCCATATTTTGAGGTCTAAGGATGTGAAAACTCCAGCTGGAGGTTTTTCCTGCAAATAATGGCAGGGGGAGGCTGCTATCCTGTACAGTTGTTAATTGCTGTCCATGTCTGGGTGCAAACCATATGGATCCTTCAGGATCATAACAATCAAGCTCATGCAGCATTTCTTCTCCAATGTGGACATTTATGCCACCGTTTGTTGGAGAACATGCAGGTTTTCAGACAGAAAAGCCAAAAGCAGCTTCCCAGACAGAGGCCTCAGTGATAACAACGGATTCTGCAAAGGAGGAACTATTTAACACAGCAATATATATATTTCTAAAACTAATACACTTCATCAAAACTATCTAACAACACACTGCTATATCTAAGTATTAACTAAGATATATTTTATAAAATTGGTGGATCCACACAGTTCTTATCTATCTTATTTTTAATGTTATTAATAGAGTTCTTCACACGTATCTCTTTGCAGGAATTAGCAGGTTTATTCTCTCACTTTACTGGTAGCCAAGGTCATCTTGCAGATTCCATCGTTACCACTGAGGGTCTGAGGTACCCACTTCTGTCTGGGAAGCTGCTTTTGGCTTCCCTGTCTGAAAACCTGCATGTTCTCCAACAACCTTTCCTTTAGAACTATGTGCTCCACAAAACTTCAGTGGATATCACAGCCTTTGGATCTCCACCTCTTCGTCCGCCGGCCAAAACTGGATGAATCCATTGGCTCTGGGAATATTCACACCCAGCCCTCCAAACATACATTCAGTCTGATGACAGAAATAATTATTTCCCATAAAACAATAAAAATCAATATACATGTTGGGTCAGTTTGGGGGTTTGACTGTTTGTTTTGCTTTTCTTTTTGCTGTTGTTGGTTTGGTTTTGGCTTTTGGTTTGGGTGGTGGGATTTCTTTAGTTTGTTTGGTAATTTTTTTCTTTGTTTCTGTTTGTTTGTTTTATTGTTGTGTTGTATTTGATTCTTTGCAAGCTATGCTATTCCAGGCAGGGGCAGGGGCTCAGTTGGTAGTTGTATTAACAGAAATTATGGACTGAAGGCTTTCTGAGACATTTCTGAGGGTGGCTGGAGGCTGTTCCAAACCTCCAATGACTTTGAGAATTCAATACAGATGCAAACATCACTGCTATATTGCCTTTCAGTCTCAGCAAGTTGATTTATTTGCCTTCAAAATGTTTTCAGGGAGAAGGGCAACCAGGACTTCCTTTAGTGGAAGTCATGTAAAATATTACATCTGCTGAGGGGAACAAAGGAGAACACAACCTTAACTTTAAAAACCTTTAAAAATTCTGCCTACATTTGGGTTTTAAAGTAGCACAGACAGACTTGTTTTAATTATGAGGCCCTAGAGATGGTTCCTACATGCTAATATTAGAAGAGAAAGAGGATTAAGGACACTGTTTGAGGGGAAAGTTAAGCTGTGGCTTTTTTCATGCATTATATTCCTCCAGTGGGTAATTCAAAATACATTTTTACAAATCAGCATGAGTGACTCTTAAAATAGTACTTTTTGCTCTTGAACTATAGTAACAGAGTTCTTACATGAAATTTTTCAGGTATTAATAGGATCCCCACTCATTGATTTATATTTAAACTTAAATTTCACTTTGCAGTTTGCCTACATAACAGATGGATTTTTTGAGTAGATGAACCGAAATGATTGAGACATTAATCTCTCACTATTTCAGTTCACAAAGATGGATTCAGCTGGACAGGAAAAACCCATCCCTCTACTTTCTAGAATTTCTAGACACTGTTACTCCTAATAAACTTTGTATTTGGAATATTATTAGTCCTGATGTTTAAAAATCATGACAACTTGACATGATACTCTACAAACTTACCACCTACACTGAGTCCTCCAGTAAAAGGCTTAAAAGCAATGACCAGTCCTAGCCCCAAATGAAAGCAAAACATGAAATTTGAAGTGTCTTTGAGGAACCAGCACTGGGGAGACGTGGGCTAAATTAGCTCCCACCTCATGCCAGAAGTGCTGGAAATGGTGGAAACACACATAATTAGCTGTGAAAAATTTCAGAGGAGGAAGAGCTATTTATCTCCAAAAGTCTGTTTAAAAGACACAACCAGGTGATACAGGTGGAACACTAGTGAGGGACTGAGCTCCCCACACAGTCGATCAAACCCTGAGTGAGGGTGTCATGCACACTCCCCGCTGCTTGAAGGAGGCTGCAGCTCCTTTCTTCTCTCCTTTGGTGAATCTCCACCTGCTGAACCAGACCCTCAAGGACCATTTTTCAGCAGAGCTAAACTGAAATCAGGGCTGTGCTCTTCATTTACAGTGCGTGAGGAAGCCCCTACCCTGCCCACGGGGAAGTGGTGCTGGGCTGGGTTTACACCTAACAGAGAAATTGCTGTAACAAATCAGATCCCTGCTCCTTGTGGTCCAGATTCCCACTTCAGAAGGCAATGATAAATCCCCAGAAAACATGGTTTTATGAGTTATTCTAGAAACCTTGACCAACAACTGATGACACTCAGAGGTTAGTTAGGCAACAGAACAGGTTGCCCAGAGAAGCTGTGGCTGCCCCATCCCTGGAAGTGTCCAAAGCCAGGTTGGACAGCGCTTGGAGCAACCTGGGCTAGTGGAAGGTGTCCCTGCCCATGGCAGGGGTTAGAACTGGATGGTCTTTAATACCCCTTCCAACCCAAACCATTCCAGCAATCCATGATGCAAATGGTGAGACTCCAGTCAATCCCACCGCCCCTGATGGATGAGCCAATTATCCAGAGTGCTCACACTGTGTTTGCTTCTGGGTTACTGGATTTGGGGTGGCTGTGACAGCAGCCACAGGAGCCCACAGCTTTTGTTAAGGGCTGGTGCACAGGTTAAGTGTTACTGACACTTCAGTGCTTGAAAATCAACAAGTGCAGCTGCAGATGTAACCAACTATCCCAGAAGAAACAAAACCAAGGTGTTGTTAACTTAATAAACATGTAGCCTTACGGGAAATAATCCCACTGTTGGAGAGAAAAAAAAGGAAAAAGAAATGACACATATACAAGAAATTTGTTGGTTTTCCTCATGCTTTAAGAAAAAGAAAGACATTAAACTATTTTATAGCTAAAGAAAAGCCTTCTGGGTAGAACATTACTTGTGATTGGTCGTCTCTGGCTTACTTATTTTTTGTTATTAGTCTCACAATGCCTTGAGTGAAAAGTGCAGGTTGTTGCTCTAATTTGCCTACAAGGATTGGGTGATGGGGCTTTCTAGAAAGCAGGGGCTCTGCATTTGGGGCAGGGACACAGGGTTGCAATTTGGGAGGCATCTGCCTCTTGTAGGAAAAGAGCAGGTCCTGTTCACGTTAGAAAAGAACAATTTAGGGAACTCCACAAAGCAGAACTTTCTGAGCCAGACCTGTCCGGTCTGGCACACTGTTGCCTGCCATGGTAATAAGAGCAAGAGGCTGATTTAAAATGCCACTGCCTGGATCAGTATTTCCCAGTATCCAGGCAGTCACCTGGCATGAACCTGGAATCACAGTGGGGTGTCTTCACCCCAAGACTTCCACACAAAATGTAGGGGTTTCCTGCCCTCAAGAAATGGAGTTTTGCACTGCTGAGCATCACAACACAAAGGGTTTTTGCTGCCCAGCCGAAATTCACAGGGACATTTTAACTCTTAGTCCCGACCATCGAAACAATCTTGCCTGGAACATAATGGACATTAAAAAATTACCTATGGTAGGCACGAACATGGTAAAGAACCGAAAAAAGATTAGAAATCCAGATTTGGGGCTTGCACTTACTTTTAGACTTCATTTTCTTTACATCTCTAAGGTTATTGCATTAAAACCTTGAGGGGTATATTCGCTGAGAGTAAGTATAACACTGTTTTTTATTTCCTCTATTTATTTGTTTCCTCAAATCTGAACAGAAAATCAAACTAAAGGCACTTTGAGCTTTGATTTGCTTATGCTGGACAACAGGAGATTTAGCAAGCTCTGGGAAGAGTTTTTCTAGCAACATCCTCATGCCATACTTAGTGCAATTTCATTAAAAGCAATCTTTCCTGAGAGCCCATCCAAAAACGGTGCCCCTGAGCTGTTGTGGTGGTGGAAAAAACCTGTAATTTAGATGTCACCCAAAAGACAGATCTTCACTCATTAGGAAGTCCATTAGCACTCTTGGGGGAAAGAAGAGACACTTTCTGTGCTCTCTGCAAACAAGGGAAGGTCTTCAAAGCTGGGCATGGAATATATTATTCATTATTTGAAAAAGCAATTCAAGGGGATCAAAGAGCCATGAGGAAATTGGCAACACTTAGTCTTTTTGAAAACTAATCAAAACTCAAAGAAGTGACTGAATTCATTGACAAGATGAGAAGGTTTCAAGAACTTGAAGACTCTTCCCAGTGATCCAGTTTCACTTCCAATGCCGTGCAATCCTAACACCTCACAAATAGGTTTTGTGTCAAGTACATAAATCATTTACTAAGAATATTCATCACTGTTCTTTCTGCCTCTTTCTACAGCTTGTTTTCATGTCTCAGATCTCATCTCAGATACTCTCTGAAATCATCTTTGCACTCCCAGTTCTCACTGTCTGTAATCCCCTTGTTCAGATTTTCTGATCTGACTCTGATGCCTGAATATTTCAGCTCCCTCTCATACAAATTTGTCTGCCATTCATATTGCAAAGACTCCCACCTGGAAAGATTAAAACTCACCTGGTGTTTTGGAAAGCACAGCAAAGACAACTCCTGCCCCCCTCTGCCCATTTTTAAGTGTGAAATGAAGCGTTCACTCAGTCCTGAGAGTTGGCCGGTGATGTCAAAGACATAGAGCAGAGAATCGGGATATGCTCTGAAATACGTGAATTTTTGTAAGTGAAATTTTGATGGAGAGGAAAGGTTTATAGGATGGAGGGAGGCACTTGGAAAAAAAAAAAATTAAGAGAAGTTGAAAAACTGACAAAGAAAACCGGGGTTTTTCGTAAACTTCTCAGTGTGTTGAATATATCTCCTCAAAGTCTTCCATAAGGCCTTGTCTCCTTCCATCTGCTCAGCTCCTTTCTCCAAAAGACAGGTGCTAATTAAAAAGCTTTGAGATTGAGAAGCACAGGTCACTGAAGCCAATTCTCACATGTGCTTTGAAGGGATCTGGGGCCAACCTCGAGCTCCATGAGCTCTTGGGCATTTCCCAGCTACATTCACAGTCCCTGCAGTAAAAATCTTCCTGTTCAACCCCTGTCCTGCAAGTAATTCTGGGATCTTTATAATGTAATATATGTAGTGTTGTGTTCTGTCAGAAAATTATGTAAAAAATAAAAGTTTCTCATGCAGTAAAAATGTCAACCTAAATTGTACATGCTCAACTGTATTTTAAAAAATAGCTGAGCATCCCTCTAGGTCATTTCAGCAGTAGCCAAGCCCTGTTTCCCACTCTTGACTCCAAAAAGCTCGAGATCACCACAGCAGTGACATGACTCCGATCACCAGCCATTCATTCAGCTCTCAGGAAAGTCCTGCCCTCAGCTTCCAGCTCTGACACAACCCTGATCCCAGCAGCTTTCAACCCCAAAGCTAAACACTTATTTCCAATCTTTGTCTGCAGCCAGTTAAACAGATTACTCCAGGAGTCTTTTTGGCTGAAAATGACTACCTAGAGGATATTTTCCGTGTTTGTTTTCTCCCTCTAACTCGATTACCTATGGAACAAGAGAAGCTGAGACACTGATTGCCTTACAGTCATTTAGAGGAATATCTCTTCAAGATTGTTTTTAAGACATTGAGGTAATGCTTGAATGCTCCTCTGTGTATTGGACTGTATTTATCTGACTGTATTTAACTGCACAACCTTATGCAGAACAGCACTTGCTTTACATGCATATCCATGTATATCACTATATTTATTCACTCATAGGTATTCTTTATGAGACAATGCAGCCATACTAATTTATTTTGTTCATAAACACTATGCAATTAGTATTACCTTGAGAAAAAGAATTAATTTATTAGCTCTATGCTGATTTTGGTAGAGCATTTAATTATAACTAATGCTTGAAGAATAACAGAACACTAATAACTGACAATCCTCATTTTCTGCTATTGCAAGTATTTCTGTCAATTAATGATAAATTTCTCCCTTTCTGTACCACGTTTCCCTACAGGTGGGATTCATGTCATCTAATCCCAAAGAGTCAAAATCCATCAGCAATTTCACTTAAATGATCTGTATATTGGAGTGTTTCCATCTCTTCCCAGTAGTACCGAAAGAGGCTCCATGAGTAGCTTTAGACAAGATTCCTAATTTTAGACAGATAATTTTAGATGATTAATCTGAACTCCCCCATCAAGCCTCTCTTAATGATCAGTGAAAGCAGACAAGCAGTTCCAGGGAAGGATTCCTCCTGCCTTTCTGAGACACCTGCTTGAGGACAGTGTCTCCCTGTACAGGACTGTGTCTCCCTCCATTAACCCCCTCCTTCTTCCACACATCCAGTCCCTTATGGAGGGAAATTCAAGGTGTGCAGGGACCAGGCCAGCAGAGGCAGCACATGTGTCCCTCCAGCACAAACCAGCCAATATTAGCCACAATAGAAATTTAGACACGCAGCTCAGCATCTTGCCCTGGATTTGGATCCCAATGTCAATTACCACGAGAAACTTTTTGCCAAAGGAAATGTAAAGCTCAATGATAACCCATCTGTGTTCCCATTCTCACCTCCATTCATCAGATCAGACTGAACCCCTGTACCAGAAATGTGAACTGTATGTGTCGGAAGAAGGAAGCAGCCTAGCACAGCAGGGAGAACACTGAATCCAGAGTCCTTTCTGTTCCTTATCCTCTGTTTCCAGCGTCTCTGAACTCCTTAAGACAGGAAAAAGCATTTTTATGCATTTCAGCCCCCACTGCTCTCTGTTCCTTGTCACTTGTGAGCAAATGGCAATTTCTAATGTCAAGGACTCTATTCTGCAAGGCACGAAGGGTATCCTGCAGCTGAGAGGAGGTAACAATACCCAGGTTCACAGAGGAAGTTTTCAGGATTACCCTTCTGGTTTATTTTCATGTCTGAATCATGAATTACTTGCAGAATCCACACAAGAATTATTTCTCTGCTCTATCATGATTTTTTGGTATGAAAGAACTGTTTACTCAACACACCCTGTGAGTCTCTGGCCTTCCCTATTTAACTCAGAGTGCAAAGCTACCCAGGAGACTTATTTTGAGCCACAAAGCCCCTGACTCTTTACCAGACATGTAATTGGTGTTCTTGCATCAGCAGTGGTTTGAGGCCAAGAGCTGTGTAGAGCATGCAGTTTATAGAATTTCTTTTATTATGGGCATAGTCTGCTGTAATATGCTGCCCCATTAAAATGATAGATGGCAGCACACAGATGTGCATGATACATCACTCCAAATTAGCTCCACTCTGCTGACAGCTGCAAGAATAAGTTGTGCCTCTAATAGGTGCAAAAAAGCCAGTCCAGATGCCAAAGTCACTTTACCTGTGGCATTCTAACACTTTAGGCTGACTAGTTTTCCCTGAAAGAAGAGTATTACACATGATAATATCTGTATTGACAAGGCTTAGGTAGTAAGGGCCTATAACCCATCCCTTGTACATAAATCTGTGTAAATACAGAGGAAACAACTAGATCCAGAGGATGGGCAGGTGTGAAAATTTGCATCCCATCTCTCACCTTTGAAAACTGAAAGGTCAGGACCGGTGTGTGGCCATCTAAGCTCTCACAATCATCAGCAGAGGAAAGCAGACCCTGGAGAAGCATTCACTCCATCTGTCTTTTCCAGGACAGGAGGAAACGTCTCCTGGTAAGGTGACTGTCTCCCTCCCAACCCATGCCAAACATTTAACTGAGAAATGACTAAAGTTTGCATTAACGAGTCTCTGCTAATCACACCCCTAGGAAGGTTTCCAAACACTTCCATGAGGCTGAAGACTGAGGGGAAAGAGAGGATGTGACTGTTCTTGTAGCTAAAGGAGTTTTTGCCAACCAGCTCAGGCAATGCCAGGGGTAGAGTGGGGAGATATGGGAGGGATGGACATGCCTGAAGTGTGTTCCTGTGCTCACCCATCTTCCCTGGTGTGTAATGTTACAGTCTCACCTGCTGCCTTCGGAGCACAGCAGGCAAGAGGCAGTTCTTGCCCCTGCTTGGAGATATCATAAGCAGGTGCCTTCAGCAGGGAAAACATCTGAGCCCTCTCAAAGAGGTAAATGTCCCAAATCCAGCAGGAGGAACTATTCCTTTTGAGTTACTCTCCTTCTTCTGCGAAGTTGTCTTTCTCAGGACAGCTGGGACTGCAAGCTGTCCCTCTAAAGCCATGCTACAGCTATTCTGATTTAGGGATACTTTTCTGTCCTTTGGAAACTGCAATTCTAAGGAATGGAAATGAAAAGACACTTATTAGCATTTTGAGGCTGGAAAAATTTAACGAAAGGAGGAGTTGGGTCAAACCTCTAACTCAGGGATATTTTTTGTTTCCTCTCCTCCTACATCCCTGTCCTTAAACAAACAAACAAACCTACAACCTTTACTTACTTTTCTTTCTTTCTACCTGCTCTCTATCAGGAGAAAAGTTCCCCTGCCTTTACACATTTCCCTCCCCATCTCCACCCCCTCCCCCGCCCCTCCCGCCTCCCCCGGCCCCTCTGGATGCTGTGGGGCAGCCGCATAGCCATCCAGCTGTGCTCAGCAGCGGACAGGATCCAGATGTGCGTCCCCGCCGCCCCCGGAGCATCCCCTCGGGCACTCACCAGCGGGAGCAGCAGCCAGCGCAAACTTCGCATCCTCCGCAGCAGCCGCCGGATCCTCCCGCTCGCTCTGCCTCTCCTGATGCTGCCAAAAGCCGAGGCTCAGCCCGCCCACACCTGCCCAAGACCCGCCCAGAGCCTCGCACCCTCCTGCAGACCCCGCGACCCTCCTGGGGGGGAGCCCGACATCCCCCCGCAGGACCGGGCTGGAAGCTGAGGGAAGATTTTTCAGCATCCCCTTGGGATGTTGGACCCATCTCCATCAGTCTCTCCTCTGGTAGCCCACCTGCAGAACTGTAGGGAGCTGGGACACCAGTTGGTCTTTTGGGGTGTATTTGGAAGCAGAAATTCTCTGTTCAGAAAGAGATGATGAGTTCACCCCTCCTCCTGCTGGTGTGTGACCGGTGGCTGCAGGTTTTCCAAGGATCTGGGTTTTGAGTGGGTCTGACTGTGTGGGATTCCCTGGGGACTCTTAGAGTTGGAGTTTCTGGGGTTTGGCATCCCACTCCTCTCAGCTGAAAATGTCAGGAATTTCCTCCACAATTTGCATAAGGTGGTTTTGGCCCTTGTGTTATGAAGATAACCTTGAGTGCAGCTTTATTTCTTTATGCTAAGAAAGATAAAGTTTTTCTTGCCTGCAGCTTAGATTATTTGGGGGGAAAAAGGGGGGAAAATACAGCAAATTTTTAATTGTCAGGGTTCACAGGACCCAGGCACCAGCTCTGGCTTTTAACACATTAAATACAGCACCAAGCAATTTCCAGGACGTGGGAGAACTGAAATTGTGGACATGACAAAAGCATTTTCTCTCGGTAAGTTTGAAGTGCCATTTCATATCCTGTTTATCATTCATTATTTCCCAATGGTGTTAAACACACAAGTTCTGTATAGTCAGAGGAGATTCAGGGCTTGTCTAAGTCACCCCAAAATAGACATCCAGTACCATCAGAGGAAATAAATATTCCTGCAGCATTATACATAAGTGTATAGCTCTCCTCTAAGTCCTACATCTGGTTTTCCAGCACCACCCAGATATTTCAGATGTACAAGGGCACTTGGGGCAGCATTTTTCTCACCTGTGTTCAATAAACTGATTCATGTCAGTGTTATCCCCATGAATTTCCTCTGTTGCCTCCCTGACCAAATCACTCTGTTGTACTGAGAATACAGACACATTTGTACTAAAATGCTAAAATATGAGTGTTTTGCATTAGGATATACCCAAACTTGGTCTTGCAAATCAAAGGAATTTGAGTCTAAAATAAAATATTATCCTCAGGCTCATGTTAGAGAGGCAGTGAGTTTTCCAGCTTGCCCAGAGTCAAGAGGACAAAGGGATGAATTTGTAACTTAATTCTCATTTAAGTTTCTCTTTTCTATATGTCTGTCTTTCATGAGTGCACAATGGCATCTGATCACACACCTGCACAGATAAGCCTCAAATGCACCATCAAAAATCAACTTTGTTATAAAATAAAGTGATCAAAACCTAAAAAAAAAAAAAAAATAAATAATTTGAAGTCTAATTTTGACTTTTTTTCCCATCTGTGATGGTTAAGTTAAAGCTCTTCCAATTCTCACCAGTCAATAAAGTGGTTCTCTTCACACTGGAATAATTTTTAGGATCCCACCACAAGTCAGACGCCACATGGTACCAGGCACTTCCTAATTCTAATGCAAAGGAAAATGCAAAGTAAAGGCTTATCAAACACCCTCAAGGCAGGAACAGTTTATAATTCCTGCTGAGCATTATTCAACCACCTTGAGTATATGAGATGTATGCAGAGTAACAGAATAATTCAGGTCAGAAGAGGAGGATCTGGCCCCAACCATCTCCCTTCAAAACAGGCCACATTTCAAAGTCAGGTCAGGTTGCTCAGGAATTCGGTTGCTGCATTTCAAAAAAAGAATTGCTCTCAGGGATCGCTGTAAACCCAAAACCACAATGGGGTGAACACCAGTGTGACATTCCAGTCTGCAATATTTCAATTGGGTTCTATTATTTAATGCCTCAAAAGTCACATAAACGAAGATTTTTAAGTCATCACAACAGGTCTTTCAGTGTGGAGCAAAACCAAGTGTGAAGCACTTTTTTGGTAGTTTTTTGTGTAGTTTATTGCTAAGAATATTCGTAAGCAGTGCTTAGAAAAGGCATTGCTTCATTGAGCAGCCTTGGTTTCTCAGTGTTTGCTTTCTCGTGTATTTTCCCTCCCCCATCTGTTTTTCCTATCTCATCTCCAGCTGATCAAAAAAACAGGTCACGTTCCCATCCTTGAGTTTTAAATTAATTAGCTGGAAATTCCTCTTGTAAGGGTATTTTTCCATGCTGATAAAGAAAGCAAGACCTCTTCTTGTCAGGTTTTTGTAAGATCTCATCATTGTTAATGTTATAAACCTCACCTATATTAAAGTCTCTGAGTCTACTTATATTCTTCATTACTTTAAACAGATCATTTTATAAAACCTTTTTTAGTCTAAAACCTAGTTCCTGTTCATCATAATCATTTGCTTTATCAATTCTAGTCTTTGTTATTTCTCTGTATGTACCAAAAAATAAAAGATGAGATAATGCAAGAAGGAAATCATATTTCTTTCTTATAATATTTGTGTGTGCTCTGATGAATTTTGCTACTTTTTGTCCAAAAAATAGTTCATTGCTTAATAAGCTGCCTGGAACTAAGCATTATTTTCTGTTTCTCCAAGAATTATAGGATAACTATCAAAGATAAGGATCAGCTTTGTTTTCCTACTGTTCTACAACATCAGCCTGGGCTCAGACTATCTGATGTGCATAAAAATGTTCTCTTGTTAACACTGACAAGCCATTGGGGTGGTGTGAAACCTAATCAATGAGGCAACAGACCTGAGATTCCTCCTAAGCCCCATCATGGATATTCTCAATCAATTGATGCCATTAAATGAAAATTGCTTGACATTTACTGAGCTGCTTGGAATCTTTGTAGAAGCTGGAGAATAGGTTTTCAATACCATATGTTACCTGAACAAGGCTTTTTCATACCAAAACTCTTTCTGAAATGCAGCTGCATTTTCTCTGAGCTCCTGTACAAGTACTTCCTTAGACAAGAAAAGTAGGGTGCACCAGCCCCACCTTGCAGCATGAGCCATCAGCCAGAGAATAAAGGTGAATTTATTGACATTTTTGATAAATCTGACTAAAGGTGCAAAACAAAAAACCTTGGGAGTATGGGAAGGTGGCTGCAATTACTGAAAGTACATAATTCAGCCGGTGGATGGAACATGACATTACTGAGAAACATATTGTGACTGTAATTAAAAACAAAACTCTGCTGTATTTAAAATAGGAGGGTATAAAAAAAGGAGAGAAGTTTTATTCCTGGGGGTGATCTCTGTGGGATGTTTGAGAGAGAGGTGGGAAAGCAGGAGGAGAAAACAACTGAAGGAATGGGTTGGTTTGGGGATACTAAAAAGGTAAGGCATTAAATACCAGACAAGTACTTAGAGGGGCGTGAGGATAATTTGTCCAATCATGTAAACTCTGTGTTATCCGCTTACTATTTTTCTTGGATAAAACTGACTCCTGCTGTGTCCTGGGGCTCTGACTCCTCACATGCCCATGTTCTCTTACAGATACTTGGCCTGACTCCAGGGACACCACAGAAATATGGACGAAAATCATGGACTTGTGTGTATTCTGTCCTACATATGCTGTAAACTTAATTCCATCCAAGTGTATAAAACACTTGGTGAATTTGAAAAATATGCCTGATTTGTACTCATCTACCACAATCATATTATTTAGGCTCTTTTAAAAATAAGCCCCTTTAATGTTTTTTGTATTTCTACTTAACAAAACCAAATCGGTCAGTGAATCCTTCCCTGTTTCTATTGGACCTTATTTGTGAATAAGAAAGTTGTTTTTTCCAACCTAAGGGAAGTTACTATTCCCAGTGACACACAATGCAATCTTCATTCCTATTAATAGTCTCTAAAGAGTTGACAGACCAGCTGTTCCTGCCTTCAGAAATAGTTTTATGCATTGTATTATTCATTTGTTTTCCTCTGGCCGTTTCAGCTCAAAGTCATTTCTAGTCTGTTTTGCAGTTTGTTTGGGGTTTTTTTTTGCATGATTAGAAGAACAACCTTGATTTTTATTCACTAAAATGCAGTTTTAAGACCAAGTTTTCTCCATCTAAAAAGGCTATGAAAAGATCCATGTTTCTCCTAGGTATAGGTTGAGCCTAGAAAATAGGATACAGGTAGACATGAGGGACCTATTCTTAACACCATAGAAATTCAATTAGTGCTGTATACTGGTCTCTGCTTCCTTTAGGTTTGAAAGAGGAATGATAAAATCTTAAAATGGTTTTGATTGGAAGGGACCTTAAAGATCATCTAATTCCATCCCTTCCCATGGCAGAGACACCTTCCACTATCCCAAGTTGCTCCAAGCTCCATCCAACCTGATCTTTAACATTTCCAAAGATGGGGCATCCACAGCTTCTCTGGGCAGCCTGTGCCAGGGCCTTGCCAGCAGAAGGACATCTTTCTTCCAGACCTTTCCCTTTGATTATCTCAGTTTCTCCCCTGACTGCAGAGGGGGCTCAGCCCCCACCCCTGCAGCAGCACTTGTCTCACCTCATTTCAGACATGAACAATTCAAATGCAAGCTGATTATCCCGAGTTATTTTCACAGTCACAGACACTGTTGAATGTAATTTGCCAGACATAATTTAGGTGTCTACAGAGGACAAGATAATCAGTTCCTCAGGGTTTGCTCCTCTCCACCACCTCTAAGAGGAGGGTGGGATGATTGCTCAGATGTGGATGTTTGCTTTAGGGGGGAAATTCCACACACCACACACCACACACATTAGGGTATGAATACCTAATGCAGGCATCTCTCTAAATGGGAAAGCTGGAAAAGTGAGCTCCTGCTGCGGTTAATTGCCAGTCTATACTAATTAGCTAGTTACCCTTCTAGTTATGGGAATGACATGGAAAGTTCCTGCTGGAAACTCATTTGTGCTGTATTGTGGTAGGAGGTCCTGAGTCCTAAGCCATTTTGTCTCTTAAGTGGCTTCAGAGGGAGTTGTGAGGTGGAGTTTGTTAAAGACATGGAGATATTTGGGTATCAATATGTGGGTGTTGAGGTACAAATTGGATGTTTCAGCTTCCACTGGGGTCAACAATCTTCTAAAATGGAACCTCCGTTTAGTCCATTGAATGGCTCTTTAGACTCTGCTGAGTGCATTGGCTAAGATACCACTTTATACACTTCAAGGCTCCATGAAGTTGCTCAATAAGACGAGAGCAGCACCAACTGTGACACCTCAGCCTATCTTCTGAGTGTGTGAAGGGAGGATGGACCAGGCTCTGCTCAGCAGTGCCAAGCAGTAGGAAAAGAAGCAACAGGCAGAAACTGATGAACAAGAAGTTCCCCTTGAACATGAGGAAGAACTTTACCCTGAGAGTGACTGAGCACTGGAACAGGTTGCCCAGAGTGGGTGTGGAGGCTCCCTCCCTGGCGACACTCAAAAGCCATCTGGGCACAATCCCGACTGAGGTGGTCTATGGAATTTTGCTTGAGCAGGGAGGTTGGACTAGATGACCCCCAGTGGTGCCTTCCAGCCTTATCCATCGTGTGTTTCTCTGGTTTAACATTCCCAGGAGGCTGGCAGCTATGAGACGTGGGCACTGAATGCACGGCAGGCTGAGGCTACCTGAGCAAATGGAATTCGATTCCTTTGTGTGGACAGATGAGTCCAGCCCTGAAATCAAGTAAGATAAATTCCATCCAGACTAGATATCTAAGTTGACTTTTAACATTAATCTTTGGTAAGAGGAATCCCTCACCATGTGTTTGTCAAAGATGATTTGAATTACAAAGCCTGGATTCCCTCCTTTACCTGGGTGTGTTTTCCACACCATCACAAACCGTGGTTGTATTATCTGGTGGAAGATTTCACCTCCTCTATTTGAAGCAACCCCTTCAATCTCACATTTTTTAAAAAAGTCTTTTGCTGAATGGGAATTCTCACAAGATTTTTGTGTCTTGCTTATTGTATTTCTGCATCTTGCAAGAAACAACACAACTAAATCTTATATTAGTCACAGTTGGACTCCCAATAAGAATTTATGTCCATGACATCAAAGACAGACTGAGACTCCCTTATTAAAGAGCTCAGAACATGTAAAGGGTCACAAAGGTTCTTCTTCAGCTTTCAAGATGTGGTAAAACACACACTAATAAGAGAATGTAGTTTCTGTAGTGATTTTAAGGCTGCATGGATGTTACTGCAAATGCTATTTGAAAGAACCTCTAGAAGGGTAGATGATAAAAGCAGACTTGTGACATGAACTGTGCCAGGATACCTCTGGGATCTACAGAACTTTTCTGGAATTGGCAAGCCAGAGTGCTCTGCTGCCAAAAATTACAGTAGAACTGCTGTTGCTGTGCCTTCTCCTGTTACTTTTCACATTAAATATGAGGGAATGTGGTCGGCTCTGTTAGGGACACACACCACGAGACAAACCTTTCTCTGAACAATGGACAAGAGACTGTCTTTCTACCACTAATTTTTCTAAACAACAAAGTTCTTGAGGTGTTCCATTTCTTCCTGCCATTCAAACATAATCTTCTCTTAGCTTTGTGGAAATACCATATTGCACTCAGTTTAACCCAAATCTCAAACCGATGGGAAGGGCATTCTGGGAATTGGAATTTATGGGTGGAAAGGTATTCCCAGAAGTTTACAATGTGTAGAAGAAGCATCACTTCTGTGAGGAACAGCAGAAAAAAGGTGGTACTTGGGTGTGACACAGACATCTTATGTATGTGTCTGAAGAGTTGGCCAATTTCTCAGTAGTCATGGAACATCATAAAAAGAGCCATCTAGGAGGGCAATTGGCCAAGAATTGATCACCTTTTGATTAGCTGAAAATTGCACACAGAGTAAAACTGCAGGATATAAACACACTATTTTTTATAATTACCAGTTATTAGAAAGATAATGTAAAATATCTAAATAGAAATAAATACAAAGACACAACTCTGACACATATTCAACCACCATTCCTCATTAATTCATTAATTCATCCCTGATCCTAGAAAGTATGAAGTTTTTCTTCTTTTCCCCTTCTCTCTTTAAGTTTTTATGTTGTATGTATGTACAGCTGACCTTCTCATGCCACAGTTTGATTTCTAATGAAAGAAGAAAAGAAGGCATTCTTAAGTATCTCTTTTTAATGAAATCTTTCTTGTGCTTTTATTGCACCATTAGGCCAATCGATCCTGTGTGCAGTTGACTATAGTTATAAAATGAATCCAATGCATAAATCCTTGATGTGTTCTGCCCACTGGAGACTCATTATTCTGAATGCTGGCTTTTGGTTAAAGGAGAAGGAAAGAACAATGAAATTATAACAGGAACCAAAATCTTTCCTGTGAGGGAAACTTTGTGTGCTCAAGGCCAAGCTATGCAAGCCATGTGTGGGGGGAAATGAATTGACTCAATTTCTGGGAGTGTAAAAGACGAAGATTTCTGAGTCAGAACCCTCAAATGAGACACAGGGATGAAACCTTCTTGTAGGTCATCCAGCTCAAGCTGTAGTCATCAGAGTACTGGTATTTGGCCTAAAATGTAATTACCTCAGGAAAACAAGGGGGGCCATCAATATCTAGGATTAAACAGAGAATTCTTTTGGTATCTCAGTATGACATATCAACACAAGTGAAGTGCCTTAAACACACATATTTGGCCTACGGAAGGAGAACTTTCAAGGCCAGGTTGGAGGGGGCTTGGAGCAGCCTGGGATAGTGGAAGGTGTCCCTGCCCATGGCAGGGGGTTGGAGATAGATGGTGTTTAAGTCCCCTCCACCTCAAACC
The DNA here is from genome assembly GCA_035583155.1 of Acropternis orthonyx. Classification (NCBI taxonomy): domain Eukaryota; kingdom Metazoa; phylum Chordata; class Aves; order Passeriformes; family Rhinocryptidae; genus Acropternis; species Acropternis orthonyx. The sequence goes on along the minus strand of JAWWEU010000081.1, from coordinate 2,597,248 downwards.
ATTCAGTGACTATGATTCTGTGAACTCTGGAATGTCTTCATTTACGTCCATTCACTTGGATGAAAACCTTGTATTATTTTCCTCTAAAGAGGCTCAGTCTCTCTTCTGCTAACGGGGTAGGTGGGGACACCCTTCCCTAATGTCAAATACCTAAACAAAGGGAACCGCAGAATTCCAATTGAGCTAATTCTGCAATCAAGTGACAGTATTTGAATCCTGTCTATTAAATGGACCGTTGACTGATTTAGTAATTTTAGATAATCAAAAGCCAACAACATTGATTTTATCAGAAGTATGTGGGAAAGATACTGTTTTCTAGTTACGTTTTTGTAGTTTGCTCTTTGTTCCTCTTATTTTTTAACAACCATTATAAGTAACAGAAATAAAACTGTATGAAGTAAAAGGCACCAAAACCATTTTCTTTCCATTAAAAAAATAATGTAAGCCATAAGGGGATTTCCCTTGAGACAGACCTGTGCAATAGTGAGTGTATTGCACAATCATAGAGAATTAGGCTATTTCCTACAGTGAAATATAATATTCTGTTGAATAACATGAAGAAATTCTTATTGTAAAGCCCCGTGAAAAACAGCTGCATTAAAACCACCTCAGCTTTAGGATTGATCTGTACCCAGGAACTCATGAATAGAATCTACATAAAAACTAAGAGCATTACCACTGATTTACACCCCAGAGAACAGGAAGAAGCAACAGTGAAAATGTTCCATGAGGCACAGAAAGGGGAAAGCTTGAGATTAAGAGATTTTACCTGTTCAAAGATCCTGTTGTATGAACTCCCTCATTTGTAATGTAAAAAAATCCCTTTCTTTTAAAGACTCTTTTGTTTGCCTTCCTCTTCTTTCTCCAGCAGTATTTCAAAACCAGTGAAACATCTCTGGAGTTATGGTAGTCAGGCCAGAGAACACAAATCCATAAATTTCCTCTTGAACGGGGATAATTCCATTTATATTTTTAACAGATAGTTTTCTGTGCTGAGCAGTTCGTCATTTATACTTATTCACTGAACTCCTTTTCCTGCTACCTAATTTTTTTATAAAGAGGTTTCAGTTCTTCCAGATTAATTACTTGAAAAATTGCTGGAAAATTCTTGCATACTGACAAAGTAACTTTGATTGAAGCTACAGGCACATGGTACCTTTACAAGCTCTGATTACCCTGATTTAACCTCTGGTTTTGTTTCCCTGATGCAAAAATTAGGGTGATTATTTCAATACTTGGACTTCTTTTTGTGTCTGTCTGTCATATGCAACACTCACCTGAAGAGGTCATGAGAGTGATGATTTAACTACATTTTCTTTCTCTCCCCGGGGAAAATAATTGTGAAAAATGAACTCAGAAAACAAACCCATCACAAAATCCTTGCAACAGTGCTGGTGTAAAGATTCTCTAATCCATAAGGAGAGTCATGATTTACACACATGGCAGCTGAAACCTCAGAAACTGAGGATGACCATGAGGCAAATAGATGAAAAAACCCTGAAATCACACACCACCTTTAAAAAATACCTACTTTTAGTAGAAGTCAATATCAATTTATAGGACCAAATGGATCAACAGGCATCCAAATGGGAGCAACTGAGCATGAGACGTGCTGGAAGTGATTGACTTGTGTAACAAATAATTAAACCATTGGCAAATTTGGCCCAGAACATTTTTTAGGAGTTGCTGAGCTGCAGATTGCTGGAACTCAGCCAGGTATTCCTGGAAGAATCACCGCATGTTTGTTGTGCTCTTAAACCTTTACTGAGCGTTCTGCCACAGCCCCAGAGGAAAGAGTCACCTGATAGTGTCTCTGTGCTGAGCCGTGCCACTGCTGTTCATGGTCTTAAGCTCTAAAAAGAATCAAGCAAGCAAAAAAAAACCAACCCAACATCAACAGACCAATGTATTTTCTCATTTTATACATTTCAGGACTGGAAAGTGGATTCCTCTATTTTAGATAAAAGCTCTTTGAGCAATAATGTTTTATAATAATGTTTGCCATTAAGAGACCCTGGTTTTTTCTCTGGGATACTATTAAGGAAATAATAAAATAACAACATTCCTATTTACAATTGCTGCTAAATCTGAAACTCTTGGTGGAAATATTAACCAGCAAATCAAATTACACAGAAGCAGAAGGTGGGTCCAGATAAATGAGTAAAGCATCACAGAGTTTTCTACATTGTCAGTTTATTCTTAGAATTGCCTTTTGGGCAGGGATATGAATCCTGAAAAGGTACATGATTACCTCCTCAAATCTTTTCTTGGAAGCTTCACCACCTTAATTCGGGTTGAAATGATCAGGTAATTAGTGGGTTATTCCTGCAGCTTCCTATTACCAGGATATAACTATCAGTTGCAAATGTAATTCTCTTCTGAGAAGACCAAAAACAACTCCCCTGGCCTCTGTTAATTAATAGATGGCAGCAAGATTGGCATCAAGGACTTAAATGTTTCTTCCTAATGCAGGGGTTGTTGTTATTACTGTTTCTCCTCCTGACAGGGAAGGGCTTATTATAGAGGAAAAGCTACCAAGGTGGAATCACCAGAATTAAAAAGACATTTCATGAAACACGAAGCAGCAAGAGGAAGATTGTCCTCTTTTGTGTTGGTTCAATGTGAAACTGCTTCATGGTCTGAGGGGCGGTGGTGTGTTCCCAGGGGTTGTTTGTGGTGGTGGACAAGCAGCAGAGAATTCAAGGGTCTGGCGAGGAAAAGAAGGCAAACATAGCTGGAGAGCTTTGAAGATGCTGATAATGCTGGCAACTCATGCAGATTCCTTGGATGCTACTCAAGGTCCTGTCCCTCCTGTCCATGTCCATCTGCAGAGGGACCTGACAGGCAGGTGGGTTGGCATCACCTCCCATCAACAGCTCATCTGCCTGGGAGAGGCAAAGCTCTTACCTCTGACAGGGAGCTGACACCTCGATTTCGTACCAGAAGTGAGCCACTGTTGTTGGTTGGGAGGGAAAAGAAAAAGAGTGTGAAAGTGATGGCACCACTGAATGGAGATTTTGGAAGTGGCAGGGCAGGAATAATAGATTTTTCATCTTGCTGTTAATTCTCATGAATGGAAAAGGTGTTCAGGCTGACCTGGATGGGTTTTTTTCCCTTCAAGTATATCAGTGAAAAACAACAACAACAACAACAACCAAACAAACAAAAAAACAACAAACAACAAACCAAACAGGTCAGAACTAATAGGAGTAATTTGCTCAGGCTTTACTAATTATCTGTTTTTTAAGTAGAGTTGGAAAATCATGAAATGCCAAAGGTAACATGATAAATATCAACATTTTAAAAGAAAAAAAAAACAAAAACATACAAACCCCTTCTTTGATGTATTTATCACTGTAATTTATCTCCTCATTTATCTGCAAGGTTGGAACAAGAAAGTAGGGGCCAAATACCGAAAAATGTTAGAACATAAATACTACCTTTGTGTGCAAAACAGAGACGAGTCAAGTTCTTGGAAAGGTGTTTTGAGCTCAAAAGGTGCAAGAAAATAGTCAAATGGTTGATTAACGTGCAGGTGTCACAGAAGTCATGTGGACTAATTTTAAATCTGATAAGCAATCACTTTTATTAGGGAATCCACTACAGAAATGTGGGTACCCCAAGAAAGGTCTGTGTAATGCACATTGAGAAACTTGGTAAATGTTTCTGTGAGGCCAACAAAGGTCTGCTGGTGCATAAATATTAATGACAATTTCATGGTAAAGGAAAAATGAATAGGCAAAACTAAGTCAGAAATAAACCATTTTCAGACAATGGGGTTCTTCTGGAGCAGAGCCATCACTGTTTGTCATCAGATTTTAGTGTTTTCTTGGCTTCTGACAAAGGGTGTAGGAAGCTCATCCATGGAAAGTGCTCACTCACACTTTGAATCCTACATTTGTGACCAGACCAACAAGGGGATATCTGGGGAGACACTCTGTGCTCTATGTATTGGTCTTAAATATCCCTCAAAGTATCAAAGTCATTCCCACTGAATATCCAAAGCTAGATCTGAAGGCAGCAAAACTGGGTATTTTCTCACAGAATGCAGCAGAATGACACCGAAGGAGGGCATCCTATAATTAGCCCATAAATTAAGTGTCCTTTCATGCTCATCCCGCTTCCAAAATGACTCTAATATGTGCTTTAAAATTAGATAATAAATTTTCTGAGTAGATACAACTTTTTTTCTTCCCAAAACCCCATAACTTTTTTTTGTGGATGTGTGATTTTATGAGGGGTTTTTTCGTAGAAATAAGTTCAAATGTCTCACTGAGACCCTCCAAGTCAAAACAAAAAGGAAGTATACCTACAACAAATCTGACAAAATTATCTCTTTTATTTTATACCCCAGGAAACTACTTAAAGAATAATTCAAGAGCCTTAGGATGGACATCTGGCCCCAGTGGAGATACTGGAGGACATTCTGCCTGATCTCCAGCTGCTGCTCCAGAAGGACAAAATCCATGAGCAAAATGCAGTGCTGCAGTTATTGGTATGGACCATGTTAGAATGAAATCCCCCTATGATCACTGAATTCATGGGGAAAGAAATGTGTGATCCCTGTGTGAAAATTTTGTACTTTTACATGTTTTTCCCCTAAAAAATGCTGAAATCCAACGTGCCAATCCAAGCTCTTTTGACAATTCAACAGAGGATGAATAGGGTTAGACTTGATAATCTTGAAGGTCTCTTCCAACCTAGCTGATTCTATGCTTAGATTTTTGTCCATTTTAATGAAAATAAGGTGTCATACAGCAAAACATGAGCTCTTCAGCACTCCTTACTGAGGGAAAGACCCAAATTTAGAAACCACAGAAGTCACCTGACGTGTATTTTCATTCTAAAAGTAAATAAATCCTTCACTAAGTCCATTAGTTACAGTACTACCTGCATTGTTTAGGATTTCAAGGATCAAAACACTGAGTAAAGGGTGGGGTTTTTTGGCCAGGAATCACAGCTGACATAAAAAAAAGATCATAGAGCACTGTTGTATATGTCAGCAAATAAAGCTTCATCTGTGAACAGCAATTTGGTCCTTACATTTTAATAGTTTTCCTTTGAAATGCAATTCCTTGGAACACACTCCAAGATACTCAGCTCTGGGGAGGAGTACTCAAGTACCCAGCCCTTGCTCCCACTGACTTCTGCTGCCGTGCTTTCCACTGAAGGACTGAAACTCTGCCCTCAGAGCAGAAAACTCAGCCTCAAAGGTACAGAGCTCCTGTGGGAAACTTGGTATCTCCAGTCTTTGGAGACATCAATTATTAGGACATGGACCCATTGGAGCAGATCCAGAGGAGGCCATGAAGACGCTCAGAGAGCTGGAGCCCCTCTGATCTGGAGCCAGGCTGGGAGAGCTGGGAGCATTCATCTTGGAGAAGAGAAGGTTCCCAGGAGACCTGAGAGCCCCTTCCAGTGCCTAAAGGGGCTTAGAAGAAATATGGAGACAAACTTTAAGCAGAGCCTGTTGTGACAGGACAAGGGGGAATGGCTTTAAATGGAAAGAGAGTCAATTTGGATCATGTACAAGGAAGAAGGTTTTTACAGTGAGGGTGGGCAGACCCTGGCACAGGTTTCCCGGAGAAGCTGTGGCTGCCCCACCCCTGCAAGTGTCCAAGGTCAGCTTGGACGGGGCTTGGAGCAACCTGGAATAGTGCAAAGTGTCCCTGCCCACGGCAGGGGGTGTGTGAACTACCTGACCTTTAAGCTCCCTTCCAATCTAAACCATTTTATGATTCCTGTGAGTATCTCCAGTCTTTGGAGACATCCATCAACCCTTCCAAAGTTCGAGGGGGCAAAAAGACCTGTAGCTGCGCTGAGCTAACAAGACAATCCTTTCCGAAAGAGCAAACCTTTTTCTACCCTTTATAAGACGCCTTTCAGATCCCAAAGGGTTTCCCTGTGTGTTTCCCTGGTTTCCTGGCTCCTTGCTCGCTCCCTGGCCGTGTGACACTAGATGGAGCTGCGGACCTGCCGAAGGCTCCGCTCTCCGTCGCTCCTCCTGCCCGTAGAGGGAACCCGAGCTCTTCGCAGCTCGGCTCAGCGCTCCCACGGCAAGGTAAAACCGGTTTTGAGGTACTTTAGTCGGGGATTAGGAGCGGTCAGACAGGCAGCAGGTTTGATTCGGTCCCTCTGGATTACGACGGTCTCCGGAGGGGAACTTTTTTAACTGGGTTTGAGCAATTTGGATTTTTGGTAGCAAGTAGAGATGTGACAGTCAACAGGTGAACAGCAGTGAATTTGAGAGTGTCTTTGTAGAATGTTGTGGTTTAACCCCAGCAGGCAACTAAGAACGAGGCAGGTGCTCACCCCCTCCCTCAGGGGGGGATGGGGGAGAGAATCGGGAGGGTAACAGTGAGAAAACAGTTGGGTTGGGATAACGACAATTTAAAAACTTGGAAAGCAAAAGTCCCATGCACAAGAAAAGCAAACCAAGTAATGAGTTCACTGCTTCCCACGGGCAGGCAGAAAAGCATTCCCAGGAAAGCAGGGATCCATCAGGTGTAACCGTGAAGACAAATTCCATCGCTCTGAATGTCCACCCCTTCCTCTTTCTTCTCCAGGTCTGTATGCTGATCATTTATATCCTCTGGAATATCCCTTAGGTCAGTTGGGATCAGCTGTCCCAGCTGTGTCCCCTCCCACCTCCCTGTGCACCCCCAGAGTCCTCACTGGGGGGTCAGTATGAGAGGCAGAAAAGGCTCTGAAGCTGCTCAAGAACAACTCACCAAGAACAAAAACATCTCTGTGTTATCACCCCTGTTTTCAGCACCAATCCAAAACACAGCCCCACAGGAGCTACTGTAACGAAAATGAAACCTGTATCAGCCAAACCCAGCCCACTGCGATAAGCTTGGCTTTGGGATGCTTTCCCAGCCTAGGAATGCAGGATGGGAAAGCAAAGACAGGCTTGCTAAAATCAGCAGCTTTGAGGAGCTGCATCTTCGCAGAAGCACAGGAGGCAGATGGGGCACTCCTCCTTGCTTCCCACCACCAACACGGCTGGGGGGACAGCTCTGAGATGCCGTTCCAATGCCTCTGACCTTCCATTCTCTCTTTTCCCCCTTTTCCACCAAACTACAGAGCCAACTCATGGAGCTCTGTGGTCTAAAGCTTACCTTCAGCTCCTTCACCTGCACACAAGGTATCCTGGAATTCCAGATACTCTCCCAGCCAAATACTGAGCCATCCCAGAACTGTCCCAGGTCAAAACCAAATGTGTTTGGCTCGTCTTGGCTGCTTGTCCTTCAGCTCCATTTCTAGTTTTCCTATCATGTAGTTAAGGGAATGTGATAAAAGGTGGAGCAGCTTCAACAAGAGGACCACAAGGTGATCAAAGCTTCCAGGTACTGCCCTAAAAGCATCCTGCATGATGCTAGTAACATACAAAATGGCTATTACACAACAATTTTTAAAGTTTATTTCCCATTTCCAAAGTAAGTTAGGCAGATGCATTTCTCCTTATGAGATGACAAAAGCACATGATTAGATTAAATGCCTCTGATAAAACAAACGCTTTGTGTAAACAGTTATCTGGTATGTAAGGTCCATAAAATATATGTCTGTGTGTTTTTAACCAGCTACATACATATGTTTGTACTGATTTGCCTTCCCTTGAAGATAAACTCTGCCATGTTTACTGCCTATTCAGTCACTAATTAGTAGATATGTTTGTGAAGAGAATTAATTGGCTCTACTGCTCTGTCTATCATGATCATAAAGCCACCAAATATGACAGCTGGTGGGGAAAATTTATGATTTTCCTCTTGCTCTTTATTAGTTTGATTTCAATTTAATTTTTAGATGAATGTGTGTAGGAATCCTCCTTTTGTAGTGATCATGCTATTTTTTTTTCCCACTGACTTCATATGCAACAGGTCCCTGCCATAATAAGACCCAACAGGTCTCACTTTGAAAAGGGCATTTTTGTATTTTCAACTCACAAGTCCATTATGTGCTTTGTGTGTGATGGCAACATTAAAATATGACCTTGTCCAACAGGGGGATTGTTTCCAGCTTTAATGAAGCAAAGCCTGGAATCAGAAGTGGTATCTTTCATTATAATTGCAGGCACAATGGGAAAAGCAAAGGGTTTGAGCTCACCCTCTCTTCTTCACGTCTGAATCAGCAGAAGCCACAACGTTCTACCTAAACAGGGTTTGAGAACAATTGTTCCATGTTTAACTTAGTTGTGCTAATCAGCTATAACATAAGTAGAACTTGGAGAAAGGGAAACATCATTATTCTGTGTCTAAACATTTCCTTATTCACTTGCTGATAAATTCAATGCCTGGGAGGATTTTTCCCCTCTAAAAATTCTATTTTTGTTTTCTGTTTGGAACACATGATGTCATTAATCTGTTTAAATCAGCCCAACTTTGGTCTCTAGGCTAGGCCAGGCCAACAGGGCTGGTACCAATCCAAGTGATATTTACCTTCCTGTTATGGAAAGTCCTTTGGACAAGAAAATGAGTCACAAAGTCTCTGGGGAAGGGAAGGGAAGGGAAGGGAAGGGAAGGGAAGGGAAGGGAAGGGAAGGGAAGGGAAGGGAAGGGAAGGGAAGGGAAGGGAAGGGAAGGGAAGGGAAGATGCCTTTTAGGAAGGGCTCTAACAAGCTACCAGACTGGTTTACCCTCTTTAACTTCTGTGCTCCTCCAATGTGTCACTACAAAGCTACAAGTGTTGCTGAAGGAACCTCAGCAGTACAACCAAAATTGGGTGGCTTGTCCCATTCCTGAAGCACTGAAGCCTTCAAAGGCAACATGACATGATAGATCCAAGAAAGAGAGCGCAGGATATTCAGCAAACCAGGTTTTTTGTATTCCTATTGCTCCTGGAGGAGAGGAAAGGTGCTTTTGAGGTGATGTAGCAAAGGTTACTGAAGTGTGTTGTGCCCTTACACTGAGGCTGGTCCTGTGCCTCCAACTTCTGGGGCTGAACAGATAGCAGAGCCTTGGGGGTTTTGGTGGTTTTTTTTCTGTTTGTGTGTATGGGGATGTTTTTTGTGTTTGGGACACTTCACCTAAGCCTTTTACCCAATAACCTTGGCTAATATTTGGAGACTTAAACATCAGGGAACTTTCTTCCCCAGTGATCAATTTTTCCTTGTAACTGTCTGAACGTTAAACAGCAAAATCCAAGTCTGACCAGTAAGTACAAATGAGAGTTCGCTTTATCAAGCTAATTAAAGGAACAATTTAATACGCTTGCACAGGAGATGCTCAAAACACAGGGATGGTGGAGTCCTTGGGGAGAAGAGTCCATCAAAGCAGTTATGCACCAGGGAATACGTCTTGGTTTGTTATAACTCTAATGGGTACATTTGTGCCCTGAGTGCTGTGGGAAGTGACTCTCCCTTTTAAACCTTCCCTCTGAATGCTTTTGACCTGCTGCCATAGGAAAATATCCTGGTTTAGGAGTCTTTCCTTGCATTAAAGTCATTTATGCTTTAATCTAGGGTGACCATTGATGGCAGAGGGAATGGAATTAAGGCCCTAATTACAAGAATCTCATGCTGTGACTAGCACTGATTTTGCTTGCAAGCAAGTCTCTGCAAGATCACTGATGTTTTCAGTCAGACTTCTGGTGATTAAGGGGGGCTTGGCAGAAGATGGTACTGAGAAAGAGAACAAGCTGATGAGCTGAATCCATAAACTAGCACAGTTCATTAAAAGAAGGCTTTGAGGTCTCGATTTTTACTTTCTTTTAATTTTGTAGAACTTGTCATGAAATGTTTCTATTCAGCCATTACCATTTTAATGATTCTTTTTCTTAAGTGCAAGCAATTTTGCAATTTTGCTGGTTTTTTTCCTTTCCTTTCACATCTGTCTCATGTTTTCAGAAAGCTGATATTTTTATGAAGATATCGCACTTTCGACCATATATCATAGAATCCCTGAATGGTTTGACCTTAAAGATCATCTGGTCACACCCCCTGCCATGGGCAGGGACACCTTCCGCTAGCCCAGGTTGCTCCAAGCCCCGTCTAATCTGGCCTTGGACACTCTCAGGGATGGGGCAGCCACAGCTTCTCTGGGCAACCTGTGCCAGGGCCTCACTACTCTGAAAATAAAGGATTTCTTCCTAATATCCAATTTAAACCTACTGTCTAGCAGTCTGAGCCATTCCCTCTTGTCCTGTCACTCCAAGAGCTTGTAAATAGTCCCTCTCCATCCTTCCTGTTGGCTCCCTTTAGGTACTGGTACAATTAGGTCATCCCAAAGCCTTCTCTTCTCCAGGGTGAACAATCCCAATTCTCTCAGCCTTTCCTCACAACAGAGCTGCTCCATCCCTTTAATTACCTTGGTGGCCTCCCCTGGACTTGTTTCTCTCCTTAGTGAAGTTCCCTTCCAGGTGTTGCCTGTAAATTCCCAGGCCTTAAATTCCCATTGATGTTGAGAGGAGAGCCCAAAACCCACACTTATCTTCCACATTGCCTTCTACATCTTTACATGGAAAGCTTAATCTATCCAACCAGCTCATAGTCAGAGAATCCTACAATAGTTTGGGTTGGAAGGGACCTTAAAGATCATCCTGTTCCAACTCCCTGCCACGGGAAGGGACACCTTCCACAAGACCAGGCTGCTCATAATTATATTTTCTTTCCAAAATAATCCTAAATACTTTTTGATTTTGAGTAATAGAAAGGAAAAGCAGAATTAATGTCTATGTCAGCCCTTACTGACAGGAGTGGGGGTTTATCTCCTCCTCAGCCCCAGGCAGTGTATTTGTCTTTCTCAGTGCTTTGATGCTTCTTCCATCTGAGCTGTCCCTGTGCTGACAGTTGTTGTATCTCCAGCCTGACACAGGGAGGGCTTGGGGGGGGTGTTAATTTTTGGAAGATTTTGATCTGCTTACACATTTTTGAAAAATATTTTAAAAAACAGAGTTGGGGGGAAAAGAGACACCTTTCATCCAAAAATCAACGGGGATAAATGTTGTCCTCTCACATGACTGGAATGAATGAGGAATATTGAAGGGCACATTTCAGGTCTTTGATTTACACAATAATAAGAGTTTTGCAGCAAGGATGATATCTGACGCCAGGTCTTTAGGGAAAAGTAATAATACTTATTATCCCAACTGTGATAAAGATAGATGTAAGCTTGTCCATTTTTTCCGGCTGTGTCAGCTGCAAACACTGAAAGTTGGAAGGAATCTTGCATAATTATTGTGTTCTTTTCCCTATGTATTGGAAACAGACTGGTGTTTAATGAACTCTTGATCTGAACATTTATATTCTTTTGGTCCTCCTTGTGTTTTTAATTCTTGTGGTGGGTTCATCCTGGCTGGATGCCAAGCACACACCAAAGCCACTCTGTGACTCCCCTCTGCAGCTGGACAGGAGAGAGAAAATATAATCAAAGGCTCTTGAGCTGGGATAAGGGCAGGGAGAGATCACTCACCAGTTACCACCACAGGCAGAACAGCCTGAATTTACTGACAGTCAAAATCAGAGCAGGATAATGAGGAGTAAAACAAATCTTAAAAACACTCCTTCCTCCTTTGCAAGTTCTACCTCCTCCCTCCCAGTGGCACAGGGAGAAGGGAATAGGGGTCACAATCAGTCCATCACAGGTTGTTTCTGCTCAGGCAGAGGGGTCAGAGTCCTCCCACTACTCCAGGGTGGGATCCCTCCTATGGAAGACAGTTCTCCACAAACTTCTCCATTGTGAGTCCTTCCCACAGGCTGCAGTTCTTCATGAGCTGCTCCAGTGTGGGTCACTTCTCCGCAGGGTCAGTCCTTCAGGCACAGGCTGCTCCAGTGTGGGTCCCCCACAGGGTCACAAATCCTACCAGGAAAACCTGCTCCAGGGTGGGCTCCTCTCTCCATGGGTCTGCAGGTCCCTGCCAGGAGCCTGTTCCAGCAGTGGCTTCCCATGGGGTCACGGCCTCTTTCAGGCATCCCCCTGCTCCAGTGTGGGCTCCCCCATGTGCTGCAGGTGGGTCTCTGCTCCCCCACAGACCCCCATGGGCAGCACAGGAACCTCCTCCAGCTCCCGGAGCACCTTCTGTCTCTCCTGCACTGACTTTGGAATCTGCAGGGCTGTTTCTCCCACATATCCCTACTCCTGGCCACAATTACTTCTGTGCAATAACCTTTTTCCCATTCTTAAATATGTTATCCTAGAGCCATTACCACCATCCCCGATGGGCTCGGCCTTGGCCAGCAGTGGGTCCATCTTGGATCTGTCTGGCATTGGCTCTGTCAGACATGGGGGAAGCTCCTGGCAGCTTCTCACAGAAGCCACTCCTGTAGCCTCCCTCCCCCCAGGACCTTGCCATCCAAAGATGATCAAATCCAAGCATCCTCAAAAGCACACATATGTCTAAGATAACCAGTTAGACCAGGTTGTTCCCAAGAAACTCCAATTCTACCATTTGCTATACACATTTGTGTACCTCCAGTTTGAAACTTTGGTGTTGAGATCCTTCTCATTTCTCTGTCAAACCCAAGCACAAGTGTTTAGACAGGATTGATGCATCAATCATTCTGTATGTTGGAGGATGTGAGATCATAGAGTCATGGAATCATAAAACGTCCTGGATTGGAAGGGACCTTGAGGATCATCTCACACCACCCCCTGTCATGGTTAAGGACACCTTCCACTACACCAGGTTGCTCAGTGTCCCATCCAGCATGTCCTTGAACACTTGCAGGGATGGGACATCCACAGCTTCTCTGGGCAGCTTGTTCCAGTACCTAACCACCATATGAGTAAAGAATTTATTCCTTAGATCTAATCTAAATGGCTTCTCTTTCAATTTAAAATCATTCCCCCTTGTCCTATCACCATCTGCCTGTGAGAAACGTCTTTCTCCCTCCTTTTTCTAAGCCCCCTTTTATGTGGAAGGCCACAATGAGGTGTCCCAGAGCCTTCTCTTCTCCAGGCTGAACAACCCCAGCTCTCCCAACCTGCCTCCATAGGAGAGGTGCTTATTACTCTTGCCTTGACAATAAATAGCCTCCACTGTTTCTGTTTTGTACAATGTTGTTGTCTTAAACATCTATTGCTTTATAAGCACACATAAATCAACTGCAGATTCTTCTGCTGCCATCCCCGCTAGTTAAAAAACATTAGAGCTGCTGGGAATGGCTGTGCCCTTTTGTTTTGCTCTCATTCAGATAATTCCTGCTTCTGTGCCTTTTGCTTAACAGCATCCCATCTGGTGACCCAGATTAGCTGGCTTTGCCCCAGACTTATCTCATTTCTACCTCACTTGCCTAAAATAGCCACTAATGTTAAGGGCATTGTCTCTGCTACCAAACACGAAGAGCAGGTTTTTGCTGAGGGCTGCAGAAACTTTCCAGGATTTGCCAGGAATTTTCTTCTTCTTTTCTTCTTTCTTTTCTTCTTTCTTTTCTTCTTTTCTTCTTTCTTTTCTTCTTCTTCGTCTTTCCAGGATTTTCTTCCCCAAAAGAAATCCTGGGGAATTTTCAAAATAATCCTTTCTATCCCCACCCCTGGAAATGTTCAAGGCCAGGTTGAATAGGGCTCTGAGCAGCTTAATATAGCAGGTGGCACCTCTGCTCATGGCACAGGAGTTGGAAGTAGATGATCTTTAAAGTTCCTCCCAACACAAACTGTTCTATGATTTTAACTAGCCATGGGCAGTAAAAATGAGGAACAACCAACAGGAATGCAAGTGATGCAAGAAGACTCTCTACTGATGTGCACCACTTCTCCTGTGTTCAGTTCTGGGGTTAAAAAAGAAAGCACAGATCTGTCTCAGCAGGGTCACTGACTGAATCTGTTCTAATGAACACCTGCTCAAGATGGGTTAGGCTTGATCTTAGAGGTCTTTTCCAACCTTAACATTCTATGATTCAAAGATCAAATATACCAGTGGGAAAAAAAACCTGTTAATGGCCCATTAATAACCTGCTAACCTACTAGAACTGTAAGGGGATGCCCATGGGATTCTGAATCCCTGAATCCAGGAATGAGTTAGCACAGCCAGCCTCTAGCAGGGGTTGTTTGGGAGCTGTCAGAGACACACAAGAAGCATCGTGGTGAACCCTTAACTGTGTTCAAATTGAGACAAAATCTACAAGAAATGCTGTAGAGGAGCCACTGAAGGCTTACCGGGAGTGGTTGAGGTTCCTTGCAGTATGGAGGGAAAGAAAAGTGTTTGGGATTGATGTCCAGAATGCTTTAGAATATAAATAATTATATTATTATTATTATTATCATTATCATTATAATTATCATTATCATTATTATTATTATCATGACCAGCAGGTTGAGAGAGGTGATTTTCCCCCTCTACTCTGCTCTCCCCCACCTGGAGTGCTGTGACCAACTCTGGGATCCCCAAAACAAGAAAGATGTGGGGCTGCTGGAGCAAGTCCAGTGGAGGCCACTAAGTTGATCTCAAGGCTGGAGCCCCCCTGCTCTGCAGCCAGGCTGGGAGAGCTGGGAATGTTCACCTAGAGGAGAGAAGGCTCCAGGGAGAGCTAAGAGCCCCTTCCAGTGCCTAAAGTGGCTCCAGGAGAGCTGGAGAGGGACTTGGGACAAGGCATGGAGAGACAGGACAAGGGGGAATGGTTTCAAACTGAAGGAGGACAGATTTAGATTTGATATTAGGAAGAAATTGTTCCCTGTGAGGGTGGGCAGGCCCTGGCACAGGTTGCCCAGAGAAGCTGTGGCTGCCCCATCCCTGGAAGTGTCCAAGGGACTGGATGGGGCTTGGAGCAAGCTGGGCTGGTGGAAGGTGTCCCTGCTCATGGCAGGGCTTTGGAAACAGATTATGTTGAAAGTCGCTTCCATCCCAAACCATTCTATGATTTTATGATATTAAGGAATGATTAGACCTGATAGTTTGTCTCCTTGTGAAGCTGAGGGAGTATTTATGTCCTCCCACTGCAATGTGGACACTCTTTATCTAATTCAGTAGATGACTCCAAAGCAGGAAGCCTTCAGCAGTTTTCCACTACCTCATTCCATGATGAAGTTCAGCCCACACATCCAACTTTGGCATTTGGATCCAGCTTGCTCCTGCTGTGGGCTGACATCAGTGTTCTTCCAACCCCACCAATCTTCTTGACACCTTTGGACCACCCACTCACAGATCCTAATGGGAGTTTTGACCATTGGGGGGAGGAAGGGATGATTTGTCAGATCATTAGACTTCTCTTAATGAACCTTCCTCAACTACAGGATCTGCTCTCTTTAGGGAAATGTCTCCAGCTTTTTGGTCATACTCGCCTAAAACACTCAATATTTTAGGGAGAGAAGACATACTGAGCTTGAAGACAGCTCTAGTGATGGCTCCTGATGTACAAAATCTTGCCTGGGTGATATATGGTGGGGAGGGGACGAGAAGGACCCATCAGTTAAATATTGTCATAATCATGACTCCCTTGAATAGCTCATTTAACCAAGGAAGTGATCTTTGCTCTCCAGGGGCCTTAATAACAGCTAAAATCTGCTTTTTTGATTTGTCTAAATTTCTTAATTTTTTTATTAACTTGCTCCATTTCCAGGCCTTCAAGATTTTTTTCCCTTAGTTGCAAGTTGCATTTACATCTCCTACCCAGGAATGTTCCACTTGCAGCTCTCCTTTCTAATCTCAAACACTGATAATCTACCCTAGCCAGAGGTTGTGCTTGCTTCCTTCCAGATTTGGATAAGGTTCACAGCTGCTTAGCATACTGCAGTCCCAAGAAGGAATTAATTATTTCATTTTCCCCTTTACTTCCTGAAGAATAGTATAAAGATACAAAGCACTTGTTTACAGGAAAATATTGGCTGCAGTCAGGTTTTTGAGTATTTGCTTCTTTATTCTTTGCCTTTCCTCCTTCCATAGTCTATAATGAATACTAAATATGAGAGCAAAACCCTCTATGAACCTCAGAAAGATCCCCAAGAATGCAGAGGTCTCTGACCTTGGACAGGTAAAAGTGACAGGAACCACTCTGGGGCTTGGATTTGACTTTGGCATCTCTCTTAAAGTTGACTTTTCCAAGTTCAGGCACCTGATAAGTTCACAGCACAATTTTCAATTTCTTTATCCAACATTTTTTGTCCTCTTGGAGAAAAACACTTATTTTTCTGGAAAAGAAACCCTCATGGTGACTGCAGGACTTAAAATGTTGATGATGAAAGCTCCTCCTGCTGAAGTGTTCCAGCCAGGGTCACAGGGCATGCAGAAGAAAGCCTGAGCAATGTGCTATTTTCAGCAAATGGTGTTGTACTGTCAGCTTCTGCAGAGAAAACCAAGCCTGAAGCAAGGTTTTCTGAAGCTGAGATCAATTAATAAAGCAGATAGAGACAGCATTAAATTCTCTGGTATGACAGGCACATTTCCCTTTAACCACTAAATATCTTTCCTTGCACTCTAATTTGAGGTCCTCGCTTGGCCTGCCAGTCCTTTAGGCTTGCCTCTAAAACAGTCTCTGAATTTTCTTTAATTTTTTTTCTTTATGTTTTTTTCTAATTTTTTTTATTTACCTGAATTTTATTCTACACTTTTGTTTCCTCTGCTAAGCTGATGAACTATTTGGGAAAGGGCTCACAAGTCTCTGTTCAGCCTTTTTTTTTTGTTTGTTTGTTTGTTTGCTTTTAATTTGTTATCCCTTAGAATTCAGTTTAATTGGTGAATCTGAGCCAGCTTGAAGTATCCTGGGGCTTCTTGTGCAGCCTTTAGAAGTAGTTTGCGATTTTCACAGTCATGTGGAAAACAGATTGAAAATCATTGTTTTATGTACTTATGGATGGGCTGTTTCCTTACTCTGGAATGTGAATGTTGATAGAAAATCCACTAATCATTAATGAATATTGGTATTCAATATTAATATTGGCCTAATGGAAGGTTCCCTTCCCATGGAAGCTGGGGTGGAACCAGATTTTCTCTAAGTCAGATGATCTTTGGGTCCCTTCCAGCCCAAACCATTCCATGGTTCTCTTAGTATGACAATAAAATTGAGCACCTATTCTGTGATCCCATCACAGCACCAGGGCAGGTTTAGGTTGGGAATTGGTGAGAATTCCTTCATTGAGAGAGTCACCAAGCATTGGAAGAGGCTGCTCATGGAAGCGGTGGGATCACTGGCCTTGGAAGTGGCAAAAAAATATGTAGATGTGGCACTTCAAGATATGATTCAGTGGGCATGGGGGTATTTGGTGAAGACTTTTACAACCTTAATAATTCTGTGACTTCTTCCTTATGTTTCATTGATGGTTCATTAAAGGTTTTAATAAACAGACAGTGAGATTTTCTTTTACTTTAGAGACACTGATCTGCCTTGAGTGATCCACACAATAGTGCAAAAACAGATGGTGACTGTGTCAGTCTTTGGATCTGCACAGACCCACATCTCAAACACGACACTAATTCAGAAATACAAGATACTTTTACAAAACCTAAAGGATTTAGGCGCCTCAGCACTCTGGGAATCCACAGGAGTCACAGGTATTAGGTGTGTGTGTAAGTCTGAGATCTACTTAATGATGACCTCACTATGTTATGTGCAAGATAAGGCACAAAAATGATTTGAAAATCTGTTATTCAGTGACCAGCTTCAAAATCACATTATTAATGAACAACATAGATGGAAAACATGTCTAGAAGTTCTAGTGGCAGTATTTTATAGCTGTGGTGTTCTCCAGAGAGAAACAATAGAAGGCTTGTATGTAGAGGCTTTATTTTAAGTTTATTGGTCTGAATAGTATGATAAGGAAAGACAGAGGAGCTCTTCAGGACTTCAATATGCTTTGCTCTAATGAAGAAAATCATTAACTTTCTGAATAAACTCTTCTTGAATTAGAAGTCATTCGTTTTGCCTCTTTGCCTTAATCAAGAAAAGATTTAATTATTCTGTTCCATTCCATTCTATTCCAGTCCATTACTATCCAATGTCGAACTGTGTTATTGCCATCAAAGAAAGACTGGGAGATGACATTTTCTGCACAGTTACAGGTGGGAAAGCATTTTATGCAGCAATTTAGGAACTGGGACTCAGAAGTTCATTTTTTTTTCCCCCACACTGATGCACTGTGACCCAGAGGTCTCTTCAACAAGCCTTCATGTGCCCAGGAATTTTGTATGAAGTCCCTCCTCTCCCACTGAATCCAAGCAGGAAGGTTTGTAAGGGTTATGCAGCAAGAATAGTAGCTCTCAAATTGATCTGAGTTCCAGAGTCTCATTGATTTTCCAAGTATTTCATTTATTAACTGTCTCACTCCTTGTATTGGTGAAGGCACAAAGATGTGATTCAAATATGGTCAGGATGTCAAAAAAAAAAAAAAAAAAGGGTCTGAAAAGAGAAGGAAGAGGAAGAAAAAGCCTAACTTGTGTGAAAGAATCTGTGATATGAGCAATTAACATGCCTTTTGATTTGTTTGCCTCGAAGCAGCCGTCAGAATCTATAAGACAATTATATTCCCACTGGTGATTTCTCTCTAGTCAGCCATCCCTAATTATTGCTTCCTGAAAAACACCAGCAGCTTTCTGCATGTGTGCAGTTTTCCTGCCCCTGCCAGAAGGAGCACAGCACAAAACTGAACCTCTCTGCAAGGGAGCCAGTTCAGCCCCTGCCTGATGAAAATCAAACACAACAGCATTGATTGTGTTCCCAGACACAACTGGAAAGCTCAAATGACCTTTCAGACACTCGTGTTGCCTGCCTTGAAAAAATCCCAAACTACCCTTCTGGCAGCATTCACAGGGGAAAAATTATGCTATTTTATGTCAGGCAAGGTTTGGTTGGAGAGATATTGGCTTTTATCAGATCATTTGAAGTACTTGGAGAGTACAGACAAGGGGTTTGACACTCCTGCCATTCTCTGGGTCTAAGGAGCAGCAAATTTCAAAGTAAGAGCAATTGCTCCAAGTTTGAATCCAGTACTTGATCAACGACACATTTTGAATGGAGAAGGTGGTTGATATCTGAGGGACAGAGCAGTGTCACCCGAGGGAAACTTACAGAAAGAGTGAAATAATGAAAACAATTCTCATCTCCATTAAAATGCTGCTGTGCACTTTCTTCTGTGAGAGGTAAGAAAGGCCACTTCGATCTTGACAGAAATCAAGTGGAATATAAATCTTGGGTGGCCCTGTGGGTGGTGTCCATGATTAATTTCAGGGATGTGATCTGTGAGGACTGCTAACATTGCCCAGAGAAGCTGTGGCTGCCCCATCCCTGGAAGTGTCCAAGGCCAGCTTGGACGGGGCTTGGAGTGACCTGGGCTGCTGAAAGTTGTCCCTGCCCATGGCAGAGAGTGGAATGAGATGAGCTTTAAGGTCCCTCCCAACCCAAACCATTCAGTGATTCTATCAACCACATGGCATGGTGCCTCAGATTCAGGATCTTGTAAAACAGAACTGTAAAGTGCACTTTTTCTGCCTTCAATACACAGGAGTTCATACAGGCACAGAGTGGTTGGTGCCCTGCTGTGCCCTGGGGGATCTGCTCTCCCATCCCTATGAAAAATGCTGCAGCCATGAGGATATGAGCTGGACAAGCTTGTTTTACTACTCTATGCAAACACAGGGTGAAGCTTTCAAAGTGCCTTAACAAAAGTTTCACTCCTGCAATACCTTGGGCTACAGCCCTGTGACTTGTGTTTCCTCCTGGGTTTGCCATGAGCCTAAATCTTGAATAAGATGTCTATTTCTTCTTTTAATAACCTTCTGCACTCTGTCTTTCAAGGAACTCTCTGTGTTTGCCTAAAAGCATTTCTCCCTAAACAATGGAGCTAATGAAAATATGGAGCTAATTCTCATCCAGCTGCACTAAAAGCCATTTCTGCTCCCTGCAATCCTCTCTAGACACCTCCCAGCCCTTACTTGCTAAATACTAAAAAAACCACAATCTGTGTGCTGATTAATTCCAAGTTACATATGGATTCATTGGCTTGCCAGCACTTGAAAATTGGCTGATTAGACCAAATGAAATAAAACATGACTTATAAGAGAGGTGTTTTTTTCTTGTGCTACAGGTGGTGGATTTGAGGCTTTGTTCTTTACTCAGGTTTTTGTACTTTTAAGCCTGTAATAAGGTCAGATTCGTGAGTGCTCACTAGGCTGACCTGCCTGAGGAGTGGTAGTGGGTTGCAGGTTTCTAAGTGGGGTTTTAATACTTCTTGATCTAAAGGTGCACTCTGACCTTTATATTTTTGTATAACTTAGTCTGTACATTGCCCTTGTGGATGTTGGTTGAGGCATGTAGAAGCTGATGTGTTCTGGCAGAGTTTTTGGGAAATATGTTGCTGGTTTCCACTTTCACTTCACTAAGGAATTCTGGGGTTTCAGTTCAGGTCATAAATAGAGGCTCTTGGGCTCAGCTGGTGGAAATATTGGTGTTACTACAGTACAGTTGTTACTTTTATTTTTTACTGAAAGCTGACAGAAATCTTTACACATGGATGGATTTTTCTTTTTTTTTTTGGCACTTTAAGTGAAAATACTGCCTGTCCCAGGTGAGGATGCTGCTGGTGACGATGAAAGAAGGCTCAGAAATCTGAGTGCTGTTCTTGCTCTTCCATGACCCTGTTGATTGCTGACACTCTGCCATTCCCTGGTCCTTCTCAGTGTGTATTTGGTTTGAAATCACAGAATGCTTTAAGTTGAAAGACACCTTTAGGGTCATCTCATTCCAACCCTGCCATGGGCAGGGACACCTTCCACCAGCCCAGGTTGCTCCAAGCCCCGTCCAACCTGGCCTTGGACACTCCCAGGGATGGGGCAGCCACAGCTTCTCTGGGCAACCTGTGCCAGGGCCTGCCCACCCACACAGGGGAGAATTTCTCTGTAACATCTCAAGCTTGTTTTTTCTGTTTGAAATCCACTTTGCTTTGCAAAAAGTAAGGAAAACTTG
This sequence comes from Acropternis orthonyx, assembly GCA_035583155.1. Taxonomy (NCBI): domain Eukaryota; kingdom Metazoa; phylum Chordata; class Aves; order Passeriformes; family Rhinocryptidae; genus Acropternis; species Acropternis orthonyx. The sequence goes on along the minus strand of JAWWEU010000081.1, from coordinate 2,576,424 downwards.
TCAGACCTTCAGACCCTGGTTTTTTTAACAGCATTTAGCTGGTTTTCCCTTTAATTTTGGCTTTTTAGTGTTACAAGGTGGAAGTTGCATGTTAGTTTTCTATTCTATTTTGTCTTTCATTTCAATATTGCTACTGATATTGGCCTTCATCCAAGCAACCTAAACTCAATTTGATCTTATTAGATTGATTTTTCTATTTACTGAAAGTAACACTAGGAAAATATTTGTGTAGCTTAAATGGATCTATAGAGACATGCTGGAATATCCATACAATCTTTACGCAGTTTATCACTACTGTCAGTTCTTTATCTAATTCTGACACTTACATGACCCCATCATTGAGAGATCTGAGCATTCCAGTCTTTTTTTGTTTTCATCCTGATAGCTCCCTTAAGAGATAGGGACATAATACAGTCTCGTCTTACAGTTGGCTGAAACCCATGAGATAAAGCCTGGATTTATTAATTTCTTTTAAGCAATGTTCAACCTACTGCGTTTCTCTGACTCAGCTATTTAGGGACCACAGGCCAATTAAGAGACACATTCTTAAAGGTAACTGGATTTTCAGAAGACAAAATAGTGAAATACTTACATGGAATTTGCTGGAAATAAGGTTATAAATCCTGGGTTTTTTTAAAGAAAGAGTATTTGGGACATGGGATTTAAACATTTTGGTTACTCAGGTCTTATAATATTGCATAAGGAAGCACTGCATATTTTCTTAGGACCCTGGTCCCAACTGATTTCCACAGAATAGTGTTTGTAATTCCATTAAATGTAACTGAGTCTGAATCTTGAGACTAATCCCTCTCCCAGCCTCTACTCACACACACTAAAATTGCCCAGGGTGAGGAATTTTAGAGACTGCACCAACATAACTGTCCCACCTCAAAAAGAGGGACCACAAATAAACATATCAAGGTCTCCTGTTTCCCAGTTCATGTCATCAGTAGGAGTTTTCCTGGTCAAAGTTACTCCTCTTTAGAAAGTTGTAGGGGTTGGGGAGAACTTTCCCTCCTGTGCTTTTGCCTCCGGGTCTGGGTCCTCATGGAAAGCAGTTTGGGAATGTGGACTACTCCCAGTTGGTTTTGCTCTTCAGGTTGTAGTTTTCTAACACCACCCACAGAGAAGACAAGAGCCAATCTCCTCCACGGGACAGTTGTTGGCAAGTTGGAACCACAGCTCTTTGAAGACCATTCCCCTTCTTTGCAGTTGGTGGGACCATGGGGATAGAAAAACAAGAGTATTTCTTAAAAAAGGGTAATTAAATTTGATGTCTGATGAGTTGATGTTGTGTCAAGATTGAGATAAAAAAATAGCTTTTAGCCCCAGAATTTATGTCTTGTGTAGGCATTATGAATCCAGGTTGCCAATCTAAGCTGGTTATTGAGGCTACCTCCAGTTTTGATGGTGATTGATCCCAAGCAAGGTAAATGTCTCCCTACCTTGATTTTAGACAACCGGTTTAGTGTAGACAACTGGCTTAGCCTGTATCTTTTCAGTGACACGATAAATCCTGTCCCCCCAAAGAGTGGGGCAAATATCGTGCACAGACATCTGTAGCAATTAAAACAATCCATACTGATGGTTTTTATGTCACAGCTGCTGCTGAAACCCCGATTTTTGTTCCATAAAGATTGAACAAAATTATCAGAACACCTGAAACAGTTTTTAGGTTTCCTCCAACAAATTAAGCAACCTATTTATAGAAAAGAAGAAGAGGCAACCGTCTTGACTTGTTCTCCTAAACCGTGTAATTTTGTGGAAAGCAGCAATGGGGTGATAAACGTGGCTCAGAAGGAAACCTTCATTGCTATTTCTATTTTGAGATGTGGACATCAAACTCTTCTCTCTGTGCTGAGTTAAACCCACATACAACTGGCTGTGCAGCCCTTGGGAAAACAAGAACAGGGTCTCTCCCACTGCAGCAGAAGTTATTAAGTATTTAAAGTTGTTTGTTGTTGACCTGATCATGGTCAGCACGTTTTTTCATCCTTTCTCTTACCTCAACTAGTGTTTTTCAGGCTGCAAACTTGTGTTCTCAGACACTTCTGGCTGTGTGTTGGTAGTAATTGAGGAGTGGAGTGCAAATCAAGCTTCGATGCCTCCTGCAAATCATCCTCATTGTGGGGTTAAGAGTGGAGGTTTGATTGGATCTTTTATTCCCAATAAAAAAACATTGTTTTCTATGTGTTGCTTTTACTTTTTTTTTTCCGCTCTGTCACAAAAAGTACTCAGAGGGAACCTTGTAATTTTGAGAAAATGGGGACTGTGCAGCTGCCGGGGCTGACAGTGCCTGACAAATCCTTTTCCTCCGGGTTGTGTCAATTATGTTGTTACGGAACACGCTGAGCCTGGATCCATCCTGTCTTTTTTTTTTTTGGGTGGGGGGGTGGTTTTGGCATGTCCCTGGGAGTTGTCATTTGCAATGATGGATGAAATGGTTGTGTTCAGGCAGCACTTTCTAAAGAAAGTTGTGCTTTTTGAAGAAAGATCAGCATTTAATTGCAGGTTGGAAGTGTTGTAGTTGTTTTCATTAAGCAACTTAATAATGGAGCAAAAAGGTCTCCTTAAAATCTATAACTGCTGGGGAAGCTGCACTAAATAAAGATTCAGAAAGCTGCAATGTCCTTTTCCACTTTGAAGCAAATTAGAAGGTTTTTTGTTTATTTTTATTTGATTTTTTAAAAGTTTTTATTTGGATTTTTTTAACACAAACTTGTGAATTTTGGATTTCTGTAAGTGATAATATTCTGAGATAAACATACAGGGCTTGATCCAATAAATGTCTGATTTCACCAAACTTCCTTTGGTTGTGTTTGGGGTTTTTCGTTTGGTTGGTTTGGGTTTTTTAATTGTATTTTGTTTTGGGATTTTTTCAATCTAGGATCAGAAATATCCATTAGTTTTTAAACCAGATGTCACAGTTTCAGCAGAGCAAACTCTTCAGTGTTCGGGCAGAGCCCGAACACTGGCAGGTTTGATTCCCCATCAGTTGAATTGTTTTGGGCATGAATTTGAAGCAACTCCTGGATTCGTTTTCATCAATTAACATAACCCACTTTTTCAAGAAGCCATTTGGATGAGGTGATGTGTCCTGATGGCAGGAAGAGGATTTGTGCTATGCTGGCACGTTGGAGATCAGCCCCCTGCTTCATTTTTGGTACAGCACAGGCAGATATCCATAGTTTGAAATTATGGAATCGTTAAGGTTGGGAAAGACCTCTGAGTCCAAATGTTAACCCAGCACTGCCGTGGTCACCACTAAACCATGTCCCCGAGTGTCACATCACACACCTTTGGAACTCAGTAACTCAACACAGTCTCAAGACACCTCAAGGAAAAATATGGTTTAGGGCTGAGGTGCTCGAGGGACAGGAATTCCCCTTAAAATCAATTAGTTTGGATTTGGAAAAAGGAAGGATACTCACCTTTTGTTAAAAAGAATCTGGGACTGCATTAAGTTTAGAGGCGGGCTAAGATGTTTTATTCCTTCTGGATCTCTGATATGACTGTTATAAAACATACACAGCATGGTATCCCAGACCACCAGAGTGAAGACAATTCTTCAACAAAGCCCACGAAAGGCAAAGAGAAACTCTTGCAAAATGTGTCCATCTCACACTGCAGTTATTAGTAACCTCTGAATATAATTGTATTATTCTGTGCCCTTTTCAGTTGTTCACTGAAAATTGAAGGTTCCTTAGGCTGCTCCCTTTGAAATTCCTGTTTGTGCTGAAACATTAAATCCAAAATCCAATTTCTTAGCATTTTTTCCCCCTAACCACTAGGTGTGAGAGTTCTGCAACTTCTCATGATGCTCCCTAGCATCTTATTGTGTCTCTATCTTGTCTCTTCTGCTTGTTTTTTTCACTTGATTTGTGACTGTGTGATGACATTTAACCCTCCTCAAAATGTTAAGGGTATAAAAGAAAAATAGCTCTGCTTTGATTTTGGTTTTGAGTTGATTTTTTTATGCAGAGCTTTTCTCTCCTTGGTCCAAAATAACAATATAAAAATGAAGTGCTTGTGCTTACAATTAATATTCGGAATGATAAAGCACAAAAAATCTGTGGGAAAACTGAATATCACATTCATATCAAATTCTGTCAATCAAACAAAAATCCAGATGCTTCTAAAAAGCAATTTTTTTTCCTCTTTTTTCTGTGCATAAAGGAAATTTTATTCTTAAAGTAACAGTCCAAGGCTCTTCAGGAGTTTCATGCCTATTTTTCTTGGCTTACAGCAGTTTGTCCTGGGACACTTGGCACATTCCCAACACTGCAAGCCTGATTCACTGTTTTCCTCCTATTTTTATACCTGGTCCATCAGGAAAGCCTTTTAACACAAAGACCTCTTCAGTTCTCTGCTACCTTAACAAGGATACCAGATGCACCATAAATTCACCCACATTTCCACAAGGGTTTCCATCCTGCTGTAGATCAGGATATACAGCTGAGAAAGTTTAATTAAGACAGAAAAATATATCTTTAATCACATATTTGCATACACACTGCTGATCTCTGGGGAAACCCATAAAGGCAGGATATTCATGCTGGATTATCCACTAAATCCCATAATCAATGATGCTCTTTTTGTTGTTGCCCAGGCACCTGTTGGAGCCCTGGAACACAAGATATTATTGCAAAGAAGGAATTAAAAGAAACAAAGTAAGAAAGGAATTTTTTTTCCCCCCACACAGTCACTTTTATTACAGGGTAAATTAATAGATATGGATTTTCTAAAAATTGCCGTGAAATTGCATTCATAGAAAACTGCCCCCTGCAGAGAAATAATTTCATTATACCAACTTATCTGTCAGTCTTCACAGATTATAAATTCAAGATTTAAATAATGGTGTCACTAACATGAGGTAGGAAGCTTCATATGACTTGACTGGGACAAAAAGGGCCATTTCAAGTAAAACTCTGTGATTGTCTCCACCACAGAGCACGCAGGAGTCCCCAAATGGACTATGAGGTCACAAATATATTGGGAACTGGCTCACAGTAACCCCCTGTTTGCTTCCCAGGATCCATGTCGGTGCAAGGTAATTCCAGGTGTGAATGAGGACAGCTCAGTTTTTCTCCAACTTTACCCTAAATAGAGTAAGAATTGAGCTTCTCCCTTCTCCTTGTGACATTTGTCCTCAGTAAATCCCAGTAAATGTTCATGAACTGCTTAATTCCTGCTGGCAGCCTTGGTCTTCAGGTTCTGGGAGGTGGTGTTTGGAGTCTGTAATGTTCTATATGAATGCCCATCATGTGGGGAAAGCTCTTTGCTAAAGAAACTTACGAGATTTAAATGTTGTAGGTAAGATTCCTCTCATTGGGCTTCAGACATCTGGGAAGATGGAAATCATGGAAAGAAATGAGCAATTCCCGAGTGGTTCATGATGACTTTTTAGATGTCATGGCAAAGCGAATTGTGCCACTGATGTGTTCGCTGAGGGTGCTGAGCAGATCTCCCAGGAAGGGAGCACGGGGGCAAGAATTAACTTTATATCACACAGGCATTTGCATTTATTCAAATGATGCTTTTGCCTTTTAATCCTTCATATCTATTAAAAAGTAGAAAACAAGTGTAGGAAAGGAAGACATTACTGTTTGTGTGTTCATGGGCACGTTCATTCAATCACCGAATTCACAATTTTAGGCTGTTTCACTCAGAATTTGACTCCAGTTTTGCTTCACAGTCGAAGGCTGTGATTATTAGGCTGTCGGCTAATCTTGAGAGTGAGCTTTTGAAGAGAAAAATCCAGCCTACATTTCAAAAAATCTCTTTCCAAAATCATGTTCTTGGGCACAGAAGTAGTTCTGTGGAGTTCTGCCTTTATGAAAATAGGTGTCTGTGAGGGGCATGGGAGGGACCCTCCTTGTCTTACTCAGTAATTGTCTTTATAAAGCTCCAATACAGATATTCTAAATATTTATGTGTGCATTAACATTGGTGTAATTTGGAAACCATGGGGGAAATGTCCTGTAGTTAATCCACTCAAGATTTTGATTTTACTTCAGTGGTGGAAGTGCCTCGGACTATGGGCTCTCAGAGAGCTGATGTTTATTGGTTTATAGTAGAGAAATAATGAATGAGCAAGTTATAACTGCTGATATTTGCTTAAGTAACATGTGCTCTGTAGGAAAGTCAGACACAGAGCTTTAGCAATCACAAATCAGCTATCTCCATTTAATTCTTACTTCTCTTTGCAAACTCATGTGGTCATTTAGTCTGGGCTTGTGTTAATTGATTCATTGCTACCTCAGTTACTGCTTAAACCAATGTTTACCCAGCAACACTGAGGCAGCCAGGCTTCATTTATAGCTGCAGTGTTTGCTTAACTGGAAGTTTTCTATGGTTTCTTTTTAATAGTTATATTTTACATATTTACAGAAATAATAAAAAAGCTCCATGTGGTCTCTTCTCCATCACTTATTTCCTGCACCTAACCTGTCTTGGAAACATTTGTCAGAGAAGAGATGTGCCTGTGTTTCCTTGGAAAGCCAAACTAACCCCTACAAATATGACAGACAGTGATGCAAAAATCTGTTTATTCCTTAAAAACCTCTGCAAAGGTTGCTCTCCTGTATCGCAGGCAATGAGTGCTCAATTAAATAACTGAAACCTTAAATTAATTTCTATAAGTGATTTATCAGTAGCAAGTAGATTTTTGATGATCCAAAGAAACCTGATTACTAGTAATCCAGTTCTTTAGAATGGACAGACAAGAGGGAAGAGGATATAAGGTATTTGTTATTCCTTATCAAGCTTTCAGCCGAATTTTACTGAGCAGAGTAAGATGTTTCAAATTACCTGATTCTGGTTTCTGCTCTTAAGTGAGTATTGGATATTAGAAACTTATTAATGACATGTTTCTGAGTATCTGGGATGAGAAAATTTTCCCAGAAGTTATGATAAGAGCAATATTAAAATATGCATGGCTCCATCTGATGGGTTTTCTGCCTCATTGTTGATATGAAGAACAGGATGGGAGTTTCTGGAAATCTGGTCAAAAAATTTAACACAATTGTTTATATCTGTGCTCTAATCCTTACAAGCAGCTGACAAGAAGAGTTGTCACTCTACTGCCCACAGGGAAAGGGAAATAGGATGTCATGAGGCAGCCCAAGGGATCCACAGCTCTGCCTGAACCACCATGGACAAATGGCTGGAGGTTCTAATTAACTCTGGCTACTGGAAATCCTCGGAGTCTGCAGCAGTAATACACCTCCTACCTGAGAATGCCAACCAGTGGTCATTTTTCTCTGTAATTGAAGTTTTGCTCCAGAGCTCTTCACTTCACCTGCCCATTGGAGGGAAAGTGGTTTCAAAACACATCAGGGAGAATGTCAGGGCTCTTGGCTCCTTTGTCCATGTGCTCGGAGTGTGTCAAATGAACCATTTCCATTCTTCTGTGTGATCAGCCTGGACTGAAAAAAAGTCCAGTAGGGATATGTTACCTCCTGATTTCTCCCAGCTGCCCCATGATAGAGATAAACTTGGAAATTGCTTCACATTAAAGCCAGATTGCCAGAGTTGGTGCTGTCAGGAAAGAGACAGCATCATTTTCTAACCAATGAAACCCCCTCACCTCTGGGATGTGGGAAGGAAGCTGTGTAGCCAGTTTCATCCTTATAGAGCTCTTCCATTATCAGCCTGCAGACTATTTTTCCCTTTCACTGCTGGCTGGAGATGCATTATAGACTTTTCACTCCAGCAAGGACCTGGAGGGGTTGTATTAACTCTTGAGCAGCTGCCAGGCTTCCCACCGACCTGGGAAACCACATCCAGGTTGGATTTTCAGCTTCCCTCTGCAGCTGTAAAGGCAGGCTCTGTGCTAGCTAAAGATGCTGTCCCCCTCCAGTGGTCCTGGATGTGACCTTTTTGTTAGGACAGCAGCAGCAGCAGGGATTGGATTCCAGTTTAAAATAGAGGTTCTAATCCTCACATTTTGAATTATCTTCTACTTGCAGCAACCTGGACTCACAGTTAAGGATTTTATAACTTGCTGAATGGTAAGAACTTAAGTTGTACAGCTCTCTTGGTGTTACTGGATTCCATAAGGTTTTCCTATTGGAAGTCACCTGCTTCAGCTGTTCCTGTTGGCCATAACTCACATTGTTCCTTCCTCCCACTTACCTCTATTTCCTGCCATTCCTTGTTCTGCTCTACACCTCCCAGGTGGACCTCCCTCTGTGATGCTACTCTAAACTCAGGAACTTTGCCAATCATTAATATTTCAGGTAATAGAAAAAGAATTAAACCATCTTTCAGGTTGCAGGAAACTCTTAAACCCCTTTTTCCTGACCTGCTTATATTGAAAAAAAGATTCTCACACAAATAAATCTGCTTTCATTCTATGTTTAATTAACCTTGAACCTAACCTTTCTCCACAGAATCCTTTAGATCTGAGTCCAGCCTTTGGCTGATCATTATCTTGTCAATTAGACCATGACACTGAGTGCCATGTCCAGTTGTTTCTTGTTCACCTCCAGGGATGGTGACTCCACCACATCCCTGGGCAGCCCATTCCAATGTTTAACAACCTTTTCCATGAAGAAATTCCTTCTGATGTCTAAAATTCTCCTGATGCCTGTCTCTATGCCCTACAAGACACCAGTATCTTCTCATCTCATGCGCCTGTATATGATGACCATTGCTTTGAACTCCTAAATGTTACTGTAATAAGCTCATTTTAACTGAAATACCTTTTAAATAACTGGAAATGTGGACAATCACATTTTAGTCCTGGCCAGTGTTTTCCCCTCCACGGGTCTCACTTGTTGCAGCAGAGAACAGAACAGTCTGTAACATCCCTCCTGGGATCTCTTAAGGTTTGTTTTGCCTTTAGGGTCCAAATGACATCACAAAATGGTTTGGGTTGAAGAGGGACTTAAAGATTATCCAGTTCCAATCCCCCTGACCTGGGCAGGGACACCTTCCACTAGCCCAGGCTGTCCCAAGCCCCAACCATGACATGAGCAATGTCCTCACTGCAATGCTGCTTTAAAACAGCTTGTTAGGATTAATTGTGGAGGAAGAATTATTACAGGTGGGCTATAACTTAAAACATGTTGGTGTAATAGTCTGATTAAAGGTTTTAAAAAATAAAATTTTAGCAATTTAGCACAGGACTTCAGTTTGTTTGTGCAGAGATACTATGGATTATCAAGAGTGTGTGGCTCAATATTATGCAGAGCACAAGTTAAGGGGGCTGGTCCAGATGAAGATTCCAGGTCTGATGACTCCAGATGAGACAAGTGATTAATTTTGCATGAAACGGATCCAAATTATTTTTATTTGCATAGTCAGAAGAAAAAGTAGATGGTTTTTGCATCTCCAGACAGACACAATGTAACCCTTTTACTGGAATACTATTTTATTCCGTATTTGAATATATTTCCATAAGGAATTGCGGTTCCCAGTGGTGCAAATGAATACAGAGTCACTCCAGCAGACAGGAGTCCAGATACGTGTCAATTAAGGACATTATTTTCCTCTGAGTCTTTGCATTTCTATTCCAACCATCATACCAATTTAAACTAGTGCCAGTCGAGCAGTGTTACTGGGGTTGGGCCTGATTTATAATGTTGTGACACCAAAATCAAACTGAAAACCCATAAAACTTTCAATTAATAACTTTAACATGCAGTAATCAATGTAACCTATTTTCATGGGAATTATTTTACTCAGAGAAATAGATCAGCAGGAATTAATCTTGTATTTCTTCAAGACAAAAAATGACTGTAAGTTCTGTACTGCGTTTCCACAGCACTGAAGGACTCTGAAATATTCCTGCATGTTCCTTAACCTTGCTTTTACTCAGATTTTTCTACTTTTTTTGATTTAAAATAATTTATTAAAAATAATGTCACCAATCTGAGTCATTCAAACATGATCCATCTTCCTTGGCATTAACCTTTGATCCCCACTCCCCATTTTTGGCATCCTCTCTGAAGACAATGGAGATACCTGATTGACTGAAAATGTTTGAAGAGAGAAATGAGCATTTGAGATCAAATACAGCAAGACAAGAGATTCTTCTTGCACTTTGTTCTTCAGCCATGATAACCTTCTAATCTCTTGTCACACAAGCTCCATCCAAACCATAGAAGTCTGCAAGGAATTCTGGCATTCACTTTAACTGCTCCCAAAAGGAGGATTATATACCTTCAAGCCTGGCTGGTTCAGCTTCCTCAGCTATATTTCCCTGGAAGCTGGGTCTTTTTCAGTGTTTAATTTCCCACACAGTCTCCCATAATGAATAATTTTCCCTTCTTGAGTCCCCAATATTTTTTCACCTTCACTTGTGAAACAGATCTTTTCATGGTGAGTAACTAAATATCGCAATAGTGGAGTGGAGAAAAATGTGCATTATTCAATTGCAACAGCCAGACCTGCTCTCCAACTCCCAGAAAAGCCATGAATCCCAATTTCTCCACTTACATTACACAGGATGCTTTATTTACATTCCTTGAAGGACAGAAGCTTCCAAGTCACCTTGCCATGTATAAATTGGTGTTGTTAGAACGACTACTGTGGTTTTGCTCTGTTAATTCCACTTCCCAATTCCCAGCTGTAATTTTTGTTATTGCTGTAATCCTTTTCACCAGAATCCAATGCATTTTGATTTATCCTTTGCCCTGCTTATGTGGACAGTGGGAAAATACCAATAATTGTTCTGGCACTTCATAAATGTCATTAAAGAATGACATTTTTCTAATGTTTATGCAAAAATTGGTCTATTGTGGCAAAAGAAAAGCTTAAGATATCAAGGCAATAATCCAAAGGGAGCAATGATTTTCACACTGAACAGTTCTAAAGTTTGACTGACTCTAAAATTTCCCCTCTATCCAAAACTCTGCCTCCAGGTGAACCTCCCAGTGCTTGCACCTCTCCTACCTGGGTACAAGGAGGTTCCAAAAGCACTTCTCCTTGTGCCTAATCTCTTATTATGCATAAAACATACCTAAACCAGGCCTTTCAAAACAGGCTCATTTATGACCACTTTATTTTACAATGCACTGAGGCCAGAATTGGTGCTTGCAGCTTAACCGCTGGCAGAAATTACTAAGAGTGGAAAAGATAAAAGCTCAAGACTTTTTTGTGCTTGGAAACAGACAGATTTAGAACATCCTTATGTTACTTCTAAGGCAGAGCCTTCTTTGCCTGTGGATAAAGTGTCTCAGTCACACTACACCTTAGGAGGGGCTGAGGAGCTTTTTCATCATCTGCTGATGGCTGCAGGATTTTCTGCAAAGCAGCTGGTGTTTGGTTATGAAGGAAAAATAAAATAAAGGTTGATTTGCACAAATGCAGAGGAACCCAAATAACCTGATCAGAGAAATGAGCCTCAGCTGCTCCCAGGTTTGTCCTAGGAGAGTGTTGGAGCCTTGGGTTAGGGGTGAGACCCCTCACCATGAGCTAACAGGAGAGGGTCTGGAATGCCTGAGAGACTGGAAGAGGGTTTATTGCTTTGAAGTGTGGGGATCAGGAAGGATTGTAGGGGAAAAGCAGCCTAGGATGGTAAAAAATTCATTATGAGGTGGCTGGGGGAAGGACCAAAGGCAGAAAAAGAGAGGGACTGAGGTGGCTGGGGAGGAGCAAAAACGGGAAATTAGGGAGATAAAAGGATAAAAGTGGCCAGTCCCATGAAAACAGTGGATGGTCACAGTGCTTGTCTGGCCACTCCCTACTCCTGATTAATGCAGTCTGCCCTGTCTCCTCATTAATCTCCATTTATAATCATTTTCCTGGGTGAGGGGCTCCTAGCCCTGACTGCAGCAACCAGAGTGACACCGCGTGTTGGAGAGCCCCTGGGTGGTGGCAGCTGGAGAAACCTGAGCACATGGGGAGGGTGAGTCTGTATGAGAATCCCACTGAGCATCCAGCCAGACCAGCTGCTGGGGCACACACAGGGCTTGGGAGCAGGTGTTGGGATGGACAGAGGTCTGGGCCAAATACTGGAGAGATGGAGGCATGGGGAGTTGGCTCCTGGAGGGATGAGGTGGTCAAAGCCAGCTGCTGGAGGGACCATGGAGTTTGGGGATCATCCAGGCTCACCTCCATCTGTGTGTGTGAGGAGACTACAGAATCAGGGACAGGTACCAGTTAGATTTATTGTCCAAGCCCATTTTATATGTCTTTTCCACTAACTAACCTTCCTCTGGATCATCCAGAAAGGGGAACAGGATGTGGATGCTGGTACCTGCCAGAGTTCAAGAAATATTTGGACAACACTCTCAGGGACATGGTGGGATTGATTGGATGTCTGTGCAGGGTCAGGAGCTGGACTTGAGGATCCTTGTAGGTCCCTTCCAACTCAGGATATTCTATAATTCTATTGTTTGCTCCTGCTTCAGTGCTCTGTTTTCTCCTTATGTTGTTCTGTGTGGATTCCACATGGTTCATACTTGTACGTACCTGTTGGGGAGGCACATCCAAGTCTTGCTCCTGGCTGGACCAGGAGATGTGGGACTGCAGGAGCTTCACCCCCATGAGTTGCCAGAACCAGCATCTCCCTGGCAGAAAATACAGCTGCACTCAATTGTATTTCTGGAATGGTCCATAAGAATCTGTTCCATGTAATAGTACAGCACAGCAGGCAGAAAGAGGTTTTAAGCTGGATAAGAATATTAAGTTTTAGAATACAAATACTGGAAGAAATAGAAATGTAAATGAATCCTTAATATATTCTTTTACATTTCTACTGTTCCACCTGGTACTTTTTTTTTTCCCCTGAGGAAAAACTCATAAAATAATGTTTCAATAAACAGCAAAAGGTCATTTCATAATTATGAACATTTTCATTAAATTGCCCCCCTCTCAACAACTCTGCTGTGATTGCTCCAAAATGAATTACCTTTTCTAAATTAGTTTTGCCAGAAGCTAAATACACCCCTATAAAAAAAAAAAAAAAACAAACAGAATGAAAATTGGTATTAGATGAGGTTTTGTATGGTTTGAATGCTGTTGTGATTGGTAATTTTAGGACAATGTGTCCCATTTGGATCTGCAATATAATTGTAAATGCAGGTTGGGCTAACAAAGGTAAACAACCAGCAGCCCAGGGAAGCAATTCCCAGTCACCTTCTCAAATCCACCCCTTTATAGCATGTGGTGCTGCTCTGCATTAATTTGCACTTTATTGAGAGCAGAAAGAAAGGCCACACAAATGACCAACTTCTGGCTGAGAATATTCTTGCACAGTGCAGCCAAATTCAGGTGCTGCAGAAAGCAAGAAGAAATAAATCTATAAATCATATGGGAACTAGGGATGAGGAGTTGTGAGAGCCCTGTTATTATTATTACTTTCTTCAGCAGTAAGATCAGAGTCATTTACAACTGGAGCTACAGGAAACATTTACAGGCTTAAGCACAGTAAATGTGGTTTATTCCCCGTGCTTCAGGAGCAATTTCCATTCACATGTGCACTCCTTGAAAGTACATATATTGCTATAGGGTGAATAGTGCAGTTATGAACTGCTGGACTGGGACACAGAAAACTAGTGTAGAGTTTCCAAAACTGTATTTCTATTAGTGAATTCAGCAAAAGTTTTTTTTTAAAAAAAGAAATCCCATAATCCAGTCTATTCAGTAGATTTTTGAGTTTTATTTGAATTAATTTATCTTGAGAACTAAACAGCAGAGAAGAACACATTTTGGACCCGTGGTGGTGATGTTTACTGGTCACAGAATTTGGGTGTATTTCACGTGGTTGTGTTTTGTTGCTCAGCACAGTTCTTATTTGTAAATTAGTGTAGCTGGTACTTGTGTTTACATCCTTCAGTGATGCACTAGCAAGGATCAGTGCAAATACACGGTTTCCTCCTTCTGCACTCCATCCCAAACCATTTTACTTCCTATCTGTGTCCTACCATGAGCTTTCAAAGAACAGTGAAGACAGCAAGTGAATTTTAATTAATTGGCTTAAAAAGTAATGACTGAGTTGACCAAGTCTGGGACTATCAAAAGACCCTAAATAAACCAAGAATAAAACTTCTTTGGTATTTCAGTGGGGCTTGGAGAGGCTGAAATTTCCAGAACTTATAAATGAGCAAATATATGGTCCCCACATCTTCTACACTTCACCAAATATTGGAATCATCTCTTGTGTTATTTAATGTTGAGAAATGTACCAACAGTATTGCCATGCCCTGCAAAACTACCCACTACACTGGGGATGTTGTTGTTGAGGGAATTCTCTCCCAGGTTTATTTTGTTTAAGCTGTAGATGAGGATTCTGTCTGCACCCTAAAAGGAAGATAAACGGGCTGGCAGTTCAACTCTGTTAGGTATTCTTGTAGGCAGATAAATTTCTACTCCTGGGAGTCTTCAATTCCTGAAACAGGTTTTCCAGCTCTGGGGATGAAAGAGAATGAAGGCTGTTAAATAGGGCATGTTTTAAAAAGATGTTTAAATACCATGAAGATGCACACTTTGTATTCTACACTTGCCTGCACATTACCTGTTAATTTTTTGCTTTGATTCCATAGAAATCCACAGGTTAGGTATCAAAGTTTGATGAGTATGAGATTACATAGAGCACTTAAACGTCTGTGTTGTCAAATCTCTTTCTTTTCAAAGATGCCTTTTCAAAATTGTTTTCAGCTGAACTGCTTAATTGGAGGAGGATTAATTTCTTTCCAAGTCTAATAAGTTTCTAACAAATCATATAAACCCAGTTAGGGGTGTGTGCACTTGTAGAGGAATTTTTTGTTTCTGGAGACATACAGTGGCAGCAAGACCTCATTTGAATTCCACAACCCAGCAGGGAAAGAATCGAAATATTCACATCCCATGGGATTTCTTTTGCACTGCTCATTTTCAAAGCACTTGGCAAAGGTTGGAGCTGATGGAATTCATGACACAGCTGTGGAGTCGGGGAGAGAATGTTCGTGTGCTGAGGGGGTGGGGGGGGGTGTCTGAATGGAGGATTCAGGGGGTGCTGCTGGAGGAGGGCACAGCCCCAAGCCTGAGCTGGGAGCACTCACCTGTCCCTTTGTGCCAGGAGTCAATCAGGAGGAAAAAGTTGGATCACAGGACATCTCCTTCCCCGCTATTATTTTGCCACTGGTTGTTGGACAGCTTGGGTAGGACGTGGTGTGTGTTTCTCTGTCCACCTCCCATACTTCATCTGTAAAAGCCCACAAAGGTGTCCCCTGGTTCTCTGTGGAAAACACAAACCCAGCAAGAAAACTCCTACAAAAACCCCTCAAAATCACTTCAAGCCAAAAAAATAACTCAAGCCAATTTATGCTGTTTAATCACTTGGAGTGGAAATGTCTTTAGATATCAAGAGATGACCTCCTGTCTTAGATGTCTGCAATGAGGAGACACCCTTGCTCATTTATTTAGAGAATTAATGACTGTGTTAGTTTATTGGGGTGTCTCTAGACAACTGAGGAATATACTCAAATTCTTTCATAATGTTTTTATTCCATGACAGCTGCTCTACCAAAATGCTTTCCTGACTCATCCATTGTACTCTTCAGTTTTAAATCTTAAAGATCAAAACAAAAGAAAAATCATTTAAATTTTAGGAACTTGCTCATTGTGACTTCAAACTCTTTGGGATTTTGGAGAGAGACTTTTTGTCGCTGATTTTTTTTTCTCTTTCTGTTGCAAAAGAAGTGAGTAACTGAAAGAAGCTGACCTCAAATAAATACTCTGTAATCAAAGCTAAAAGCAGAGGCACATCACACCTTCTTACATTCTCTGCTGCCCTCTGTTACTCTGTTTTATGTGTTCAAACCCAATCTGTCAGGCTGAATAATTTGAGCTGTTTGATTGACAGACTTTTTAACATCAGGTTTTATTTCTGTTGGTATTTTCATATTTGTCAGTATTATCACACCATGAGGATAGAAGGAATTTCACTTCTAGACATGCTTCAGTGCTGCTGAGTCAGAGCAGCCAAACACTACCTTCAAACCCATCTGTCCAAGGAGAAAAAGAATCAATTTGAAGTTTATCTGTGCACAAACTGTAAATCACTGAGTTACAGGAAGCACCGTATCAGCTTCAGAAACATTATTTCATTATCAGCAGCTTCATTTTTTTTCAGTCACAACCACTAAAAATGTATCATGTTTAAAGCACAATGGGCTTTGGGCACCTTTTGCAAGTGAATAATGGGATTTTTAATCTTAATACTCCCTTGTTAACACTTAAGGCTTTCATTAGACTCTAATACTTCCCAAGTTTGTCTCTCCAAAAGTAAATGTTGAAAGTTTTGTTGTTTGGTTCTTTGGGTTTTGCCTTTTTTCCCCTTGAAAAGTTACTGTTTCATGTTATTTCATCATTTCAGAAACCAATGCTTCAGGGAATACAATAGCTCTCAAGCTTTGAGGAAATCTTTTGGTTCCATCCCAAAAGCAGGAGCGTGTCAGGCTCTGCTCCACTTTATCTCTCATGGTGTCTTCAGTTTCACAGTCCCAGGATTGCAGGCTTTGCTTCACACCCCCCAGAAAATGAGGAAGGGAGAGGCAGATGGCAGCGACCCAAAGCTGAGCCCAAGACTTCTCTCCATCCTTGGCTTCAGTGAGCCCTCCGTGGTACCAGCTGGGGTTCATCCAGCACAACAATTCCCAGATTATTTCATTTTCCACTTAGGACTCACACAGCAGTTCAATTTCAACTCTCATGAACCACTGTACTAAAGCACAGTGCTGTGAATATATTGGTATCTTCCACTGCAGGGAAAGCTCACGGCCCTCTGCAGGATACTCTTCCAGCATCATAGAATATCCCGCTAAAGTAACAGAGGAGTAGATGGTGCAAACCCTGCAGCCAAACATGGGTGTGTTTTCCCAAGAGCTTCTTTACTACATTGAGTTCTGAAACCTCCCAAAACCATGGTTTATAATAATACACCTGAGGGAACTTACTCTGTCTAAAATTTAAATCAGCTTTAAAGCACAGTATCCCCAAGATGTAGCTGACTTGGAGACTGATCTGCAAAGCTTCCATGAGTAGGAGGAGGGGAAGCTGCAGTCTGGGAATTTTCTTACACAGTTAAGAAACATAACGTTGTCACATTAGGCCTTCAGACAGTGCAGGGCTGATTTTCCAGGCATTCTGTATCCTACTTTACCAGGTATTTATGTACCCTGGAGAAGCAAACTAAATTTTCAGGCCTAGGATGCTGTGAAATATATTTATGCTCATTTGCTGTTGCTATATCTCATTGGAAAAAGCACAGAAAAGCATTGACAGAAAGATTTGCATCACCAGGAGAAGCCTGGTGCATACTAATCATCCCATATTTTATGTACAGAGGAAAAGAAACTTCAAAACTGAAGACATAATTGTGTGTTGCTTTTACAAGTGAGTTTAATCCTACTTTATTGAAATTCATAACTGAGTAAAGGATGCAGCGAGCTTAAAATACTAAAATAAGATGTTTGGTGTTGAAAATTAGAGTTTACTTTTTATTTAGTAGGATAAGTTAATCAACATGACCAACAGCATCAAGCAAACCTGCAGTAGCTGCAGGAAGACATTTCATAGCTCTATGTGATTTTTCAACTTGCCCATTGACATTAATAAAACTCCTCCAGGTCATGCTAAATCATGTTGTGGTGTAAGGAATCAAAAATAGGCTTGATGGGCAAATAGGAAAAGTGAAGTACATCATATTCAAAAGGTAATGATGAACCTTTGGCACTGGATATTGTACTTGGAAACCATGTGGATTTCTCCATCAGCTCTTCCACTGCTTCTTGACAGAGTAATTTTAAAAGATTTTCGCATAGATGGGATTCATCTGCCCACATGTGGCTTGTACTGTGCCTTGGAGTGAGGAGGTTGTAGTGTAGAGGTAGCAGAAGTGCCACCAGCTTCTCCCTACAGAGATTTAACCCCTGTAAAGAATCAAGTCTTCAGTGAAATTCCTTTCACCCTGCAGCAGATGTTTTGTCCAAAGGCTCAATGCTAGTTAAAATGAAAAAAAATACAGTTTTTAGGATCTTCTCACAGGACAATGTTCATGTGTGAAATGAAATCTCTTCAGCTGGACTATTGGTTGCTGTTCTACAGTCACAGGGCTCTCTGCTGAGTGACCTTGAGACAGGACCTTCTGCTAAACCTGGACAGGTTTCCCAAACTTCCCTTCAGTTCACGTCTTACAAAAGAGCTGCTCTGAGGTCCCATGTGACACTCCATCTCACCCACAATCCATCTTTATCAATAATATCAACCACGCTCAAAACACCTCCTAAAACTCTTAGTCACCTCTACATGATTGTCCTACGTGATTATCTCTGCATCTACTGGGAAGTCTGTATAGTTTGTTTACAAACAGCTGTGTACACTCCAATAACTCTGGCAGCAAGGAATTGCCTGGCAATCATTGAGTCACTTTACCCAGCGTGTTAATTAATGGATTTAGGCACAGAAATTGGACTGGGCTGAGCAGGATGTACCTGGGGGAACCTCCCGAGCCCTGTGGAATTCCCACCTGGGGAGCTCCTTTAAAACAATCCCTTAAATGGTTGTCCAGTCAGTCCCCTAGTTAAAGCTCTGTCCAATGCCTTAAGCCAGTCCAGTATCTCATCTGTGCAGACAACCAGTTGTGCAGTCCCTGAAACACCCAGGGAATTAATGGCTTAAATGCACTGTGTGAAAACAGACACGTTCCTGGTACCAGCTGCACTACAACTATCATTAAAACCAAATCCTATTTTAGTACCTACAAGGAATTTATAACTGAAGTCCACAGCTCTTGTCACACAACCAAAACTTGGGAAGATTAACTGCACCCAAAAAAGGCTTCGGTCTCACCACATATCGTGCAGAGTCCAGAATAATTGCAGAGCTGCAACTGCTTCCAGTGTGTGGATCTCCACTTAGTCTGAGTCCCAGACACTGTGACTCTCAGGAATGACTCACTGTCAGCTTGTGACAGCTCTGAACTCTATGCTGATGTCAACAGGAAATTAAGATGGAAGTGGGAAACTTTATAACAAACACAAAAGGAAACTGCTGGAAGAGCTTCCTGGGAAGAGCAGTGCAAGGTAAAAAGCTGACTGAATTCTCATTCTTACTCTGTGATTAACTTGTATTCCTTCTTCAGGTGATTTGCCATCAAAAATCTAACATAATTACATTGTACTAAGTAAAAAATGTTGTGAGGTGCTCAGGCAGTGCTGCCAAACTGCTGGAATGATCCTTGCTCTGTCATCCTCCTGGACCAAACAGCTCTTCCTCAGACAATTCCAAGGCACAGGAATCCGTGTCTAAATCTCTATCAACAAGATGCTCACATCAGTGGTTATGAAAACAGAAATATCTGTGGTGAGAATTCAACAGCTAAACTGCCCCGTGGGGGTTATGTCAGAGCAAGTCTAGTCTGGCCCCATGGATGGAGTTGCCCTTTAGTGGTGGGAACTCATTCTTTTCACTCTTGGAGTCACAGAATCCCAGAATGGTTTGGGTTGGAATGGACCTTAAAGATCCAAACCCCTTCCACTGTCCCAGGTTGCTCAGAGCCCTGTCCAATTTAACTTCATCTGCAGGGCCCACAGCTCAGTTTTCAGGACCACCCTGCAGTGTAGAACAAAGCACAGACATAGGGAGGATCAAGAGATTCACTGCCCAAGGAAGTGCCTGAACCAACTGGAGAGTTCCAGTGACTATTCCAAAAAAAATAGCAGTTTGGAAGGAATCATTCTTGCTGGGAAGCAAGGAAATCAGCCATCACAGATGCACTCACTGCTGTGCTTAGTGACTTTGACTCCCAAGGGCTTTGTCAGGCACCTAAAAGACACTGGCATTGAGTCAGTCCATCCCTGACAGTCCTTTCCAGTTTTCTGTTGATATAAGCTGAAACCCTGTTCTTTAACTTCATTATTTCTCTTTAAAAAAATAAAATTCTAAGTATAAGTGAAAATCTGAACTTCACAAAATCCCAGAATGGTTTGGGCTGGAAGCTCATCCAGTGCCACCCCGTGCCATGGGCAGGGACACCTTCCACCAGCCCAGGTTGCTCCAAGCCCTGTCCAGCCTGGCCTTGAACACTTCCAGGGATGGGGCAACCACAGTTTCTCTGGGCAACCTGTGCCAGTGTCAGCTTCTCAGGGTCTCAAAGTAGCCCTAGATAGAATTCTGATTTAAATACATGACTATTTTGAGCTTAATTTGCTGATTTGGTTGTCTGACAGGAAAATAAAACAGTAAGTTTTTGTATATTCTTCATTTGAGGAGACAGAATACTTCAGTGAGTTCCACACTGGAGGAGTATTGGAAAAAGAGAATGAAGAAAAAGCGAGGAAAAAAAGCCTTAATAATCTTACTTGTTTTTCAGACATTCATTACAAGAAGGCAACTTATAAAGGCATTTGAAATACTCGGAGATGCAGCAGTAGCAAGAAAGAAGACAGAGGCATGACTGATGGTTTAAAACTCAATAAGCTTTAAAATTCAGTATTTAGAACAGTTTCAGTAGTACAAGACTGATAAACCCCCCCGAGTTATCCCCTTACATTCTCTATTGTGCAAATAATGTTTTATCAGGAGCCTTCAGAGGGTTCTGATGTTCGCAGTTATTAGAAAATAGATTCAAGGTGATGGATGTTTGATGTCCTTGGTCCTGTCCAGCCATCCTTCCACCCCCAAGAGAGATCAATGATAAATCATTTCCTACAATGTAGTGGAAGGAAAGCACTTTCTCAGTCTCCAGTTTTTCTCTCCCTTGTCACTCATGTGACATCCTAGGAAAGATCTACTGTATCATTGCTTTTTCTTTCCTTTTTTTTTTTTTTTTTAAATGATTTTCTTTTCTTGTTTTGCCCTAAGCTTCCTGAGGAAAAACAGGAGTATAGAAGAAGACTAGCAAGCATCAGAAGTTTGACAAAGTCCAATCTCAGTCCCTGATGGAGGAAGTGAAACACTGAGAGAATCTTGTTCTCTGTGCGGTTACATTTATCTTTTTAATTCATGTCAAGGCAAGAAACATTAAGATGTATTGTGTCTGGATTTGCCAATTCAGGTCACCAACTGGCTAAGCCCCAATGCCAACACTTTCCTGGGACTAATAGAGTCAATCCTTCTTGGTTTCAGCCAGGAGGCATCAGATGAATATTTGAGCCACATCATGTGCAAGTATTTCATATCCACTAGATTGGCATGTCCTGGTTTTAGCTTCTGAAGTTTTCTTCATTTCTAGTTCCAGCTATAAAGAACTCTGGGGGTTCTCACTGTATTTTTAAAGAGAAAATAATTTTTTCTTCCAAGATTAAGTTTGTAAATCCTTTATTAGGCATATTGTAATATACAATTTAGCCTTTATAACACATAGCTGGCCAAAGAATACTGAGAAAGGAAAATAACAGGCAGCTCTTCCAGGTTCCAAAAATAACAACATGTGCAAAGCCCCTAAAATAGGCTGCTTGCTGCTAACTTCTTGGTTCCCTGACCTCAAGAGCTTCTCCAAGTGTATCAGAAAAGAATTTGGACTTACCAATAACACAACTATGGTAACAGTCACTTACCTCAAAAGAAATTTAGGAGACTTAGGAGCAACACATTGAAAATGAAAAAAGCAAGATCAAGTATCTGTCACAAAGACCAGACAGCCAAATAGGCTGTATTTAGGCATGGATCTTCAGGACAACATCTGTAGACTCCTTGTTGGTGCACATGCATTTTACCTGACATTAAATGTGAAGTTTTTTCCTCTTGGTCAAAACCAGCAAAGTTGCCTTGCAGCCCAATCCAAATATAGTTAAAATTAAGCAAATCGCCATTGCCAGGTAGCCAATGAGTTGCAAATTCACATCTGAAGTGGTTCTGTGACAAATCACTGGGAGGTCACAACATTTTCAGACCTCACTGAGGACTCTTTCACTGGGTCTTGGTTTTATTTGTTTGTATTAGAGTTTAGATATAAGAAAGAAGGGGATTGTTTTAAATATAAGGAAGAATTTTTATGCAATGGAGGTGGCAAGGCAGTGGCACAGGGAAGTGGAGGATGCCCCATCCTGAAAGTGTTCAAGGCCAGGTTGGATTGGGCTTGGAGCAACCTGGTGTGGTTGGAGGTGTCCCTGCTCATTGCAGGGGGCTTGCACTCAATGACCTTAAAAATATCCCTTCCAACCCAACCTATTCTGTGTTTCTATGAAAGAAGCATAATAAATAGGAAGACAGAGGTTTTTCCAGACAACTTCCCCTTGCAGAAGGCCATGGGAAATGCATCTCAGGGTTGTCATGCAGTCCAGGTATCAACCTTCACGGTAACTCTACTGCTGGATTTCTTATATATTTTTAACAAAAAAATAATCACTCACATATGAATTAAGTGACCTTCATGTGCTTGTTTGCTTTGTTCTCATTGCCTTTTCTCCAGTTTGTTCCATCCCCAAACCAGTCATCAAACCAGACTCACATTAGAAGTAACAAATGCAGAAGAGGTTTTTCCTATTATGAATTACCAGAAAAATTTCAGAACCTTCTAGAAAAATTTTTTGCATCTGCAAAAAAGGTGTAGAGCAGGTATTTCATGCATTCCCAGCACTTGTGCCTCAGAGAAGCTGCAGGGTTTGTTTTCCTTTATCACCCAGTTTTTGAAAAAGGGAGTAAAAAAGATCAAAAAACTCAAAAGCTTTGCCTTTCACTGGGTAATGATTTCTACAGAATCATGAGTAATGCTTGGGGAAAAAAAGAAAGCCAGAGCAGATGTGTCAACATCTCTAGTTCCAGGATCATGGCAGGGATTGCACAGGGTGGTTTTTCTGCTTTTGCAGCAGTATTTTTCAGCCTGGCATGACGCCACCCTGCCAGCTGAGGTGGAGGGGGGAACTTGCCAGGTTATTCTACAGACTTGGAAATATTTATTGAGCTAACAACAAGTGGTGAACTGCTTCTGTGGAGGGAATAAACTAAGACTTACCTCCTTTGCCTGCAAAGACAACACACATTGTGTCAAGTGTGTTTTCATTTGTCAGACCACAGGATGATAAAAGTTGGTGTTTCACCCCCAGTTTCTCTTCCAGTGCAAAGTTGATGGAATAAAAAGAAGTATTGTAGGAAAGAAGATCCTCCTCCTGGTCATTCCCATTCTTTCTTTCTGGAGGTTGTACTTAGTCATGGAACAGAGACTTCAAGTGACTGGGGCTCACTGAAAATCCTTCATTGAAATCCTACTGTGGAAAATTATGGTTTTCAGTGATGCATCACTGGAAAAAAAAGAAGGAATATGTGTCTGCCTTTAACACTTCACACTTCATCCAAGGAGAAATGCCAGAAAAATAGGTTATTAATTTTATGATTTTGGTCTTTCCTGGAAAAGCAAGGAGAAGATACTCCCTGTTAGCTGAGCTTCAGCTGGGCTAAGATTTGCTCTCTCTCTCTGTGTCTAATGACATTACAGAGAGACGCAGCCCTTTGATTTAGGGTGGGCAGAGACAGTTTTCTACATCCCCACTGTGTAAAAAGGCAGACTCACAGAAGATGTAACAGGCAGAAGTTTTTCTCTGGAAAAGCTGCTTGAAATGCTGTCTTGGCTCATGGAAAAGATTTTATTTCAATATTTGATTAAGAAAAATATCTTTCCCAAGGAAATTTCTTAGCACCTGTTTCCATGGCAAAGACAACACACAGATTCCTGGTGACTGAGGGATAAACTCAGCCTGCTCACTTCATCTTTGGAGACTGTTGCATTTTGGAAGCTCCTCTCTTAAACTTTTTGAAAGTTCCCACTTTCAAAAGACAACTCAAATTTCTCTCAAATTTCTCAAGTGAATCTGCAGCAAGCCCAAGAAAAAATGGGGGGGAGGGAGGGGGAGGGAGGAGAAAGGAAGAAACGAGAATGTAAAAATAAGGACGCTTTCTTGTCTTTATTGGTTTCCATATTCTGAGAAAAAAATGTCGTGATGATTTCTTGATGATTTCTATATGTCCAATAATTTTGTCATTAGCTTTATACTGAGTTTCTTCCTACTTGATTTAAGAAAAGCAAATTACTCCCCCTCCCCCTTTTTTCTTTGTTCATCCACTGGGAGTTCTTGGTTTTCATTTTGTTATCAGATTGTTATCAAACATCAGAGCCATCCTTTTACATACATTTTTTCTTCATATTCTTTACTGCAGGTATCAAGTTATGCTCCCATTTTTGCCTCGACTTTTACTCCAGCATTAAATTTATATTCTCTGTATTTCAGTAAATCAAGAAGATTTTACTATTTTTGTTATAGCTGAAAAAACCTCGCCTTCCTGGGCTTTTTGTTGTTCTTTTTATTTATTCAGAGCTGTGTTTCAAACGGGTTTATTTTTATCACACCAAACTGTGGATGCATTCAAACTTTAAAAAGGAGTAATTACAGTTCAGCTTCAGCTCTCACAGAAGTTTTGATTCAGTCAGTGCACAGTTCTGAGAGATTAGTTTTCTCTTTGCGAGGTGCCACTCACATTAATGATTTTGCTCATTTTTCTGTCCCTGATATCAATTAATCTCTATTTTCTTTCATCAGAGACCAGCCATCCAATGTGCTGATAATTCAGCTGCCTACAGTGCTAATTTGTTGAGTAAAGAAAGACGATCTTTTAGTGAATGCAGCAGCAGAATGGGAACATAGAGCTGCTGTTAAAATTCATATTACTTAATGTAATACAACTGGGATTTGCTAAGATTGTTGTTCTTATTATTTTTCGTATTTTTTTTTCCAAGGAAACAGAGTTATTCAAGGATCAGTGATCTCCCTGAGGTGTGTTGTGCTGGAAAAGACGCAACTTTTTTAATCTCTGAATGAATAAGGCTTCTGTCCTGCAGACCTTCAAAATTCAGATTGGACCACATACCTCAAACTTTATGGTGTTGTAAATTCAAGCAGTATTCAGTGTCCTGGAACATGGGAAAATATCCTGGAATAAATCTTAGAACTCTGCACAGGTATATTATCTGTGCTGTGCATGACACACCTTTTCGTTCTCCTTCCCAAATCCAGGCCCAAATAACACCAAAACAGGAGATTGTCTCAGCATCTTGAACACTACAGATACAGGACTAAAACCCTGTCATTTAGCTGGCAACCATCAGTTGAAGTTATGGTAAAGAAGTTAAAATTTATAAAGTATGTTAAAATTTAATTTTGCTTTACCACTTTGCTTCAAGCTGAAAGATAAAAAAATGGATTTTATGTAAATAAAACTGGCCTGGCTCCCCTTGCCATTAGTAAATAGCAAAGCATTTGGAACAATTCATTTCATTCTGAAACCATCCTGGAAAAAAGGGGGTTTGTCATGAGTGACAAAGAGACACCTGAGCAACCAGGTGTGCAGGCTGGGATCCTTTGGCATCGAAGGGAAAAATGTCACACTGAATTTTCTGATGGAATTAGTCAATATGCAGCTCCACTGAATCCTCACCGTGGCCAGACTGGCCTGACGGACAGTGATTTCTGGGGCCACACCTGTCATGTATAAAATTAAACATCTTAACGCTTTTTAACTATTCACTGCCAGCTCAGTAGTAATTATCTTCATTCCTGGATGCCAGATAGAGGCAGAGAAAAGAAGAGAATTTAAAACACAAAGAAGAGTATCTTAAAATGAATATATTACACTGTTTATTTATATACACTGCTGGACTTGGCAGTGTCAGGCTTATGGTTGGACTCAATAGCCTTAAGAGTCTTTTCCAACCCAAATTATTCTATGATTATTAGCCTGTGGTTTACAAATCCTATAATTTTTACACCTTCAGCACGGGTAGAAAATTCTATGCTGCCCATCACTTGAACCCTAACATCTCATCTTGAAAAAATAATCTTTTTTTTTTTTCCTGGCATCCTGGTGATTGTTCCAGCTCTTGGGAGATATACAGAGTTTTCTATCTGGCTTTTCCTTCCTCCCTGTTTTTTCTCTCTGGCTCCTTCAGTCCAGGAACTCTGAATTAAAAACCACATTTCTTATGCAGATCTAAACCTGTTGAGAGGAACGAATCATTCTCCTGATTGAGATGATCTTTGCAGTCCCTTCCAACCCAAACCATTCTATAATTCCAGGATAAATTCAGTACATTAGATTTGCTGGTTTGGGGGTTTGGCTGGTTTTGTTTTAGTGAGGGTGTTTTTCAGGCCTATTGTGCAGTTCCAGAGGCCAACAATATCATCTTAATAGAAAAATTCTGTTGTGTAAAATAAACAGATCAAGTGCCTCAATCAGAAAAGTCTCTTAGCACATGCCAGGATCGTGTTTGCAGTAAGTAAACACATCTCTTGGAATTAGTCTAGATATCACACGTGTGTCCAGAAGGCAAGCAGGCCAGATGTGAGTCAGTATCCCTGAATGCCTTGGCAACTGAGGATGCCAGTTCATGTTCGTGGATCTAAAATATGAGCAAATTATGGTGAAAGATCTCTGGGTTTGGAATCATTTACTGCCTTTCCCTTCATTAAAGCCCTTTCATATTGAAAATGGTTCTGGCATAACTTCACCAAATGATTTAATGAAAATAACAGTACGATGGTGAATGTCCTAGTTTTTAGAAACTGTTAATCTTCATCCCACATCAGCTGTCAATCTAAGACTAATCCCTAAATGTAGCCCAGCACTCAGCCCAGTATTCCCACGCTAATGAAAAGTAAACTCCCCAATCAGAGCTAAAAGCACAGCAAAATATAATCCCTGCCATGAAATTACAGTAACCAGGGATATTGACCTGCTCTTCTGGACTTTTTAACTGAGCCTGAAGTTTCAGGTCAAGCTGGAACAAGAGAGAGCAGAGACATCCAAGTTGGCCAGGGGAATGGGAGTCTCTTCAGGAGTGAGAGAGCATGCTCAGCCATGCAAAATGAAGACTAAGCAGGAACAGGTTGGGTGAAAGCAAAAGGAGTGAGATTTAAATGAAAAGCCACTGAGGGTCAGGATGAAACAGGTAGAAATGGAATATGAAATTCCAAGGTTTCTGGTTTCCAGGACACTCAGACTTTGTAAAGCCTCTCAAGAAGGAAAAGGAGAACAAAGGCCAACTGTGCTCAAAACAGAGCACAATAAATGTTTGAAGGCAATTGTGCAGTCTCAAGGCTCTGACAAACAGGGTTTGAACTGCATTGTGGAGAAGCCTTTAATTCTTATCTTTCCATGCCTTCAAATCAGAGCACCCCAGATTTAATTCCCTGGGAATAAGCAAGTGGACTTTGGAGATAACTATGTATGTATGGAGTGTGTCTACTTTGTGTCTTGTTAAAAAAAAAAAAAAAAAATCAAACATCAGAAATGTTCTAACTACGATGGAAATTTAAACTGCTGCCCACCCATGTCATATGGAGAGGGATTTTTAACAAGGGCATGTAGTGATAGGACAAGGGGGAAAAGCCTTAAGCTGAAGGAAGATAGATTTAGATGAGATATTTAACGTGAGGGCAATTTCTTCCTAATTTCACTAAAATTTCTCATTAAAATATGTGCACTGCATCATAGTGTTTGACAACAGTGATACATCATTTTGACCTGACACCTCCCATCCAACAACTGAGAACCTTCCCAGACAATTATTTGGGATGCCATACCCCTCTTACATGGGGAAATATTTCTGCCTTGATTTTGAAATTCGGGATTTCATGCTGTGTTGAGTACAGAGTTACAAACTCAAGGAGAGAGGCTCAGCCACAGCCCCATCCCCGAGTCCAGATTCAAGCTCTGAGCAGTTAACATGTCACTGATGCAAAAACCAGTGGGAAATTTTGCCCAGCAGAGCAGGCCATGAGGCTCCCAACTCATACTTCACAAAAACAGGGAGAGCTGGCTTCCCAGAGCCCAGTTTCAGGGAAAATACGGTTATCTGACACATCCTGCTCTGTGCAGTTAGTGGGAATTATTTCACTTTGGAAAAATGTCAGCCAGGGATTGGGTGTCCCATTTCTGCTTGATGGGCCAAACTGCACCTTCCCTGGTCCATTAAAGTCCTTAGTCTCGGAGAGGCCACAGTCCAAGGGAAATCTTGCCTGTCAAGGGGTGCTAAGGGCAGAAAAAAAGATAAAGAGGAAAATAATGGGTTTTAAAGGGGGAAGGGATCTTGAGGTGATGGATCTAAACCTTCCAAGTATGTCAGAATTTCTTTAATGATCCTGCAACTGCATTTTCTTATTGTTTCTGGGTGGAAAACTCTTCTAAATACAAGGGAAAGAAGCTTAAATATAATTTTTCCCAATGCCACTTCTTGTTACATTTTCATCTTTCCCAGTATAAATTAAGGGTTGTCACAGTAAATGCACTTCATCTAAAAACAGCTCAGAGCAAATCTGGGTCACTGATTTGTGGAAAGATCTGTTCTCTGTCTGCAGTTTTTTGATATTTTTATAAATAACTATGTCTACAGGATTGAAAAATATGTATTTCAAGCTAATAGATGAAAGATTCAGGAATTAGGAGTAGCCAGATGAAGAAAAACAGGGACAATTTAAATACAAGATCAATGTTGTAGGTAGAAATGAGTTCTATTTCACATAAATGTAAAATATTCAGCTGCGGAGCTAACACTGACAAAGAGCATATATTAAATGAAAGAAGATGGGGGGGGGAAGCAGAGAGATCTGGAAGGAAATAAAATAGAATAAAACAAGACACTACATGGATGATTGGAAAGAAATGGAAAAGAAAAACTAAATAAACTTCTGTATGGAAAGAAATGAAATGGAAAAATTATAGAAGTTATTAACACTAAATCCCACTTCCTTCAAAGTCAGGGTCAAGCCTACTGTTGATCAGGCACAGAATGAACTAGAAAAACCCCTGGCTATTTATAATCAATAAATAGATAGTCGTTTCAAGAGGACTTTTGATGGGAGAGGAGGGATTGCATGGGATCATCTATTTTAATTAAATTCAACAACAATCCCCACTATATCAACCACCTTGAAAACATCCCACTGCCAGCCCTGACTTCCAGCTATTTTTGTTTAGGCTAAAAATATCACTGTAAACCAATATTCATTATTGCTCTGGTCCATGGAGTTGGGAGTTGTCAAACACTTGTTTTCTCTGTATTAAACATCTGAAGTTACTATGAAATTCAGGAGGGAGATGTCACTTCACTGGGCCTGCTGCAGACACCTGCACACAAACGTGACGCTTTGGCTTTTTCTTACATTCCCCTCTTCTGCCTTAAATACTTCATTTAAAACTTAAAATGCAGCATCGTCTGCTGCACTTTGCCAGGACATTCAGTGACATGATTTTATCATCACCCACAATTCTTGCTCACATATTTTTATGGCTGCCTTGCAAATAAAGGTCGTGATTCAAGTGAGTTTACTGTAAAATGTATAAAGAGATAAAACAGGGAATGTGGAACTATCCCTTTTATTTATAAAAATGTTATCTCAGTGGTCAGGGTCTTTTTTTAATTCTATGTTGGATTTTTATTTTGGATCAGAGCATCACACATTCCTGAGACATTCACACAGTCAAGGTCGGGTTGGATGGAGCTCTGAGCAGCCTGGTCTAACTGAAGGTGTCTCTGCCCATGGCAGGGGGTTGGAACTGGGTCTTCTTCATGGTCCCTTCCAGCCCAAACAATTCTATGAAACTAATACTCCACTTGCCATTTTGTATGTGATCCAGATTAGACAATTTGTCCTTCTTTGCACAGTCAGTGCCTAAAGCTGAGGGGCTCAAAAGTGGTTCCTCTCTCCTGGGTTTTTGTACCTCCCCAGTGGAATCATTTCTTCCAGCTTGAGTCCTCACCATCCTCACCTGAAGTCCCACTCTCTTCTCATAAGAAGATAAAATAGATACAAAGACCAGCAGGAAACTGTGGGGTGCATGAATTATGGTCACAGAAGAGGTTTTCCCTTTCTATTTCACACATCTCTCGCTGTATCACTTACCTTTCACGGCAGCAATTTAGGAACTGGTGCATAGAGAAGATTGAATTTATGGCAGCACAGTTTTCAATCCTACCTGAGACCTGAACAGTACAAAATTTGCCAGCTTTTTGCGTAGTTTGCCACTTGAAGTGGAGCCAGAAATTGGAGTTACTTTAGATTTGTGAAGTTTAAAGGGGGTCTCAGGGAACTGACAAGAAATCTGGCAAAGTAAATCAAGCTATTCCCTTCAGTGCTCAGGCACTGAGAGGCTGCCTAAAGCAATATCCTGGTCTGACAGAGATCAAGAATAGATGCTTAATAAATGAAGTAGGGCAGCTTGGATGAAAATATACTGAGAGGGGAAGCAACAAGGGGTTTTGTCTTCTGCATTTGTTGGCTTCATCTCCTGTGGAAAGAAAAGCTTCCTGCTCTGTGCACCTTTGGCAGCACATGGAGAGGTGTCAACATACAGATATTGGTGCCAGGTGATGCCTTTCAGATGACTACGTGAATGTAGGGCATATTCTGATATTTTGAAGAGAGAATTTTATTGTTGATTGCTAATAAAGCCTCAAAAACTGTGTCTTTTTTTCTATTAGCTGCTGGTTTGATTCCAGTCATGCCAAGCAGATGTGGTATAACAATAAAAATCTGTTTTAGCTTGGATCCTACTTGAGAAGAAATCAGGTTGGTTTTAATCCCAGGATGAGAGAGTTGATGTTTTAATAAACCCATTTTAATAGACAGTCAGAGAGCCAGGGCTGTTCAGCCTGGAGAAGAAAAGGCTTTGGGGAGACCTTGAAGCCCCTTCCAGTACCTGAGTAGGACCTCTGAAAAGGTGGGAGAGCAGCATTTTGCATGGGCAGGTGACAGGACAATGTTTTGAAACTAAGAGAGGAGAGATTTAGATTAGATTTTGGGAAGAACTTCTTTACTGTGCGGGTGATGAGGCATCAAAACAGGGTGCCCAGAGAAGCTGTGGCTGCCCCACCCCTGGAAGTGTTCAAGGCAGCATTGGAGCAACCTGGCTAGAGGAAGGTGCGTGTCCCTGCCCCATGGCAAGGGGTTGGAATGAGGTGATCTTGGCTCTTCCAACCATTCTGGGATTCTGTGATAATTCCTAAAAAGCTTATGGGAATATCAGACTGCAAAATGGAGGATTACTCTGAACCATCTGTGTTGTGTTTTGGTGATGAAAACCATGATGAAACATGAGCGTGTTCAACAAATAAACAGTGTTTCCAATGGCAAGGACCAGCTCTAGCCCCCAGTCTCATGGAATTTAATTTATCTGAGGGATACCTCAGCAGGGAAGATTACCAAGCTTGCATCCAGAGCTTGTGTCACTCTCTTGCCCCTTCCCCTCCCACTGTCTCTGCTCAGTGAAGTGCAGTGACCTCCTACATGTTGGGAGATTGACCCCTTACTCACTTTAATCTAAGTATCAGAACCTTAGAACTCACACAGCACCTGTTATGAATTACTACCCACATTTGCATCTTTTATATTTCTGGCTTGGCTTCAAATCATAAAAATAGACTAATGTAGGTTTAAAGAGATCTCTGAAGATCATCACTCAAAACACAGTCACACCCCAGTGCAGTGCCTTCCAGGGCCCAGGATGAAAGCTTCCTACAAAAAGGAGGAGATAGTAGTAACAGCAAACTAACCTATGAGATAAAGGGACAATACAGCCTGAAATATGGAAAATTAAATTGTTTTCTCTGTCTGCAGCACAGAGGCGTTTGCACACTCATGCTGAAACAGGGGGATGGCATCACCCCACACAGGGGTGAACACCCACCAGATACAATTCCTGGTGGCAGCCAAAGGCCACTGAATGGAACACAAAGAGGAGAACAAATCCCAAACAGTGCCAGGTAAAGGATCTGTCACTCAGTCTGCCATGAACCTCTTAAGCCCCTGCCTGCCCAAATCCTGTCCATCAGGATCTGCCCTTGCACAGTTTCACAGGTCAGAACAGCTTTGCCTCTGCTCTCTTGGAGCAGAACATCTTCCACAGAGAGTTCCTTTACTCTCTGTGGGGTCACACAAGGAGCAAGTTGTCACTCAGTTTGCCAAGGGCATCAAATGTTGGCTCAGACCCCGCAAAGAAAACACCTGAAAAGAAGGAGAACCATTATCTGCCATTCTCCATCCCTGTGTTGTGCAACACTTTCTTCTTCTGTGCATTATGTGCTGGTAGGAACAATGCTCTGCTTTTCACTGGAGCAGGTGAGAGAAGCTTTGAAAGGTGAAACTCATTGGAGCATGAAGAATAAAATAAAGAGGAGTGTCTCTGCACTTTGCAAAGCAAAATGGCTTAAGCACACACTTTTTCATGTGGAATGAAGTGTTCCCATCAAAAAACTACCCTAGAAACAGAACAGCTCCTTCTGATCAATCCACTGAGGAAACTTGTAATTTCTGATAAGTTTAAGACACTTTTAAAATGCTGCATTAAATAATGAAGGCAATGGAAGGGCGAGTCGGTCCAACAGAGCTTTGTGTCCTTCCTTAGATTTCAATTCAGTGACAACCCACTCAATTTTCAGATTGGAACAAAGATTAAAAGAGCCTGAAACAAACAAGCATCAAAAATGAGGCTGAGACTGTATAAAATGGACTGGATGGGGATGCCCTTTAGACTCAGGGAATTCTGAGGTGCAAGAAAGGGACAATCTACTTTCTGTGGGAAGGATCAATGATGAAAGTTTTTTGTCTTCGTGCATATTCTCTACCATTTCTAGCAGACTGATTAGTTCCAGTCCTTGTGAGGTGTATAAGCCCTTGCTCCCTGTTGGAATATATTAAAGCCAAGAGGATTTAGATGCAGGTACATTGCCACGAGAGTGATTCATCTTGCAGTGTTTTAATATATCAGTATTAAATCTAAGCAAGCTTTCTGTGTTTCATTTTAATCCTTGAAGAGGATAACTCCACACAGGAGGAAGGACCAGAGGACAAAGGGTTGAAAAGTAGTTTGGCAGAAAAGTCCTTTGGAGTCCTCAGGGACAGTGAGTTGACCATGAGCCTGAAATGTGGGAAGAAAAGGCCAAGAGCATCTTGAAGGACAGTAGAAACACGGTCAGCAGGTCAAGGGAGGTGATCCTTCATAGAATCCTGAAATGGTTTGGGTTGGAAGGGATCTTAAAGTTATCTCATTCCAACATCTCTGCCATGGGCAGGGACAACTTTCGCTATCCCAGGTTGCTCCAAGCCCTGTCCAGCCTGGCCTTGGACACTTCCAGAGGTGGGGCAGCCACAGATTCTCTGAGCAACATCTCCTCTCAGCTCAGCCCTGGTGAGACACATCTGGAGTGCTGAGCACCCAGTACAAGAGAGACAGGGACATACTGGAGCGAGTCCAGCAAAGGATTGTAAAGATTATAAAGTGATGGGAACATTTATCCTACATGGACAGGCTGAGAGAGCTGGAACAGTTCAGCCTGGAGAAGAGAAGGCTCATGGGGAAATAAAAACAGAGCCAATGTCTCCCCAGTAGTGTCCAGTGACAGGAGAAGACAAAGGGCAGAAACTGAAATACAGGAAATTCAGTTTAAGCACAAGAAAATTCTCCTTTTGTGTGAGAGGGGCTGAACAGTAGATCAGGTTGCCCGAGGGTGCTGTGGAATCTCCATCCTTGGACATGTTCAAAAGCAACATGGACATCGTTCTGCTTCAGCTGAGGCTCTGATCAAAGCAGAGCAGTGAGCTGGGACTAAATGATCACCAGAAATCCATGTCAAACTCAGCAATTCTCTGTGAATTCTGTTGGAAATTATACTTGAAAAGCTCCACTTTCCAACACCCACAAACTTTCAGGTGTTTGTAGCTGAGTGAGATGAACCCCACTCAGTGATAACGAGAGGAAAATCCTCCACCAGGACCTGCTTTCTGAACAAAACATGCAACACAGCATGAAGACAGTAACAAACAAAATTAATAGTGAGAGGGACATGTCCAGTTTGAGGAGCAGTGCTTGTCACATACCAGAAATTCAAGTATTTTATCTATTTTTTTGGTCCCTGTGGCTGTATTCCAACAAGGATTATCAGCATTCTTGAAAATAATGAAAAAGAATAAGTATATACATGTTTTTACTATATTACAGCAAACTTGTGTCATCATGTCCCTGCAGAAAAAGGTTCAGAATGTGTTTGTTTATTCACTTCAGTATTTTCAGGCAATAATCAAAAGTAAAACATAATTGCTGAGAAAAGCTTAAAATGCAACAAACTATATGGCCAAATTAATGAATTTGTCTTCCAGTAAGGATAAATTCGTGTTGACAGAGTGGACTTCTTTAAATTCCTGTTCTCATTTTGCAGATCTGTATGTGTTTATTAAAAATTCAAACTGTTGGGGTACTTTTGATCCATTTCCACTCAAGTAAACACGAGAGGATAAAACAAACTTCCTTTAACATGAATTTATTTTAAGATCTTACAAATTGTCCAAACCAAAGTTGCTGTCGATCCACAGATCTGACATAATTTGAATCAGGGTGTGATGGCAAATACAGACCTTGCAGGCACCTCAGGTAGGAGCAGAAACATCGTCTTATGTCTCATCCCTCAGGAGCAGAATCCTGGCTGTTGGTATAACCACTGTTGTTTCTCAGGGCATCAGAAAAGGGACATTTTAGGGGAAAAACATAAAGGAGCAGGATGGAAAATTTTAAAAGAACTCATAAAGCTCAGCAGGCTTGGTCTTCTTGGTCAGTCATGTTCTTCAGGTCAAAGGAGGGGGGTGTTTTCCATCCACTCAAAATCACAGTCATAGAATCATAGAGTAGTTTGGGTTGGAGGGGACCTTAAGGATCATTTTGTTCCACCTCCCACTAGCCCAGGTTGCTCCAAGCCCCATCCAACCTGGCCTTGGATACTCCCAGGGATGGAGCAGCCACAGCTTCTCTGGGCAACCCATGGAAGGGCCTGCCCACCCTCACAGGGAAGCATTCCATCCTAAAATCTAAGCAGAATTTCCCCTCTTTCAGTCTGTACCACTTACTCCTTGTCCTGTCACTGCAGAATGGATTTCACTGTTTGATACAGGATGAAAGCCAGTCACTTTTTGCTCTCCCATAATCTATAATTTCTGCATAGGAAACACAGAGGAAATAGTGAAATAAATCATGTTGAGAACTTCAATAATCCAACACAAAGCTGGACAGTTAAGAGATGAAGAACTCTTCTCTGCATTCCCCTTGGCTCTCTGTCAAAACCATGACACCATTTTTCATGCATTATAGTGGTTCATGATATTTTACATGCGGGGAAAAGATGAGCCTTCATAAGTGAAGAAAAATTGTATCTCATCTTAGGGAAAATAAAAAAAAAAAAAAGAAAAAAAAGAAATACTTTAAAAAACCCACCTCAAAAAACAAAGCCAAGGTAAAAAATCCCACTCCCCCCCAAAAAAAAAGAAAACCCACAACCATCCCTGCAGCAGAGGAAATACTTGGAAACTGAACTGCAAGGATGGAATTGATTTCACCTTAATTCAGTCACCTGGCAAATTATATGCCTTGGCCATTTTAAACACCTGCTCTTCCTGTGTAGTCACAGAAAAGGAAGAGACACCCCTTGAAAAGCCGAGGTAATTCATTTTCAGGTATGAAACACTTTCTGTCACATTTTTAGCCACTTTATTTTGTTATTTAAATTTCCTAATCAATTACTCCCAAAACTGGGCTTCGTAGAATCTGAGTAAATATTTAAAAAGCTCTGAATATATATAATTTTCTGCTTACTCTATCAAGCTGTGATGTGCTGCACAGACCATCTGTACAGGGAGAGGATGGGAGATGGTGGGAGGAGCCCCAAGGACATTGGGATCTGAGCAGGGAGCAGGTAGAACTTTGTCCAGACACACAGAACTTTCTCCAGGGACACACCTGAAAAAATAAATGCTCGGCTAATGGAAAATCTTGACTTTTTCCATCAAAAGGAGGTGCTGACATCCATGGAAACGATCCAGTAAAACACTTTTCATCAAAAGAGGAAACTGAATCAAAGCCAACCATGGAGCTACAAAGAGTGTGGACAAAAAGTGAAAGGCAAGGAGAAAATGGGAAAGGCAATAATTTTGGATCAACTGTTCCTACAGTGTCATAATATTTATGTTTCATTTTAACTGTTACCTTGTGAACCTTTTTTAAACATATACTTATGCTCTGTATACATTTTATATGTATTGTATATTGGTTTAAATCTTACATTAATGTAAATAATGTTTGGAACCTGGCAATAATTCTGGATGAAAATGTTACAGAAGTTTTCTTGTATTAAAAATCTAAAATTGTCTTCTTTTCCTTGCTCAGAAAATCATTTTGCTCGTAGAAATTACAAACACCTGGTGGTGGTGTGGAATTGTTTTTCATTTCCATCTCTTGTCTTTCTTGGGGTTTATTGCTCCCTATCTTTCTTTTTAAAATTATTTCTCTCTTCATTACATTGCATTATTAAGGTTATGGTTATTGTTATTATGGTTATGGGGTTTTTTTAATTATTATTTTATTTCAATTATTAAATTGTCCTTATCTCAGCCCATGAGTTTTCTCACTTTTACCTTTCCAATCCTCCTCTCCCCATCATGCTGGGAGTGGGCAGTGGGTGTTGAGTTTCTGGCTGGGTCTAAACAACGACACTCCAGCACAAGTGGATATAGATATTTTCAGAGAACTGAAAGGCAGCTCCATAAATCAGAATTCCAAGCTCAAATGTTCAAGAAAATCCTTGAGATAAAAATAGAATAAGTTTAGGAGGGAACAAGGGAGGTAACACCATAATTCTCCAGGTATTTACTGTCTGAGACTCCCACACAGTGTCAGCTGCACTGCAGAACTGAGTGCCCTACGAGGGAATTGAAAGGGGAACGGAAAGGAGGGAGAAAGAGGAGAAAAAA
This sequence comes from Acropternis orthonyx, assembly GCA_035583155.1. NCBI lineage: Eukaryota > Metazoa > Chordata > Aves > Passeriformes > Rhinocryptidae > Acropternis > Acropternis orthonyx. The sequence continues at coordinate 2,539,714 of JAWWEU010000081.1, read as the reverse complement.
AACTTTGCTGGACTTTCTGGGACTGGATCCTTGATATTTTGAGGGAAGGCAAGTGGTAAGGCAGACAAAGCACCATCAGAAACTCTGGACTCACAGAAGTCACATGGACAAGAGAAAAGACTCTGTTGAAGTCAAGGTTTGAAGTGAATCATCAAGTCTGAGCAGCACTTACAGTACACACTGAAATTCTGGACTTGTGAAGTCATCACAAAAATTTTTATTTACTATAACAGAAGAGGGTCTCCTCTCACAGTTTATTTTTTTGAGGGATTGTTCAAGAACTTTGAGTGTCAGGAGTCATCCATCTACCAGCAATATAATTAAATTTTATTTAAAAACTCCAGTTATTTTACTTTAAACCCCTCACTGCAAATGAAGACAATAAAGAAATAGAATATTAGGACATCAATAGATGCTTGGCTCTTGACCTCTAATTTCCTTTTTTTTCATTAACTATGTGGAAAATTATTTTATTTTCTGAAAAATATAAATACTCAAGAGGCTGCCTGAAAATGTTATTACCTTCCCAGAGCAAGGACATTATTTGTTCCTTTCCTTAAAGACAAATGAAGAATGCAAACAAATAAATAAAACCCCACAAGTGAATTAACAAGAACTTGGGTTCTTTTGGGGGAAATAAAGATGGTGAAGGGTATGAGAGGTCACAAAACCCTTGCTGTATGTTGTGCCTGTTTCATTATGGGTGATGAACGTTGGTGGTCATGAATCCAAATGAATTTCAGGATAAAAAAGGGGAGCATAATGAACCTCTAATTAAAGCTCCTGGGTAGAAAGTTTATCTTGTGCCTTTGGAAGTCAAAATATTGATTTCTTATTATCAGTTCAGGATGTGGGATAGTGCTGCTCAATGTGTTAATGAGGATTTGAAAAGCTTTCTGGTGTTTATGGGATAAAAAAACCCCAGAAAAGCAAAAAGGGAGGATGGGATGCAGAGGAAATAGATTTGTATGGAAAGAAGTCAAGCCAGGCTTAGTGAAATTTGCTGGGAGGTCACTGGGGTTGAAAGGAGAGGGGAAAAATTATTGGAGCTACTAGAAGATAATCCATTATCCTTAGGATTCTGAGGGAAGGGAATGAGAATACAAATATGAAAGAAAAAAAAAGGAAGCCTTAGGGAAAAAGGACTGAAAACCTGAGTAACATGTATAGATCTGCTGAGAGAAAGATGTGTCCATAAAGAGCATTCCCATTTAATGTGGCAAATTTGGATTTTAAGATGGAGAGAAGCATGTGGAGGTGGGGTCTGAGTAACCTGGTCTACTGGAAGGTGTCCCTTGCAGCTAAATTACCTTTACAGTCCGTTCCAACCCAAACCTTTATAGCATTCTTTGATTCCAGGACTCTCTGAGGTAGAGCTGGTTAAATCTCCCCTAACTTTGTCCATGCTCCTGCAGAGCTCATGGTCAGTCTGCTGTGCCTGGGTTTGAGCCAGCAGTGAAGCACTGACCCACTTCCCACGACACCTAATCCACCTTTCCATCACTCCCTTTGCATCCATCAGTCTTCATCAACTCTGATGCCTCTTCCAGCCGTGCCTGGAGAAGAATTCCTGAGCACTTCTGTCACTCTGGGGCTTCATGTGATCCCCCTGAGGAGGACCCTGAGCCAAATTAGCTCATCTCAGGTGGTCACAGCTGTCTGCCAGCTGAGAATTTGGAACTCTCCCCTCATGGCACTGCTTTCAGTCCCAACCACATTTATTTATGTCGTGGTAGAGCTCTAATGCTTTAACCTGATGGAATATAAAAAGAATTATCATCTGTGCCTAAAGGCAGCTCCTAATTCTCCATTTGTATTCCTGGTGTTTAGGAGGTTGTATTTGCCTTGTTCTAATTGCAGAGCCTCAGTAAATAAACAAAAACCTGGAGGTTTGCTTAAATTGCTCTTCTTAAGAGACTGTGAAGGGGAACTAATTTGTTTCTAACACGGAGGCGTCCAGACAATTTCCCCGTGTCTTGTTCCAATTATGAAAGCAAAATGAGAACTAAAACCACATTTACTCAGAAACTGGAGATATGGGCTCTAATTTTGGCTAATTCTGTCAAGTGCCTTTTGACAGCTCAAGAAATTACTGCACCTTGTTTGCTTTTTCTCTGGATGACATTCAGCACTTGATTAAAATATTGTGCTGTTTACTTGGGTAAAATTCTGGAGTTCTTAGGATATGGAATAGTTCCTAAGTCTTCAAATTGGGCCGTGGCACAGGATCAAGAATGAGGTGTGATGTTCTGCATAATTTACATGTTATCACTTTCTTTGGAATGATTTATCTTCTGTGCCCACCAATGTCCCGTGGCAAACGAGAGTTGGGTATCACCATCCTGGTCCTACAGAGATGGAGGGGAGTGGAATATTTAGGGAAAAAAATAAAAGTCAACTGTAAGCTGAAGACAGAATGTTTGTTCTTTTATCCTCACGGACTTCTCTGAATCATTTTCTTTGTAAAGTCCCTCTGGGATGCCCCCTGATTCTGGTAGAAACTGAAGAACTTATCAAGAGATAGGGAATAGGATATTGGTCCAGCATATTTTGACTGGTTTTAGTGGGAAAATGAAAGATTAGTATGCAAATGTCATTAAGTTTGACCTTTCATAATAGACAAAGTAGTAGATGTGTTTTACACACTCGTGTTTAATTTTCTGAATTAATTTTAGCCCCCTTTCTCAGAAGAGTATTTGTTCTTTGCTTATTGTTGCAATACCCAGAATTTATTCTACCTTTTCTTGATCAAGAATTGCACTTTTACTAAAAAACCTGTTAATTCCATTATTCCAACTACTTTGGATGGCAAAGAAACATTAACAATAAATAAACTGTGGGTTGCACTGAGAGAAGTACTAGAGAATATTCTGTGATTCTGTGAGAGGTTTCTGGGCAGGTTTTGGCCACATTAAGGGGACAATGGGATAATGAACCCACAGGTAACGGAGAAGTGACAGCAGATTAATTTGGTTTATATTGAAGGGCTTGTGGTAATAAACTTCTGCTAATTTGCTCCTAAACAAAGGCATGGTGTTCTTTATAAAAGGGAGAAAAAAACCAAAGTTAGCATCCAGTTGTCGTCCAGAGCAAGATTATATGACTATTATAAATCAATATTGGCAATTCCTAGTTTCCTCTGCCTTATTTGGATGTGCCTTTGGAGCAGAGAGTGGATCAAACTTGAAATATAGTATGAAACAAAATGAAGAAATTCTAGTTTATGAAGAATCAGAGAAATATCTTTGAAGAAGAGTTTGTTACTCACAGAGTTAACCCAACTTAGTTGAACTTGCTGATGTTGCAATCTTCATCCATCAGAGTTCTGGGAGGAAAAAAGATCAATGTTCTTTACAAGTGCTTTGTTTTGTTTAGAAGCGACAACATTCATTACTGCTCCCCTGATAAATCACTTCACACATTAGCAGAGCACGACCAAATTGCTTCTCATTCTCTCAGAGCATCATTAGTAACTCTCCAGATCTCAGACAATTACATCTTGGTTTTTTTAAGCAACACCTGTGTCACTGTTAAAGCTCTCTAGAAACTGATTTTGAAAGAAAAAAACAAAGCCAAACCAAAAAAGAAAGGGCAAATTTTCAAGTCTCATTTGCATATAAATCCCATAAGATTATTCTCCAAGAATTCAATTGGAATACCACATGAAAATGCCTTCACTTGCAAAGTTTTATTGGAACTCTCCTTCCAATTGCTGGAGTAATAACACAATCTATAGTGTTACACACACCTGAATACTAAAGATTTCTTCCAGCCTTCCTGCATCTTGTTTTTCTTTAAGTTTTGCAGGGGAAAGAAATTTTTGTACTTTAAAACTCTCTCAGCTTTTAGGCTGCTCTCCTTAAATCTGACTTCCATGTTTAAAAAAGATGGGAAATCTCTGGATAATGAGCTCCCACCACAGAATATAAAAGTATAGTTCATTTAAAGACTACACAAATGGCATTTCTGGTTGTTTTTTGATTGAGTTGTATTTTACATTCTACTTGTAGTTTACTCTGCCCCTGCACACCCACCAGTGTCACTCTTGGTATAATCATGTTCAACTACCCACGCTCAAAAGGAATCTGGTGGGAAAAGACACCTTATGGACAACATTATTGCCAGTTGTATCAAGTTGAATAAAACTGGTTCAGGAACAATTTGCAAGGAAAATGCAATGCAAAGGGCAAAAGACTTTGGGCACAGGGTCTGAGTGACTGCTGGGAACAGGAAGAGGGTAGAACATGAGCAAGTTTTATCACATCTGATTTCAGCATCATTTAATCTGCTAATCCAAGGTCTATGAAATAAACCTTAAATAAATCTGAGTGAAGTTCCAACAACTTTATTTCAAATAGATGACAAATGAAGTGTTAATTCTGATTCCAGGAACTTCTTCTTTGTGCATCTCTAACCAAATACCCCTCTATATACACACATAAGCATAAAAAGGAAATATTTTTAAAGAATAATTGGATTGTTCTATTTAGAGTTCTCTTTTTCAGCAATTAGAAACAAAACACAGAAAACATTGTTTCCATTCTAGCAGCTTCTCACCACTTCCATTAGGATGGGAAATTTGCACTGACATCCTTGACCTATAAAAACATCTCAGAAAGTCTTGATCAATATCTGTGACATGTTCTGAAACATTTGGATGAAAGGTTCTATAAAATTACAAGTGTTTTCCTTACTTGGACTCTGACACGAATATTTACTTTTAAGCTTCGACTTCTGGAAGCGTTTTCCATCTCTGCTCCCATTTAAGGAAAGCAATTATGCACAAGTTTATGTGGGGAACAAACAGCAGGAATGTTCTCTATTTCCCATCCTTGGTGGTGAAACCTTGTTCCCTATTAACATCTTGACCTGCTCGAGAGCTTCAAAGAGAACTAATGCATCAGAATAGAATTTGGTATCATACCATGTCATTAAGGTCATTGAAAGGGGAATAAATAATAGTTTGGGGAGAGAAAAAGCAGGTGTTTTAATGGTCTGAAAAATGTGTCATGAAACATGCCAATAATTTCCATTTCTTTTCCAAATGGAAAGAAAATAAAAGGTATTTTAGAGGCAGAGACAAGGCACAATGTACAAATAAAACCAGGAGTATTTTACAATCTCAGTTCATTCTTGAGAACAAGGAAAAAAATTTTATAGTTCAGCTCAGCTTTCTAATTTCTGCCAGTGTTTTCTTACAGAATTATTTATCTTCTCTATGCTCCAGGTTTTATATCTGACCAGCAGAGAAATTCATCTTCAACCTCCTGGAAATGCTTTTATGAGGCTCATTTGGCATTTGCAACACACAAAGCTATGGGAGGTTTTTTAAACACAGAATATATTTGTTTGGGGTTTTTTATTTTTTTCTGGCTCATTTTTTTTAATGCATTAATATTTCACCTCTGAATGCTGTGGTTTAACTGGAGTAACCTTGCACCAGTTTGTCATCCAATATGGGTTTAGTCATGCTGGTTTCCAAGCTGCTTGAAGTGTGCATGTGGGTTTATCAGGATTCACAGTTCATCTAACAGAGACCAGCTGAACTCCTTCGTGGTTTGGAATGACTGTCACAGTCAAATATAAGCTTGTCTAAGCTCCCCTGGTTTTGTCCTCAACTTTGTCACGTGGACTCTGTGAAGATCAATCATTAATCTGCCATCTCAAAGGAATGCTTGTCAAATCCAGTTGCTTTTCCTGCCCTCAGAAATCTCTGCTTTCCATCCAGCTCCACCAAGCCCAGATGTAGATGTTTGCCATCCCTCATCACTCCTCTTCCAAGTCTTAATGCTATTTAATTTCCTCAGCTCTCATCGCCCTTGCAGAGAAGATCCAATAAGACATTGCAGCATCACTTCTCACCCTCTGGCTTGATGATCCAGAGCTGATCCAACACCACCATGATGGGTTTGATTTCATTCAAGTTCCTTTCTCTCACCTTTTGTTTTGAATTCAGAGCACATGACCTGCACCCCCTCACCTTACAGCCCTTCCCTGACTCCATTCTCACCATTCCTCCTCTTTCTCCCTCTCTTTTCCCACACACATTCAAAGTCATGGAGTTAAATGGATCTGGAAAGGAAAAGAGGAGTGGTGGGGAAAAGGACTGAGCAGCTACAACTCAGGGTATGAATGTGCTACACAGTGGGTGATGTCAACACTCTTAAATGTAGGGTTGGAGTAATCAACCACAGGATCATGGAATGGTTGGGGTTGGAAGAGACCTTAAAGACCATCCACTTCCACCCCACTATCCCAGGTTGTTCCAAGCCCCATCCAACCTGGCCTTGGATGCTTCCAGGGATGGGGAAGCCACAACTTTCCCGGACAAGCTATGCCAGAGCTTCTCCACCCTCACAGGGAAGGATTTCTTCCTAATATCTAACTTCAATTTCCCCTCTCTCAGTTTGAACCATGACTGTTCCCAGGTAACTACATTCTCCTCATTAAAACTATGACTAACAGACAAGAAAACCAATCAAATCCGTATATTTCTCCCTGTTTATCAGCCTCTCTGCAGGGCTTTTTGGGAGCCCCAACAAACACTACCCAGTTCTGAATCACTTTATCTTCTTTACCCAGAGAAGGAAAGGAAATGGACTTTTTCATGCAGCAAAGGAAGGCAGAGAGGGGAAGTTGGAATCCTGGCTGCAAGGAACTGATAAAGCATTCCCAAAAAAATTCAATGTTGTAATCTAGCTCCATACACATGACATGTACCAAAGGAATTAGACCGATGTGGTCCATGGCAAGCAGGTCAGACCAGCTGAATGTAACATTTCTTGGACTCCTTCCACAGCAGTAAAAGTTTTTCAAAACTCCAAAGTGTGTGATTTTAATTCCCCTCAGAGGGACCTGAGAGCCAAGGGTGTGGTTATGGGGGTGATCAGAGCAGTTGCTGCTCTGAGGAAAATTTCTGAGGGATGGTGAATACATTTTTAGCTTTTTAAGACATAACAATGTCAAGGGAGCATCTCTCTAAGTGCAGGAAGGGAGATCTCTCTTCTGACAGTGGTTTTACTGGAGAGGGCTGGTGAGGAAGAGTTGGCTTTCACTGAGAAACACAAAACCCTCAGTGCAAAACCTCTCCCACTCTTGTTGCCAACAATTTCCTTCTGCCACAATTGTTTCGTGGATTATATGAGATGCTCTTCATGATGCTGGCAAAAGCCTCAGAGCAGGCTTGTGGACACTGTGGGACATGGCAGTTCTATTTGCTTCTGTTTGTGGTCTCATGCCTGCAGCAAATAAGCTGTTCCACCATTCCCTGTCACACAAATTCAGGTCTTCAGTCTGTGTATCACAACAGGACCAGGTTTCCTGAACGTGTAACAGATATCCAGGACACCTGCAAAGTTATAAATGCCAAGCACCCCACAGCTTGAATTGATGTTCATACATTTAGAGGAAAAGAAACTAAAATTTTAGGAGATTTATGCCAAATCACTCAGAAGTGGATGTGATAGAAGGATCCAGAGACTGTAAGGACAGAAGGAAATAACAAAATAGGCCAGAGACCTTCATCTGGTCTTTAAAATAAATAACAAACTATGGCTCACATATAGTTGACTGATTTCAGTCCTTTCCCTCAAATGAATGCGATCATCCCTTCTGTCTGCTGGGAAGAGCTCCAGGACTGGGATATTCCTTGGATCATGGCTGGGTCTGGCCTGGGATTAGGCTGGTCTGTAGGACAGAGCCCAACCCAGGAGGAGGGATAGGACATTATCAGCACTGGCTGTCACTTGGCTTTGCTCAAGCCCAACTCTAAAACTTCAGCCTATTCAGATTGCTGGTCTAGCATTAGTAAAACAAATAAATAACTGCATTTCCCTCCTGTCCGTAAGTAAATATGATCAGACTAATCTTTTCCAGTTTGTCATACAGATGTTTCTGGGTTTGCCTCCATCACTCATGTTACTTGTAATTGATTTCCTAATTAGTCTGTGCCAGCTCACAAATGTTTTTGTGCTTTGTTTCTCAGGTGTACTTTTTTTCACATGAAAGGAGAAGCTAATTATGCTCACCCCACAAATGACTACACAAAGCACTTCATTTTGGGCTCAATATTTAGACTTTATGATAAAAATGGTCCTTGATGGGCTTGTAAGTAAAAAACAAAATTAAATTATTTCTTGAAATTACCTTACAGAGTTCTTTAATTTTTAGGATAAATTTCTTTTGCAATTACATATTTACAGTATAATAGTTGTGAAGAACACCAGTAAAAATGTCCTTGAATTAAATAGGTACTTGTTTATTGTCACCCAATATGTTGGGGGGTTTTTGATGTATTAGGATGCAGAACAGAATGATTTACAGCATGTCAATAAATACAGATTACCTGAGCTTGGAAAAATAAGAATAAAAAATTAATAAATGCATGCAATATTTTGCAGTATAATAAGAACAACTATTTAAATAGCTTCGTATAATCAGGCATAAGTTATCCTGGTTTCAGATGAACACTGTGTTCTTTCCTGAGGCAAGTTAAAAAAACACCCTGTAATGTGAAAATATAAAGCACTATAAGAAAATCTCTCACTTTCCAAATTTCTGGATGTCTTATGGTCTGTGTTATATTAAGAACTAAACTGAACTATTTTATTAAAAAAAAAAAAAAAGTTGAAGTACAACAGTAAAAGTATCAAATAAAAATAATTACAGTTATAAGAACAATTTTTTTTAATATTTCACAAACAAGAAACAGGAAAATAACACCTTTTGAACAAGACTTGAGTTGAGAAATGTCTTTATATCTCAACCTTACAACTTCTATTCAGAAGGTAAGATGCTTTCTGTAGAACGGAGCTTTAGAATGTTTCACGGTCTGGATGCAATAGACACAGAACAAGGTTTTTCACTCTCACCCTTTTGGATGTCCCTTTTTGGGTAATACAAGTTATATTTTAGAGGTGCCTTATCCTCTTCTTCCACAATAAAGGTTGGCTCTGGTGACTTGATGTGTTGGACAACTAATTTCAGTCACCTGTGTTACCAACATAACCTCTAAATAAGAAATAACAACCTAAAAGTGCACAAAGCTGAGGATTTAATTTCTCTTCCTTCATGTTGCACAGGGTATTTCACAGAACTATAATTGCTGATGTGGTCAGTAACACTAGAAAGGGGGAGAAGTTTATCATTCCAACATCTTGCTGTTATTAAATTGCGTCTTTCAGCTCAAGCTCATATGGAAGAAGCAGCACTTCACTTTTTCCTTTGCATTTTTAGAACCAGACCCCAGAAACCCCACTCCACCTTACAGGAAGAAGCAGCTGAGGATCTGTGTGTACACTGGGAGTATTTGGAGGCCAAAAGCAATCAATTCCAAAGTCAGCAGTAGGACAGCTCTGTTACATAAGATGTGAAATGCCTGAAATAGCACCATCACAAGAACTCTGTGGGACTGTTGTATAAAAAAAGCTAAATAAAGACAAGGCATTATTTATTTACTGTGTTGATTCTGCTTGATTTTTCCTCAATTCCTTTCCAAAATCAGGACAAGAAGGGAAGTGCAAGAAAAAAATCAATTCAAGCCATCTACTCTGAAGTCTTTCAGAGGCAATTGTTTTGCTCGCTTGCCTAGAGCAGTGGTTTGTGTTCATTCTTCATTATATGGACAATTTTAAGAGACAGGACATAATTTAGAGGTGTTGCAATGTAGTGCTTGGATGGGTGTGCCTTGCAAACAGTGTAACTTTCGTTAAAAAGCAGTAGATATTCTGCTTACAGCAGGCTCAAGATAAGCCATGATATCAAACCCAATAAAGGTCTAATAAAACTGTGCCTTGGAGGGTTCTGACCTGCAATACAAGCCCAGGACATCTGCAAGAAGACCTGAACAGGAGCAGCCCAGCAATCTGCTATTCCCAGTAACCTGCTATTTCCAGTAACCTGCTATTCCCAGTAACATTAACCACCACTTCTACTGGGAAGTAAGCCCCTTCTAACCCTCTCTAAGAATTAGCCATATAAATAACTTTATAGTCACCTTTATTTTTATTTATACTGTCCTTTATTATACTCACCTAATTCTTGTTGTATTTTGGATATCATCACGAATTCAGGTTCATGATCATGTACCTATGAAAACTTCATATCTTTAAGAACTAGGCTAAGGCAGTTTAAGATAAAAGACATGGCAATCACAGCAGGATATTTCATAATACCTAGAAAGAAAATAGAGCTGCTTTTCCCTTCTCAGCTACAAACACTCTCATTCAGTCTGACTGAGATCCCTTTGTCCTCAGTCTCCTTTGCCTCAGCCATGTGGGACCCTAAAGAAACTCATCCCAAACATCCAAAAATATGCTTTAATTATAGACCTTCAGAAACTATGCTATCTTTGAGAAAAGCAAGTGTAAACGCTCATTTCTGTGACTCTGCACAGCTGCTGGAGTGGTCAGTGGAAGGTAGAAACTTCTGTGGATAAATTGTTACCAGTATCTTTCCAGTGGTCCCAGCAGGGCACAGGAGAAGTAGCACAAAAACAAGGTCAGTGCCTGTGACTCACAAGGCTCAAAGCAAGGAAAAGGTAGGGAATTTTTAAAAAGAGGAAAAAAAATGAGACAACCAGCCTGGTTAACAGAAAGTTTGGGGTGGAACTCAGGAGAAAAAGGAGAGTTCATGACCTTTGGGACAAAGGGCAGCTAACCTGGGAGGAATGCAAGGATGTCATGAGGTTGTGCAGGGTGAAAACTGCAATGGCCAAAGCCCAGATAGAACTTATTGTGTCTATAAAAATGTGTCTATAAATACATCGGCAACAAAAGGAGGGCTAAGAAGGATCTCCATCCCTTATTGGATGTGGTGGGAAGCAAAGTGACAAAAGATGAGGAAAAGGCAGAGGTACTTAATGCCTTCTTTGCCTCAGCCTTTAATATAACAGTCAGACTGTTTGTTCTCCAGGTACTCAGCCCACTGAGCTGGAAAATTGATGGGGAAAACAATGAAGCTCAGTAATCCAAGGGGAAATGGTTGATGGTTGGAACGGATAACCAGCCCCAAAGAGTGGTGGGGAATGCAGTTGAATCCAGCTGGTGATTGGTCACAAGTGGTGTTTCCCAGGGATCAGTGTTGGGGATTGTTCTATTTAATATATTTAGCAGTGATCTGAACTCAGTAAATTTGAAGACAACACTAAGGTGGGTGGGTGTGAGTGATGATCTGATGGAGGGTAGGAAGGCTCTACAAAAGGATCTGGAGAGGCTGGAATGATGGGCTGAGCCCAATTTTATGAGGTTCAATAAGGCCAAGTGTCAGGTCCTGCACCTGAGTCACAACAACAGGCTTTGGGATGAGTGCCTGGAAAGCTGCCCAGTGGGAAAGGACCTGGGGCTGAACGTGAGCCCAGCTGTGTCCAGGTGGCCAAGAAGGCCGGTGGCATCCTGGCTGTGTCACCAATAGTGTGGCCACAGGTCTAGGACAGTGATTGGCCCCCTGTGCTGGGCACTGCTGAGGCCACACCTCGAATCCTGGGATCAGTTCTGGGCCCCTCCTGACAAGACACTGAGAAAGAAAACTGCACTGAGAGATCCTGAGAGCAAGAATTCAAGGAAATTGATAAGAATTATGCTCCATAGCCTAAATATTATTGATTTTCTTCCTTCCACCATGAAAAAGGAAAAGTGTTGACAGGTAATTAAGTTTTGTCAAGCCCAAAAATCTTGGCTTCAGAAGCATTCAAATATGATGCAGACACTGAAGCAAAACATGAAAAACATAAATCGGGAAGGGAATTTCTGTGGCACATCACCCAAAGCTGGAGTTTCACTGGCTGTTTTCCTGTTCAGCTTCTTTTTAACCAGTAGCTTTTGCCCTCTTGATGAGATCATTTCACTGAGCTGAAGCCCTCCTGTGTTTGTTCAACATATTTTGCTGCTGCAGCAGTCTGGCAGCGCAGGAATTCATGAACAATTACTTTAACCTTCCTGTGGTAATGGAAAATATGTCAAATGTATTGATTCCACTGCTTTCCTATTATAGTTCGAGGGAATGAGCCAACTACAGCAAGTGTTTTTAACTGCATTAATAGACAGTACAGTGTGTTCTGGTACCAGATAAGAGCTTTACCTATTGTGATGCTTGAGTGCCCACCCTGCTGGGTGCAATCAATAGTAGACTCATTCTCATTTTAGCAGAATCCACAAAGGTTGTATCACATTCTGAAGGGTTTAAAACCATTAGTAACGAAGTCACAGAGCAGTCCAAGGGGAACTGGGTTGTAGAAATGCACCTAGGAGGAAAAAATCAGAGACAAAAATTGTAAAATCATAGAGTGGTTTGAGTTGGAAGGGACCTTAAAGATTATTCCATTCCATCCCCTGCCGTGGACAGGGACACCTTCCATTAGCCCAGGTTGCTCCAAGCCCCATCCAACCTGGCCTTGGACACTTCCAGGAATGGGACAGACACAATTTCTCTGGGCAACCTGTGCCAGGGTCTTACCATCCTCAAATTAAAGAATTTCTTTCTAATTTCTAATCTAAACCTACTCTCTTTAAGTTTAAAGCCATTCTCTGTGTTCTGTCACTCCATACCCTTGTCCAAAGTCCCTCTTCACCTCTCTTGGAGCCCCTTTAGGCACTGAAAGGGGCTCTAAGGTCTCCCTGAAGTCTCCTCATTTCCAGGTTGAACAACCCTGACACTCTGGGCCCATCTTCATGGTATATTTGCTCCAGCACCTTGAGCATCTCTGTGATCTCCTCTGGACCTGCTCCAGCAGCTCCACGTTCCTCTTGTGTTGGTTCCCCCAGAGCTGGAGGCAGCACTGCAGGTGGGCTCTCACAAGAGTGGAGCAGAGGGGGACAATCACCTCCCTCAACCTGCTGGTCACACTTTTGATGAGTGTTGGCTCCAGCAGTACAAAGGTAAGGTCAGATGACAACGGGTCTGGTACCTCTGGCTGAGTGCAGAGCACTGCTCTGAACCAGACCACGCAGCCTGGCCACTGGGAGTGTGATGTGCCGCCCATGAAGTTTCAGAGGCTCAGCTACCTGAGTACTTGAGTTTCTCCTGGTGCATAATTCCCAAAAGTCTGTTGGGTGCCAAAGGAAATAGGCTCAAAGGTGCTATAAAAGACATCTTTATGCACTGTCTTGGCCAGCAACTTCCTCACAAATGGAAGAAGAGGGACAGGCACTGATGTCTTCTCTCTGCTGATCAGTGGCAAGACCCAAAGGAATGGCCTGGAGTTGTGTCAGGGCAGGGTCAGGTTGGATTATCAGGAAAAGGTTATTTCCCCCAGAGGGTGGTGGGCACTGAACAGGCTCTCCAGGGCAGTGGGCACAGCCCCAAGGCTGCCAGAGCTCCAGCAGGGTTTGGGTGATCCTCTACGGCACAGAGTGTGAGTCTGGGGACGGTCCTGGGCAGGGTCAGGAGTTGGGCTTGATGATCCTTGTAGATCTCTTCCAACTTGGCATATTCTCTGACCCTGGGAAATATCCAGCCCAGAATTAGACTGAGAACTCTGGGCTGCAGAAGTCTGGTCAGTGTGATGATGTGGCCTATGCAAAATGAGATGAAGATTTCTGCCCCATTACTGGTGAATTTGGAGGATAATGAACAATTAATTTTATCTGGTATTTAAGCTTTTAAAATCCTAATCCTAAAATTTGAACTAAATGTTTTTCAAATCCCACCAGAAAGTTCATTTACATTTATATGTCAAAATGTAAAGGAGAGGATCTTGGAAGAATTAAATGACAGATAGAAATGTCTTGTTAAGCTGCAGCAGAGCCAGAAAAGAATGAAAATGCAGAAGGAATATAGTAATGAAACAGAGTATTTTAACACTCCTTGACATCATAATAAAATATGACATATATTCTCCTTCAATTGACTTTAATTCATGGGATTTCAGTGGTACCATTAAAACCAATTTTACAACAATTCTTCTGGCACTCTGAAGTACTGTAAAATAAATTAAGAAAATGAGGAAAGATGGAAAAATATTTATTGCTCCTTGGCTGTTAAGAATTAAGGGCTGTATCAGACCATCTGTCAAGAAGAAACAAATGAATGGACATTAAGTGAGGCCTTAGGAATGTTATGTGAGAGACACAACAGCAGACCTAAAGGTCAGAACTCCTCCTCAGCAGTGTTTGTGTAGGAAAAGGCCAGTTTCAGTACTCATGGAGTGAGGCAGCTCCTGTTTTCCTCGTCCACCTCCACCTCTTCCCACTGCCCCACTTTGAATGAGCACAAATTCACACCTAGTTTGGTTGACTGAAGCAACCTTTGCCATAAATCAAACTTGGCTCCCACTTGCATGGTCAGACTGTTTAGTCATTAGTTCCTCACCGTTCAGTGGGATTATGAAAGGCAGGAATATTTTTTACACCATTATGATGCAGATAGTAGAGCTCAACACCCCAGGAAACTGGGAAGTGGAGGCTTTAAAGAACCAAAAAATGAGCTGGAAGTATACATGTATTTCAGAAATACTCAGGGTTCTCAGAGTGTGTGTTAAACAGTAAAGTATTAAAAAGAAAGTATAAATTTAATAATAATAAAATACATACTTCAAGGCTCAGACTTCTACAGAGGCACCAAAAAGACCTGTCTGAAGAGATTTTATATCCCTCATACAAGGGATATAATATCCCCAAGGTGCCTGCCAAGGGCTGCTTGCCTTGTGCAAGGAATGAGCCAAGATGTAGATGCTGCTGTGGGAGGCACCACCAGGGTCTCAAGCACCACTTCTCTGTCCTGCAGCAATCCAAAATGTTCTCCTGCAGCAACCCAAAACGTTCTCCTGCAGCAACCCAAAATGTTCTCCTGCAGCAATTCAAAATATCCTCCTGCAGCAATCCAAAATGTTCTCCTACAGCAATCCAAAATGTTCTCCTGCAGCAATTCAAAATATTCTCCTGCAGCAATCCAAAATGTTCTCCTGCAGCAACCCAAAATGTTCTCCTGCAGCAACCCAAAGTGTTCTCCTACAGCAAAGGTGGCAGGGAAGGTGTAGGAAGTTGCCCCTTCCACTTGCACATCCTTCTGCAGGTTTCATATCTGCAACTGCGAAATCGGTGTCACTGTTAGGAGGGGGATGTAGATTCACGTTCCTTCAACAGAGAATTCCTTCTGTGCCTAACACCACCCTTCACCTGCAGTTCCTTGGAGAAGGGAAAGGAAAAATAGCCTATTAAAGTAACATTCAAAATCTGAAGATCCTGAAGTGTTCATGTACAAATTACAATGTCAGTTAATGGTCTGATAAGTGTCAACTCTAAGCAAGATGCATATTCTGAATTAAAAAAAATCCTCAAACCCCAGAACTTACTGTAGATGTTATATCAATGTTTTGGTTTGACCTTGGCAAAATGCCAAGGCCCCCACGAGCCGCGCAGGATCCCAGCAAAGGAGTGAGGAAAAAAAACCTTAAAACTGATATATATATATATATATATTTACACAGAAGTTATAACACTTATATATGTACAAATATAAAGAAAACCTAACAATAACTCTACCTCAAGCTTCCCTCCCAACAACACACAAACTCCACCACCCAGAATCCCAGAAAAACACCCCAAAAGATGCTTCCCGGCAAGAACACCCAGAAAAGAGAGGGAAAGAGCAACCCCAAACAAAACAAAAATATTTGCTTCCCAAAGACCAAGAGTGACATGGATATCTTGGAAAAGGAGCAGCAAGGCCTATCGCTTAGAAAGCAGACACAGTGTGCCCTCTCAGCACTGCCACGAGGAGAGGAAAAAGGGGAGGAGAACAATTTTCCACTGGTTTTATACTTCATTTGACATCAGATGATATGAAATACCTCATTGGTTACTTAAGTCATGTAATACTGTCCCTCTGAATCTACAGAAAGGCCTATGGCCCAAAACTGAGGCCTACTGAATTTGGCTTTGGGACTAACTATGCTAAGGCCTTAATCTGAGGTTTTTGGAGTTTATCAAACCCATCACAATCAGCAAAAATCTGGTTGGATGTGGGAGAGCATTGCATGGTCTGAGGTCATTCTCTCCCATCTTTAGCAGCTTGGAGAAGCTTTAATGCTTCCTGACATTGAGCAGCGAGTCACTGAGGCTGAATTTCATTGCATGAGTAGCAGGGAGCACGTCACACTCAGAGATCTCTCCCCTTCATAGAAGGTAAATAAATAAATACAAGACTAGCAAGTATTTCTTGTCTCATTTGAAGGGACACCACTCAATCCTCTCTTGCAGGGCGAAGGGATCTTGAGAAAACCTTAATTGTTCCTACACCAAAGTCAGACAGAACCTCTTTGTGCTTGTACTCCCAGGGATGCAAATCCCACTTCTCCTGTGCCCTGGGACTTTAATCACGGATCTTTTAGCCCAGCAGTGGTGGGGGAGCATGGAGAAGCCTGGTTCCTCCAAGGGTTCCATAAACTCTTGGTCAACATCATGATGAGGACCAACTTCTAATGGAGACAGGAGACTTCACTGTGAAAATTTAAGTGGTATAGCTGGACATTAAACCTCCAAAATACGGATACCCATGAATAGCTTGGAGACATACAGGACCACTCAAAGAGATGTAAACTATCTTGACCTATGCCTCTGATTTTAAGTTAGGAAAATCCTATCAAAATATTCTGGATCAGTCACAGAATTCATCTCAATTCACTGAGTGGTTGTTTTTCAGTTGTCTATTAGAGGTTACAAGTGCTATTGAATATGTCCATAGACAAAATCAGCATCTGCAAGGGACTGACAGGCAGGAGACAGAAGCCACAGGAGACCTGAAACCTTCTGGCAAGGAGTTGGGTGTCCCAGAGGGATATACAGGTTATCTCTGGTGGAACAGGATGCTTATTTTAAGCAAATGAATCCATCCATAGGTGCAGAAAGTATAGGAATGTATGTCTGAATGCTTTGCTGTTGTGATCAAGGCAATGAAAACAATTCAGGAGTTTTGCTTCGTCCACCATGGTCAAGATGTCTGTTTTAGGAGGAGACAAATCAAGCCGCCTCTGCATGAACTGAATTTGGACATTTTTGGGTATGTGACAACTCTGTTGAACCAAATACCTGAAATTTAACGATATATTGCTTTGTAAACTAAAGATGAGTGAAACTCTCATCAAAACACTTTGTGGTTGATTTTATTTGCTTTTCTTTTGCTAGATGATACTCGTGCCTGCCCAAACAAAATGCAGTAACTCACTTCTCCCAATATCCATCAGATTTCTCAGTAACAGAAGGTGACATTTTATTTTTGATAAAAACACATGCTTGTGTAAGCTCAGAGACTGCTATTTCAAAATGGAACTTCAATCTTTATTAAAAATACCTTAAATAAATACTCTTTTGACAGTAACAAAATCAATGACATTTTGTTCATTATTTCACTGCTAAGGTACTGCTTAGGAGTTTCTTTTTGTGCTTCTAAGGTAGATTTTCAGTGCACTGAGATCCCAAGGCATTCACATAACTCATTTTAAACAATGAGGATGGATTACCTTTAAAGTCCACCCAAATCAGTGAAAGGTTCCTGGCTTTTAATCAAACAATGTGGCCAGGAGGTCTAGGGAAATTATTCCCCGGTTTTCAGCACTTGTGAGGTCACAGCTTGAATTCCCTGCTCAGTTTTGGGCCCTTCACTACAAGAAGGACTTTGAGGGGCTGGAGTGTGTCCAGGGAAGGGAATGGAGCTGGGGAAGGGTCTGGAGCACAAGTGTGATGAGGAGCAGCTGAGGGAGCTCCCTAAGAAGGAGTCCTTTATCCACCACCTCAGAAAAGCATTCCCTCTGTGCTCTGGTGTCATCTCACTCTGCACATCTCAGGTGCTAAATCTCCCAGCTAAATCCTAAAAAGGGCTTTTTCGTAGGGAATTTTGTCAGCTCTGATTTCTTATATTCCTAAGTATTCCTCCTACAGAAGGAAAGCAGCTGAGCTAGAAAGGCAGCTGAAAGAATCAGCCTCCCTTACTGTAGGAAGAGCAGAGGCAGTGACTGGTTTCAGGTAAGACTCCTTTAGGAGTAGCCCCCACTAATCCTATCTGGAGCAAAAGAAGGCACAGTTCCTTGGATTCCTACAGCTCTGCAGAGAGCAAAGCAGCAGAGGGACTGTGTTACTCCTCCATGGCAATGCTCTTCCCCTTTCCAACCTGTGTCCCAAACCAGCTCAGCTCCGAAAGGCAAATGTTTTTTGCTCACTGTACTCACTTTGTTCCTTAGGGACTATATAGATATTTATAAGAAACACCATATAGGGGTTTTTGTGGGTCTAGGGTCCCTCTTACTAATTTTTTTGCTGATGTGTGAATGGGAATCATACACTTTACGCTTTGGTTTGGAAGTTACTTGTAAAAAATAAAAGATTCTACTTTCCCCTCATCTTTTGCATGATTAAACTTTTACAGGTTTAAAAATTATGTCCAAAACCCTACCCTATCCCTCTGGATACAGCCAATCTGTATCAGAACAGAGACAAATAAATAAATTATGTTTCAGTTGGTCAAGAGAGCAATAACTTGTGCTTTCAACAAGAAATTCTCAGTTAACAATATTCCACAATGTAGCAATGCAATCTGGGGTGAGTTGCCCTGTAATTAAGATTCCATCAGCATAATAACCGACATAACACAAGCTGAGCAAATATTTATAATAATATTCACAAGTCACTCAGTAAAAAAAATAACTTCCAAGTGTAGTTAAAAATTAGAAATAATTTCAAATAAGGGGTGTGTTCTTTAGTGTGTTTATTTAAAAGCAAAAAGTTGTCAAATCAACAGCCCTCCTTCTCTCTTGGTCATGCAAAAATTACCTTCATTGGCAGTTATTTTATCAGAGTCAATAAGGAGGGGGAAAGGTATAACTAACAAGGATATCAAGGTTACAGCGGCAATAGAACAGAAATTTGTTCTAACGTTACTTTTTGAAGTCCATCTTTCTGCATGAAGTATTTTTTGCACAATATGGATCTAGATACTGGTTGGAACAACTAACTTTGAGATGTGAGGGACTTTAGGCACACAGAACAAGTTTGACTCCTGGGATTTTTTTTTCACTGTGTTGTTTGGGGGTTTTGCCCTCATAAATAAGTACTAATTGAACAGGAGTTAATTTAGGAAATACTAATGAGTTATGCTATGCAGAAAATTAGACTTGAGGACTTCCATGGTTTTAATGATTTAATAATCTGTAAAATGACTGTGCTGCATACACACAGTGTTTGAAATTGCCAAGCACATGAGATAACAGCAATCCAATTCCAAGAAACATTCCAGCACTTCCTGAGGGTTGGGAAATGAGAGCTCAGAGTAGCATATGTTATCTGTCACACTGTCTGGCATGTCGAGTCCCTACACCCATCACATGATCCAGCATGTGTGTGCTTGGGAGGAGAGGGAGAAGCCTGATGTGCCAGAAATTTACAAGCTGCTCTTCTTCCTCAGCTGCAAACCTGGGGAGACAAAGTGGGTATTGCTGGGAAGGCAGTGGGAACCCATGGAGCTGTTGCCCAGTTCTGCTCAGGTTGCCCCCAAAAGGAACATTCAGGAGCAGTAAAACAAAGAGGAGACCTTTCCTACAGACATGTTATCTAAACCAAGAATATTTGTAAAACTCTCAGTTGCATTAATGACACCTTCCCCCCAGAAAGCAGCTGGACACACCCTCACCTGTTTTCTCCAGGTGAGAAAAGAGGATCTCCAACAGCACCTACACATACTGCCAAAATGTCCTGTGAAATCCATCATGGTATGTGCTTCTTGCCCACACTGACCTCAATCATTTTTCAGAACCTTCCCTCTGGTGGAAGATCTCCCTGTTCATGTTGGAACTAGTTGGTCTTTAAGGTCCCTTTCAATCCAAACCATTTTGTGATTCTATGATTTCCTGTAGAAAATGATAGGGAAATTCTTTGTATTGCCCATGTTAGTCTGAGTTTCTCCCATTCTTTCTCTCAAGGGTTAATACCATCTGCTTGGTGAAAACCCTTCCCTCTGGGACTGAGTCCAGGTGGAGCACTGGTTGCATTCCCATCCCACGTTTGTATGCCAGGTGCCAGTACCTTGTTTCTCTTGGTTTATCTGTCCTAGTGCTTTGCCCCTTTGTTCTGTGGCATCTGCTGAAGCTCTCCTGAAACTCAGACCTGTTCTGCTTCTACTCATCACTCTGAGCACTTCAGACAAATACTTTTGATGGCAAATTGTTGCTGATATAAGTATGAAAATACAGCATTTCTTATTTATATTGCTTTAGGTCCTGACCCCACTCCTCCTTAGCTCTTTGGACTTAAATTCAGGTTAGATACTGATATGACAGACTCCATCACAGCCATGTCTTGTCCAAACTGAACCAGTCAGATATGTTTTCCTGGGCTTTCAGTCACTGTTTGCTCAGCATGAAGCAATATTGAGGTATTTATTTCTCTGATAAAATGCCTACCACATGTATTGGTAAAAACTATTAGGGTGGAGGCACAGAATGGGGCATAGCAAGTTTCTGTGTGCATGTTCTCTTGTCAATATTTGCCCATGTGTGCAGTCATTCTACAGTCTGTTAGCCCAGTGCTGGGAAAGTTTTAAGGTCATTATGGTGATTTTAGGAAAAATTATATCATTCAAAACTTGAGAGAAAAATAAGAGGAAATTGGACATTTCATAGAAATTGGGAGTTTTATGCTACTCAAGTATTTTTTCTTTTGAAACCCTAATTGCTCCCTTGTGTCCAAGGATGAATGTTATCAGGATGGGGAATGTTAACACCACCAACTCCAGCAGCTAATCCTCAAAATTGGCTCTTCCTGTTTGTGCTCCAAGTCTTCAATCCTTGACCTTTTTGTACTAACCAAATAAGAGCCATTATTTTCAAATTTATCAGTGTTGCTATAGCTACTAAACCGTGTATGCCAGGCAATATTTTTAAGATATGAATAACAAAGATTTATTATATACTCTAAGGAGTTTGCCATTATCATGACAATAAATTCACATGCCTCTGCAAAGAGTCAGACAGCAATTTGAGGGCAGGAATGATTTAATTTAACGCTGCTTATTTGATCCTTTTGGGTGTGGATCAGCACTGCAGGAGGTGCCGGATGAAACAGCAACTTGTAGGTATTTTCTGTAGTCTGGGCTGAGAGATGAGCATCTCTAGAAAGTAGTTTTCAGAACCTGAACTGCTGGCTGGGGAGAGAGAGCCAAGGAGGATTATTCTTCTAAATTAAGTGTGAAAGGAGAGTAAAATCAAGGGATACAAACAGTCCCCACCTCTGAGAGTTACACAGGTGGATACAGAGGTTTGGAGATCTCAGGGAAACTGCTTGAGAATCCAAAATGGACATTAAGCTGTTACTCAGGAGACCTTTTGAGGAACATGAGCCAACAAAAGAATAAGGTAATTTTTATATTGTGAAAACTCAGACCTCTGAAAGCTGTTCAAACAGGTGGGAACAAGGGGATGTGCCTGTTCTTCTAAACTAAGTCTTACCTCCAATTTCATAGCAGAGGCCCATTTTCATGTCCTCTCTCTGTATATATCTGCACAGCCTGCTTGTCCCAAACATACAAATAAATAAGTGAATAAATAAGTAAATAGATTCATAAATACCTGTCTTTGCTGGCAGAGACCATGATATTCTCCCTGCTATTTTCAGATGGAATTCTTTAGAAACTGAACATTTGATCAGGCTATTTTCTGCATGCTCAAGTGACTATACACTACACGCTCTAATTTACGTTTAAAAGCAGCATTTCAGCTGTTCTTATTAATGTTCTTTCCTCCCACAGTTCTGTCCCAGGCATTTCCACTTCTCACAGGTAGTGTGTTATGGGCTAACTGCACTCCAGCTGCACTCTGGGTGTTGATATGTTGCTGATCTGTTTTAAATGCTGGAGAACTCTATAGACTGTAGCTGGATAACTTCATCATTTTCCAGTAGTTCAACACAGGACCTATTTATTGTGTTGGTTTTCTATACTAGCACTTAGGACTTGTGCAAACTTTGCAGAGCAAAGTGTATGTTAGCTCTGTAGCAGCTGAGGCATGGCAAGATAAAATTCAATCTGCTGGTAGCTGGAGGTGTTCCTTTTACACAAAATGTATCTTGGAATTGGGGGAACTGAGAGATAACAACTTATGATTACTTTAAATGATTGTGGGTGTATTAATATAATTTTAATTGCATGCCATTATATAGATACACTATTATATTGCTCTATAGTTTTGGAAGTTTATTTAACATGGTGTTTTAACAAGAGTATAATGGCTAATATTCCTCTCTTAGGAATTGAGAGGACATCAGCGTGGTTTTCCACAGAAAGTTTTAGATGTTCCTAGGGGAAACGGGAACGCTGATGGAATTTCCATGCCATGCATCCAATGCATTCTGTAGGTCATGGGAAAAAACTTTCAGTGAAGGATGATCCATCCTCTGAGCTGGATTTCCCCTCTCACAGCTGGCACAGAGGCACCTTGAAGCTGCAGGGACTATGATTCCCATGGCAGCTGGTTTGGGAAGGGGCGGAGATGGGATTCATCATGAGCATCAAAGGCAAGGGGTGGGGGGGAGGTTGTATTCCAAAGCTGTTTTCCTGCTGGCTCAGGTACCACAACCAGATCAGACCAGCAGAGAAATAACTTACTTCATTTAGGAATAGAGAAGAACTCCAGAGCTTCTCCAGTTAGAACAAGGTCACTTCAGTCCTACATAACCAGCAGGAAGTCCGCAGCAGTCTGTCATACAGAAGGCTGGGTGAAGAGAAGGAGAAAGGGAATCTCAGTGAAAAGAAGGTTTTGAACATACTCTTTAAAAGATGACACATCATGATTTCAAGAGTTACATTTTATTGATTAACAGTCAGTTCGTTCCTCCTTCATCTTGATGAGCTTCCCCCCAAGATAATCATTAAATGTGGTGTTTTATAGAATTACAGCCAAACCAAGGACCACACACAGAGCTCCTCATCTTGTTTGGTTGTTCAGCTGGAGCATAAATCATCTAAGCACACCAAGCACAGCTGCCATAGTGAAATAAGGGCAGACAGATTGGCTTGGAAGGAAGATTTAATATCTGTGCTTAATTGTTAAAATGGATTTAGATTTGAATTTGAAGAAATGGGATCTGATTGCTAAGGGTTAGAGAAGGCTTTTACACACCTCACTGCTCTAATATTTTTGCTATTTGGCTTTGGATGAATTAAAAAGTCGGGATTAATCGTAATTGACTTTGGAAATGTCCAGTGATGGCATTTACAGCTGAAGTAGGCACACTGAGTTCCCCTTATAGACTTACCACTGAGGTGCAAATCAGCCAATGTACATTTGCAATCTACCCTTCTGTGAGATCAACTCTGCTCTTCAAGCTCCCTTTGCTCTCTGCTCACAGCAAGGAGATCCAGGTAAGTCCCTTGGGAATTGTCACATCAATAACCTGGGAGATGCTGCAGACATCTCTGTTTGGTCAGAGGAATCTTATTCTTCTCTCTTTAAATTATACCTCATCAAATGGGGTTTAATAAATATAACCACAATTAATTGATCACAAGTTCTGTCCACGCTATTTTTTTCCCTATCATTTCACACCTTGCTCTTTATTGCTTATTCTTTTCTATGTCTCTATGAATGGAACAGCCTCTCTGAAGGAATTTAAAAGGTCACAGACATTTCTTTTTTAATAGTTCTTTCTGCTGTTTTGCTCTCAGGAAACCAACAAAGACATTCCCCAAGTGTGTAAAATATTTATACCATAAATGTTATACAAATTCCCACTTCCTAGAGGGACCATCAAGGTTTATCACATATGTGTAACTAAATCCTGAGGACATTATATTCATGCACATATTTATATTCATTGTCCAGGTTGTGAGCAATTTTCTGTGTATTGTTCTAGGCAAAGTCCTGATCCATCAGCCACCAACACATGATGTGCTCCTAATTCCCCCTTCTAGCACCCAGAACAGGACTGCACCCCTCCCATTTTTAATTTGGCAAGTATTTCCCATTAATATCGAGGGTAAGATGTATTTCAGAGTGTCCTGTGCAGGATTTCTGAGCACAGCTGACTCAGCACAGGCTTGCAGGATGTTCAGGGAACAAGATGAGTTGGACAGACTCTTCAGCTTTCTCCCACACAAGATACTGAGATGGGAAAACCAGCAATAATATACATTTCTCATGACATAAAGACACAGGACGGTCAAATCGTGTGCCCAAAGGTATTTATTGAGGCTAATTGAGGTTATAACATGATCTTACTGCTGTGCCATGGCCTTCCACAGCATTTACAGCAGATAACAGGCCTTGTGATGTACCAGGCATCACCCCTGTGCCAGTGGGTGGGTTCCAGAGGGACTTTCCCAGTTTCACAGCGACCCTCAACAGCTGTCTTCTGCCCCAACAACTTCATCTCACCCAAAATTAGATGGTTATGGTTAGATGTCAACAGCTGAGCAAAAACCCTCTGCAGGTCTCCCTGGTCACTGCAGAGGCAGAGATCTCCTAAAATGTGAATCATCTGCCTTGTTCCAGATATCTGTTTCAGGATAAGAGGATTTTAATCGTGGACTCTATTAAATATATTATGTAGACATTCAGGAAAGAGAAATTAATATTACAGTAACAAGCTCAGGTGTAGTTCAGGTGGGCAGGACGTGCCTCCTACACACAAAATCTTTCTCCCAAGACATGATTATCTCTTCCCACTTTGCACTTCTTCCCTGTGTTGAAGCTGAAGGGAAAAGAGAGGTGTGGGAATGGTGGTACACAAAGGCAGTGTGCTGATTTTAAATAACTACACAGATAATATAAGTGTATAGAGCAGCACATTATCCTCTTGGCTGAATAATAAAGGTGAATGCATCATTAAAACTTAATTAAATGCAACTGCTTGTGGCAAAAACAGGGTCAATGACTGATCTGCTGTAACACAGATCCACTTTTTCCCCCTTGAAGCTCCAGTAAATCTAGACAAGTGGTGATTATTTCTTATATATATACATATATTCTTTTCATTGTCTTTGTGATGATTATTTATTCCAGGCATAACAATTTCATTGCCTCTCACTGGCTTTTTGCAATTGAAATAGCTTTTAAAGGCTGAAAGTTGGGGAAAACATGGTTTATTCAATTTTGCTTACTCGCCAAAAAAAAAAATGCTTATCCTGGAAAGACTTATAGAGGACAATAGTAATATTCTACCCTTATGTGCTCATTTTATCAGCATGTTTACAAGAGAATGCAGGAGTGAAATGATTTGTACAAGTTCATCCTCTGGACTATCAGCCAGAAATCCTCTCTCCTGAGTCCTTGGTCTGCAATCTTCATCCACTTCATCGTTCTGTCTCTATATACTCTTAAGTAACAAATAGCACCTCTGGTTATGTTTAATTTCTCTTGCACTTGTGGAGTTTTAGCTCTCACTGACATTTGTTCCTATCACAGCACAGGGACACAAGTTATTTTATAAGGACCTTCAGCCAGCTGGCTAAAAATGCTGCCAGTGGTGCAGCACTGGTAGGGCAGGAGATGAAATTTGGAGAAGAGAGGCTGTACCAGCTATAGAAACTTCAGAAGAGTGGAGGGGCAGGAACTTACATGGAGGACCCCAGGGAGGAGTTGTGGGAACTAAGGAACACACTGAGCACACTTCACAGATATTTGCCAAATAGGTTAAACACAGAATCACAGGATGGTTTGGGCTGGAAAACTCAAAATCATCCATTCCCACCCTCTGCCATGGGCAGGGACACCTTCCACTAGCCCAGGTTGCTCAGAGCCCCATCCAATCTGGCCTTGGACACTCCCAGGGATGGGGCAGCCACAGCTTCTCTGGGCAACCTGTGCCAGGGCCTGCTCACCCTCACAGGGAACAATTTCTTCCATATATCTCATCCAAATTTCCCTTCTTTCAGTTTGATCCCATTGCTCCCTGTCCTGTCACTACAGTTCCTGATGTAAAGTTCCTCTCTTTCTTCCTTAGAGACCCACTTCAGATGTTGGAAGGATCTCCCTGCAACCTTCTCTAAAAACATCTTCAGCATTCAAATTTCTGCCTTCCCCCCGAGGGACTATCCAGCTTGAGAAAAAAACTCCATTTATCTCAGGTTGGGTTTTTTTGGGTATAGATGGCAATCAGATAAAGAGCACCTGGAATGTTATGTGAGGAATTGGCTTTGCTCTGGTGGGAAAGGCATCAGGCTGCTGAAGGGAGAATTCTCTGGATGCAACAGAAGAGTAGGGCCCTCAGCATCCTACATAGTGATTCCTTTACTACTGGAATAACCCAGCCAAACCTCTGGGAAATTTTGTTAGGTTGAATTTTGCTGCTATAAGATGTAAAGATGAGGATAAGAAATGGAAAAAATTGAGGCACCCAACCACTCAGGATAAATTTTGACCAGTGTTTAGTCTCAGTGAGGGGGAAGAGTTCATATTTTCTCAGTATAAATAGCATTAAAGGCATATGCATATTACAACTTTCCTTCTAAAACTCACATTGGAAGACAATTTGCAGGACATTAAGAACCACAATGCTGAAGAGAAACAGTTGTTTATATAAGGACTGTGTTTTTAAGCTACATCAAAAGACCACCTAAGCCCAGGTTTAACTACAGACATTCTACTCATCCTGTTCCTATTCATCAAATCTTTTCTGCTTATGTCTTGTTAACCACAAAGCCATGGATGGGATAGTTTTTCTGCTTGGAATTTAGGGATAAGGACGGAGTTCCCACCCTTTTGACATCTCAACAGGGACATTGCTTATGTCCAGATCCCTCTAAAATACATGGGAGCTTCAGTGAGGCAAGGAATGCTAAAAGAACCAAAAAAAACATCCTTGTGATCACTGATAGTTCTCTACATGAAGGAAAGAATAAGGAAAATATGGCAGGAAAATCACCTGGAAGTGTAATAGTTAAAAAAAGGACATGCCTAGTTCCAAGAAGACTGGGACTGAGATCCACTTGTGAAAGTGGTGGGGGGGTATTTTTTTTTTTTCCTTCTTTATCTTTTTTCCAAGTAACTTTTAAAATATTCCAGACCTCCTTGGAATCCCGTGGGCTGTAAGCAATGGATAAGCATGTGTTTGGGAAAGCAAATGACTGATTTTCTGACAACTTGGAGACTTTTAAGACACACGTTGCTGGAACAGAACGTTTCATGGTGTGTTTAAATGATTTTGCTAGTGAAGGACATTTATTAGCCCTGGACCTTATAATCCCAGGGCTCTAGACATGGAGAATGGGTCATTAATGTGATTTCCCAAAACAATAATAATTTGCCATCCTCCATTAATTTGATAGGGCACTTCTCCATGAGCAGAAGGGATAGTTCTTAGTGTGTATTAGAGCTTTGATTTTTTTTGCACTGGCATTTTTTCCTCTCTTTTTCTTTTTTCCTTGTGTCAATGCTGCAGGTCTGTCCTGTTTAAACACCCTTATTTTGGTGCTCAAGGCCTATAAGTGCTCAGTTGTGCTTGAAAATTTAATCTTGGATTTAAATCAAGGGTCAAGGCAACCTGCACCAGTTTCTTTAGTTATAAACAGGCTTGTAGTTAATTTAATTAAGTTTTAATGATGCATTCACCTTTATTCAGCCAAGAGGATAATGTGCTGCTCTATACACTTATATTATCTGTGTAGTTATTTAAAAGCATCACACTGCCTTTGTGTACCACCATTCCCACACCTCTCTTTTCCCTTCAACTTCAACACAGGGAAGAAGTATAAAGTGGGGAGCGATAATCATGTCTTGGGAGAAAGATTTTGTGTGTAGGAGGCACATCCTGCCCACCTGAACTACACCTGAACTTGTTACTCTAATATTAATTTCTCTTTCCTGAATGTCTACATAATATATTTAATAGAATCCAGGATTAAAATCCTCTTATCCTAAAGCAGATATCTGGAACAACCACCCTGACAGAGTGTTTGCCACTGTAATCCTGCTTTTCCCTCAGATGAGTCTCTGCATTTGGCTGTTCCTTGTTCCACTTGAGCAAGAATGAGAAGAGCAAAATGTTGATCTTTCCTGAATCATCTTTTCTTGACTGAAACAGCTCAAGGAGCACTCAGATCTGCTCAAAAATGTGAGGAAAACCTCCAGAAGAGGAGATGCCGCTGGTAGAATGATCACAGGGATCCTAATCCAGCTCTATAAAATTGGATGTGGGGGAAAAAAATGATGGTAAAAATCAATCCATGGCATCTACATCACTCCTGCATTTCCAAACACATCTATTTTCACACTGTTTTGTATATAACATATTGATTAGCATTCCTAAATGCAGAGCCCTGCATGTCATTCCTGTATTTCCTTCCAAATCTTGAATTAAGGTGTATATTTTATTCTGTTTTCCTTCTATCCAGAAATGTCTCTAGAAAAATTGTGTTCTGGAGAAAAATGCCAAACAGGGACTGCTGCAGTTCCTTGGAGTTTTGTTTCTCTTGGCTTGTAATTACTTTTAGCATATGGATATTCCCTACTCCCTGATTATAGTCACTGGAATTGCTGGGATGTGTGTACATGACACAGCTTTTAAAGCTGAGCCATTATTTTTGCCTTTATGCAGCCTCTAAAACCAGAGGGTGGGGATTTCCTTATGCCGATGATTAAACAGGTGATTAAACAGGCACTGTAGAGGTATTTAGAATATTTTCACCATTTTCTTTGTGATTTAGGACCACAATATTCTTAGAGAGGTTGCATCAAACCCTCAGTTTCTTAAAAACTTGTCTACTTTTGCCTCTGTGCTCTTCAACTTCTGATTGAGAGCAACACTGGATATTCTTATTCGGCAGTATTAGTCTTTTTAATCATCCAACTCACCCTCATCACAGTCAGTTTTACTTTGCGTACATCAATCCTTTGTTCTCCCAGACCTCGGAATCTGCACCTGGAATGCCATTCCTGTCAGTCGCTTTGCTTCTCTAATTTCTGATTTAATTTCACCCTCTTTTCTGTAATTTGAAAACTTATCAGGCAATGTAGAGAAGGAGGAATTTTCCTAATTGCCTGAAAAAAAAGCCAAGGATATATAAAATATATATAAATTAATTCTGACATTTGGGAGCAAGACAGTTCTCTTTGGTTTTGAAGCCTTCACTTATTTAAAAACACATCTTTAATAAAAAGGGTTAAATGGTGCCTTTTAAACATTACATTTGAAGATGAGTGTTTCATTTTGGATGAACTCCAGTTGCTATTGCATGGCTTTATTTATATTTTGTTTGTTTCACAACGAAGAATAAAATAAGACTGTTCCTTCTCTCCTCTGCAGACAAGACAGATTGATGGCTGGGAATAAAAATACTGCAATAATTTGGAAGGGATTTAGGAGCTGGAGATACTCCTGACTATATATAACATCTGTGGTGTGGGTGTTTACTGAAATAGCCACCCTGGTCTGCCTTTACAGTCACCAGAGGTCAAACCATTATAAATTATAATGTGTTCCAGAGAGTGGTGTGTGTTTCATCAGGCACAACTCTGCTACAGGATGGTCTGCCCATCATCCCCATTTTCCCCTCTGTGACTACAGAGGGATGTGGGGAGAATACTTTGGCTGCAGAAGGGGATATTACCTAAATTGGAAGGTGAGATGTTGTTTCCACACTGCCCGCCAGCTGCCAAACCTGCAGGGAGAAATGTAAAGAGGAATGACCAGCTGATGAGGAATTTTAAGCTGAATCCCAGTGGTCAGGTGTTGCTTTTTGTAAGAATACAGAAATAAGGTACAAACTAATACACAGGCTGGGAGAGCTGGAGGTGTTTACCTGGAGAAGAGAAGGTTTCAGGGAAACCTGAGAGCCCTTTCCAGGGCCTAAAGGCGCTTCAGAGGAGCTGGAGAGGGACTTGGGACATGTTAGATGGGAAAGTAGGGTTAGATGGGATATTGGGAAGGAATTCTTTGCTGGAGGGTGGGCAGGCCCTGGCACAGGTTGGGCAGAGAAGCTGTGGCTGCCCCATCCCTTGGAGTGTCCAAGGCCAGGTTGGATGGGGCTTGGAGCAACCTGGGCTAGTGGGAGGTGTCCCTGCCCATGGCAGGAGGGGGGATGAGATGATCTTTAAGATCCTTTCCATCCCAAACCATTCTGGGTTTCTGTGTAACACTTCACTGTGCATTGCACAGCAGAAAGGAGGCTAACTCATCCTTGGAAACTCAAAAGCAGTGCTGAGAAACACATCCTGCTTTTCCTGTGCTTTGCTGTCTGATTCCCCGGCTAAATCAGATGTGCCTTGAAAAATTTTGTGCGATTCTGGCTCCAAGATTCACTTTGGAAAAGACAAATCCCTATGATTAATGGGGAAATAAATTTTGCAAGAAAACTTCCATCTTCTCTTGTGAAAGAGTTTGCAATGGTCAACTCATCTGCTTTTATAAGACACGTGTTGTGGGTTGTGGGAAGTTTAAAGACTAAACTTTGTTTCCTGGGGATATAAATATATATTTTAGGAACTGTTTGCATGCTGGTATTTTATGGGCTAAATATGTCAGAATGAGTCACTCTGGAGATATTAGTTTGGGTAGACAGTAACTTTCAGAAATATTTAGTATTTTTTAGTTTGTAGTGTAAGTTGGCCTCAGAAAGGGAAATCGATTCATATTTAATAATTGATAGTAAGTTCCAATAATTAAATATTCATTGCATTCTCCTTCTGAGCAGTGTGCATATTATTGGACACTACACATATTTAGGTTTGAGTTGTAAAATGTATTAACTCCCTTTTTTGAGACTACAGTGGATTGTTATGGGAATCTTTTCAATATTGTAATGACACAAGAAATTAATGTATTTCTGTGCTAATGTGCATTTCACAAGAGAAAATATTCAAAAGAAAAGAAGGTAGTGGATGAGATTTCCCAGTCACTCCATCACATCCAGATATATTTCTTCCCCAATGGTGACTATTTCAAAGTTGCCTGGCCCAACCCCAAATCGTCTCCCACTGAAAATCAGCAGAGATGATGTCACCTCACCTTTAATCATCGGAAAACTACCTTTCTATTTAACCTTGAATATGCTATTCTTCTGCTTTGACGTCCCCCTAATTGAATAATAATTTATTTAATTTTCTTTTTTAGACCTAATCAGCATAGACCTATTTTTCAGGTAATGCTATGTCACAAAAAATTCCCATGGATTTCTACTGGACACTTAATAAAATTCAGCTTGTGCATAGACAGGAATAACACTGATAACTCTGAGTGTTGTGTGAGTTCAAATCTTCATTTGCTTCTATTCAAGAAAGTGCCTGCCTTGATTTGAATAGTTTCATAAAAGGTACCAGAGCACCTTTTCCTAGAATTCTGTTTTTTTCCAATGCACTTTTACTGTTTTCAGCATTCTGAAATGCCCTCCAGAGAAGAAACCTGCATTTTTTTGGGATGCCAGAACATTAGTTTTGTTTCTCTATGTGCACTTTGGGCAGTCTGTGCCTCTTGCCAGGCAATCCAGGCTTCCAGGGGCAGTCCTGGACAATTGCCATGAGGAATGTCCTTTATCCACTAAGAGTTGTACACCTCCAGTTCCGAAGCCATTTACCTGATCTTCTTTCAGTTCACAGCAGATAAAAAATAAGCTGAAGTGTTTCACCACTGCCTGTGGTATCTGTACAAAAGAGGATTACTGGGAAAAAAAAAAGAACTGTCTGCATGACTGACTGTGCCTCTTTTTTGAGAATTAAAATATAAAATATAACTGTTCTGATCTGAACTAGAATGCAACAGTTTGTCACATTGAGTGTCAGAATTATCCAAATGTCTTAAATTGCAGACATCCACCAGGAATTTTGCCCTGAAACTCAAAGGCTCACGTATCTAAAGGTTAAGCACCTGCACAGATTTGCTTTAAAAAATTCCCTCTATAATCAATAGACCATTACTAATATTTTCAGACAGATATTTAGGATTTAGAGCAGCCAAAATCACCTTCTGGAGATGCCTCACTCTCTTATCTATGCAGACAACCCGGAGAGATGATTTATATGAACCACTTGGCTTTCATATGACTTTCTTCTGTTGGTCTATTACATTCATACAACACTCTTGGCACATCTTGAACTCAGAACCTTTCCAGGATCCCACAGGGGAATCTGTTTTGCAACATTTTCTAGACCTCCTGACATGGTGTGTTGTCATCCACTGCCCCCAGTTTATATGATACCTGCTAAAAACTTCAACAGTTTATAAAATACTGTAACAATTATTGCTGGATGGTCTAGATATTATTTTACTTGGATGTTTATCCTGATAGACAAACCCTTAGATAATTAAACTTTGAAATGAGAGAATAGTAAGACTGCTTAGTCACTTAAATGAGTTACTACATGGTGGATTTTGTTTCTCTTGGAGATTTATGCCTTCACTTGAAATTTTATGACTCTAGCAATTATGTTGCAGCCTCATTCACATCAGCTGGCCAAATAAAAGAGAAATTTGTGGAATTTCCTGTGCTATCCAAAGGACTAAACAAGACATTTCAGGGGCTTTCTCTGGTTTCTCATGTAGTGACTCTACAAGGCAGAGAGGGAAACTCCTGAATGAAAATTCCTCTGCTTGAATGGCTGCATGGGAGGATAGAAACAGGACAGATTAAAAAGGATCTGGGAGGGAGGGATTGCCTTAGGAAGTGAGAAGAGATTTGCTTGGGGAACAATAAGAAGTTTTGAGTTTGAAATGAGGCATCTTATCTGGGGGAGTATCAGAGCTTGGGTATATTTATGTACAAAACACTGAGGGCTTGTGGTCTGTATGACCAGTAAATCTGGGAAGCATCTGAATCCAAATGTAGGGGCTCTGTATCAATTTTTGATACCCATCCAGTGACTCCAACCCTTTCCCAGTTCTTTAAAAAGGCAGCATTTTTAGGATGTTTCACGATGCTCATGGTTTGAGTGTAGGAGAAATCTGGTGTTCAGTCCCAGACCATGACATGCCTTTGCAGGCTCCACATGGGAACTGTCTAAACAGTTCAAGTTCTTTGCTCAGAAAAGGGCAAGAAAAGATAGAGACAGGACTGTTAAAGGGTGTGGAGATGTGGGGCCAAACATTTGGAAGACCTTCATTCCTTGAAGCAGCAGCTGAGGGCATCTACCTTTAAGGCACTTCAGATGACACTGGACACCTTTGTGTCAGCAGCCAAAACAAAATCTTTACTGTCAGGTGGTGCTTAAACAGTCAGGCAACGTCCACACACCTCCATCTACACACTCAGCTTTTTCTATGGGCAAAATCCCTTGCTGAGCATTTTCTGTCTCATTTTGTCCAGTGCAATGAAAACATATCCCAAGAGTCTGAGCATAAAGGACTGGTTTCAATATCTTTGATTTTGATACCTTGCACCCTGCCAAAAGCTTTACTGATCTACAAAGCAACATCAAAGTTTTAGGAGAGCAGTGGCCCTTTTGCAGAGTGTGGACACCAGTGAGATTGGCAGAGCAAGTGAGAGGATTAGTCTCATCCCAACAGGCTTGTGCTGATGTATGAATATAGTCACAGCACAGAGACACAAAATCATTTGTGCTGCTAAACTGAGCCCTCATCTCAAGTGTCTCTATGTGAAATGTCAGGGGAACAAGTCTCTTGGCACCGGAGCTGGGCCATGTCATGGTGACTGTTGTGCTTTCATGGGTGTTCAGCAGTCCAGGAGAAGACTGAGCAAAGTCATTTTTCAACATTTCCACTCCATCAGTACAGAAAGACAGACTTGGCTTCAAGAGGGAGCCCTTGACCCTGAATGATACACCATAAGGTCATGGATCTCCATTTCCAGCCCTTCCTGTCCCACACACACACTGAAGTCAATGGGATTGATTTTTGTGCCTGAGCTGTGTCTGCATTATGGATTTTGAAATAATATTAATTCTGCTGCTCTCTGTCTTTGGAGCAGATGTGTGATTTCTTAGGGATAAACATTTCTGGGAATGCTTTTCAGCTCCCTGCCATAAACACATCCCCCTTCTTGGACAGGAACTGAGAAAGCAAACTATTTTTCTCCAGAATTGTTATATTTACCATCTTAGCCTAGATGTTTCTTATTCTTGCCTTGTGTTGCGCACTTATTGTGATACTCAGATCTGACCCTGCAAACAAACACCTTTGGATCCCTGTGTCTGGTCTCAGTGGCAGAGCCTGTCCCTTCATCATCCCACCCCATCCAAGTGCAACACTATGAGTGATACCTCTGGAAGTTCCTTCCCATGTGTTAAATGATGTGGGCAGGAAGAGGGAATTGTATGGCTTTGAGCAACCTCCTGCCCCACCAATGCCTTGCTCAGTGATCCCACACCAGGCACGGGCCAGGTTGAGAAGCAGGAGTGCACCAACAACCATTCCCAAAGAGTCTGTTGTGGAGGAGGATGGACAAACAGACTGGAGGCACGTTGATGGCACCATCCCTGTGTTGCTTCACCTCAGGGCATGGAGCAAAACTTGAGCCAGGGCCTGGAGCACGCTTCTCTCATCCTAAGAGAGCTGCTGGTGGTGCTCAAGGCTGGATCTCTGGTAGGAGGGAGCTGTTTGACAAACCTTGGCCAGCACTGGAGCTGTTGGAGGGAAACCTGGAAGAAGCCTTGATGGTGCCTCCCATGAAAAGTACTGCTAAGAAGAGCAGCTGTTGAGCTGCTGCATGATAAGAGTTGGGGAAAGAAAGGGTCATGTGTAGTCCAGCACTTGGGATTAGTTTTTCAAGACCAACCCAAAACAGGTGAGGCAAATCCCTTTATTCAAGAGCATGCAAACCATCCTTGTGGATCCCAGGACACACATATTTAAATATGGAAATAAAGTTAAAAAATGTCCTGTGTCGTTCATGTGGTTTTATTCAAGCCAAGATTCAGTTCAACTCAGCTACCTAATGATTAGCTTTTTCTCCTATGCTCAAATATTCAGAGTGACCCCTTGATCACTGTGGAAATAGAAGCAACTCCTAAAAGGGAATCATTCCAACACAGGCAGAGGCTGGAAATGCAGATTTTTTGCCATGGCTGATGCTCAAAACCGCACAGTTGAAGTCAGATGTGGTGGATTTCACCTTTATGATTCCATCCTTCCTCTTGCAAAGGGTTTGCTCTAACTTCTATTGTTCTAAAGATCTCAGCTCTTTTTCTGCTTTATGACTCCACTAATGCCTGTGGTGTTTGTTCTGTTTCTAATTGCATTTCTTTTCATTTGCCCGTTTTTATGCTTTCTGTAAGCAAAATAACAGGTTTCTTCCTTACATAGAAAATAATTGCTGGGAAAAGTAAAGCAAACAGCAGCTGCAAACCCCAGGTCTCCAAGAGCCATGCAGTCTGTGCAGCCCTCCTATTATTCCTCAAATGAAAGAAGAAAACATTTTGGAAAAGAGACAGCATAATACCTGCTGGCAAGTTTCCTTAGCTAGGACCCAAGGAAAAAAACCTGAAAGCGAAGTGACAAAAAAAAGAATCCTTTTTAAAAAATATTTCTATTAACAGTGTGATAAACATTGATTTTGTTCAGCTTGGTACCCACAGGGCTTAAGCCAAAGAGTCACTGTCAACATAAACCCAGCTAAGCAAACAGCATTGTAGCTCTGGTTTTCTTTTTATTTCCCCCCTTTTTTTCCAATTTAATTCAAAGAAGTGACTGTACTTGTGTGACTCTGTGAGTGTACGAGGGGCTTTATCCCTTTTCCAGCACTTTAAACAGCTTACAGGAATGGTGCTATTTTCAGTTCAGTATTTTGAAACATTTGCCCACCTTGAGGATTCACTCTTAGTGGAGCTGATGAACAGAATCTATTTTACATTTGTATTTTTGTGACAGGTGGGGATAGTCACTGTTCATGATTACAGCTGCCTGATATTTTTACTTACATAGGCCAGATTTCGTAGCTTTTAGCTTTGCAAAATTAACCATTGTGGGCTGAAATGGTCTAGTTCGCATTTCTGCCTCTTGTTGATTTCTCCCTTAAAAATTATTTTTTTAAAAATAAAAATTAATCCGTCTCTGAGGACAACAGTAAAAGAAAATTAGTTGCTTTGCTCATTTTAATAAAATTAATGTGTTTCACCTTTATTCTCCTGTGCCTCTGGTGCAAAGGATGGCATTGAAAACTGGAGAGGATGAAAGGGCAAAACCACTGACTTTTCCATCAGACATGGGGGTTGTGTTTCTTCTGAATAATGGCCCAGTCTGAGCAAGACAGAAACCTCTGAAATGTCACCATCTGCAAATACGCAGAAGAAACAACTCAGAAATCTGCTTGGATGTTCTAAGAGCAAGGGATTTAAGGGCCCTAAATTCAGGA
Source organism: Acropternis orthonyx (assembly GCA_035583155.1). Taxonomy (NCBI): domain Eukaryota; kingdom Metazoa; phylum Chordata; class Aves; order Passeriformes; family Rhinocryptidae; genus Acropternis; species Acropternis orthonyx. The sequence continues at coordinate 2,503,504 of JAWWEU010000081.1, read as the reverse complement.
GGGCAGTTCAGTGAATGGCCACCCAAACCGACTCAGCATCCAAAGCACTCCAGACACCAAAGGAGGAGGCAGATCTCCTCCAGTTTCACTCGTCCTGAGTGTTTCTCCTTCTGTCTGCTCAGCTATTGGTTAGACCTCAACAAGAGGCCAACCTCAGGATTCTAGTAATCACAGTGGCGTTGGATCAAGGGTTGGATTTGATGATTTGAGGTCTCTTCCAACTCAGCCGATTCTATTTTTCTAGGATTCAGGATTCAAATGCACATCCAAGGAGCAGAATCCATGAACAGTGGGGGGTAAGTGCATTCCCCAGCCCTGTGGAGCAGCCACAAGCAAATCAAGGGTCTGAAGAGAATAGCCAGGAGTGGGATTGGCCTGGAGCTGTGTCAGGGCAGGGTCAGGTTGGATTATCAGGAAAAGGTCCTTCCCCCAGAGGGTGGTGGGCACTGAGCAGGCTCCCCAGGGCAGTGGGCACAGCCCCAAGGCTGCCAGAGCTCCAGGAGGGTTTGGATGATCCTCTCAGGGACAGAATGAGATTGTTGGGGTGTCTGGGAGGGGCCAGGAGTTGGACTGGATGCCCTGGAAAAACTGAAGGTCATGAGAGGCACAGGATGAGGTCTTGCACACCCTTGATTCAGGGCAGAAGCCTGGACTCCCTGCATTGGGTCTCTATAATGACCCTTTAATTAGCAAGCTGTCCCCTTTGGTTGCCCAAAGTCAGACAGTATGGACATCCTTCAGAGTTTCAGCTTCACTCTGGGGTGGATTAGCCTCAAATTAAGCCCAGCTGAGAGGCCAACAACTCTCCATACTCACAGTAGGGTGACTGAGTGCACTTTTCCATACTGACATGCCACGGACAATCCTCTTTATCCTGTTAGATCTCAGTCCTTTGAGCAACACAATGTCAAGATCCTTTCCCATCACAGGCGTGTTCCTTTTTCACCACCACTCCCTGACCTGACCTCAGTGAGTTTATGAAAGCTGAAAACTCCTCTTCTGTGTGACTTCTCCGAGTGAGAATGTGTTTACCTTGGAAGTAGAACACCTTTTTCTCCCAGTTTTGGGCAAGAGCCCATCTGACACTGAACCTGGCAGGTATCTTACATGGCAGAGCTCATGTGCTGCAACTCAAGAGCTGGAAGTGCAGGTTAAAGAGAGGAAAAATACAGGCAAATATTTGGACTTTTCAGAAAAAAGACTTTATTTTTCATAGTTAATTTTATTATAGTTGAAAGTTTACAGTAGGGTTACCACACATGTTATTGGAAACAGAGAATCAGCCTTCCTGCTTCCCAAGGTTCTTCTAAGAAGTCCTGCTTGTTCTATTATTATAACTATAAAAAAAAAAAAAAAAAAGTGAGAGAGGGAAAATAAATCAGAACAAACTTAAATTTTTATACATGTTCTCATTTAGAAAAAAAATAAAAAATAAAAATAGAACAGCCTTGTGGTAATTTCTGACATTGGATTAAATAATTAAGACATTTATACAGTTCTCTAATTTAAAACAAAAATCATAATCATTCCAGAATTTTTCAAATTTGAAACATCAGGATTCAAACACGGATCATTTTTTCTGGGCTATCTAATGAACAGAGACAGAGGCTCCTTCAAGTGAGACAGAGTTAGATTAGGTGTCTCTTCTAATTTGATCTCTGAGGGACCTTTTCTTCTGCCCGGGCAGTTTTGCTCCCTGCCTTGGGCTGAAACAGAGTTGGCATGGATATTCCCAGCTACCACTGCACAGGAGGACTCTCTCCTATTGTATAGGAAAAATTAAAAGATCAGGAAGTGCTGAGAACATGAAAGAGGACAAAACACAAACTGCAAACCCATGAACACTGCACAGATTCAAGTATCCAGTCTGGAATCACTTAAAGTTTCTGTGTTTGCGAGCTGGGTGTCCAGGCACAGCTCAGGCAGGTGGCATCTCCCAAGGAGATGTATAATGGAAAGACTTATCCTGGAGAAAACAGTCGGGGTTTCACCAGCTCCAGAAAAGACCAAGGATGAGTAATCAAAGCATCAAAGAATCATTTAAGTTGGAAAATACCTTTAAGATCCTTGAGTCCAACCATTAACCCAGCACTGACAGGTCCACCACTAAGCCACGACCCCAAATGCCCCATCAGCACATCTTTAAATCCCTCCTCTAATGTGCTGGAAAGGCTGTGGTGGGGACTTGAAAGGGCACTGCTTCCTTTCCCACACCTGCACAGAACAGCTGGTGTGAATATGGCAATAAAACCCAGTGAAAATCTTAATTTACTCAAGACCCAGGACTAATCATTAACCAACTTTGCAGGTTCTTGTGTGTTTCCCTGTAGCAATTGTGCCTTGACAGCAACATCAGGAAGGAATAAACTACACTGAAATTACTTTATAATTTTCAATAAGTAATCAAACTAACAACTGTTGTTCCAGACTCCACCAGACAAATAATTAATCCCTTTTGGCCTCATTCCTCCTCTTTAAACTGGGAATAGGAGAGTTGCTTTTGAAAGTACATTTTGTTTCTTATTTCTGTGAATGGTCATTTCTTCAGGGAAGGGTCACAGGGCACCTGACAAGAGAGTTTCCAAACTGCTACTGCAGAGCACATAAAGACACAAGACTAATGATGGTGTTTGCAGATGTGAGAGCCCTGCAAAACTGGACTGAGTATTTTCCAGATGGGGCAGATTTACTCCATTTGCCTCACTGATTTGTTAAACCTTGTGCCGGGAATGCCAATAATAATTTGATTTATGATTTAACAGAATGGAGAGAAATCTTTACCAACACAGAGTCATAGAACTCTTTGGGTTGGAAAGGACCTTAAAGATCGTCTTGTTCCAGCCCTCCTGCCATGGGCAGGGACACCTCCCACTATACCAGGTTGCTCCAAGCCCCCTCCAACCTGACCTTGAACTTTTCCAGGGATGGGGCAGCCACAGCATCTCTGGGCAACCTGTGCCAGGGCCTGCCCACCCTCACAGGGAGGAATTTCTTTCTAACATATGATCTCAATCTCTCCTGCCTTACTTTAAAAACTCCCCCGCCCTCCCCCTTGTCCTGTCACTGTCTGCCTGTGTAAAAAGTCTCTCCCCCTCTTACACAAGCCCATTTTAAATATGTTTAAGAAGATCCCTGCCAGGAAATTCGTGACTTAAATACACTCTGGTTGCAAAACCCCAGACAGTTGTGTGGTTTGGTTACACCTCTCTACACCTGTCCTAGTAAATCAAGCAGGACTAGGGCCTGCTTTCTGGTTCTTAGCCCAGGTATCAGGGAGGAACCCTTGTCTTTACAACTGAACTCTTTCAACACTCAAAACAAGTACAAGGTGTTGTTGGGAATGATCCCTGTAGTGCTGTAACCCCTGAACCATGGCCAGGAAGTGTTTTGGGAGTGCTGTTGGACTCTGCTGCCCCCAAACAGCCATTCTTCTCACTGGGGAGAACCTTAAAAGTTTACAAATATACCATTAAATTTCCAGTTACCTGCAATATTTCTCACCTCTGTTTAATTCACAATTAAACATGTGAATTAATTCACAATTCCACATGATGGCATTTCTTACAACAAACCAAGCAAAACTCTGTTGCTCGATACATGGGGGAAGTATCACAGATTTCAAGTGTTTTGATCCATTAATATGTGATTTGGAGAGTTCCTTTTTATCAGAAAAAAAAATCCAGATAAAACTAATGACAAATGCTTTGCAGGCATGTGCTAATTTACATACATGACTATTAAGCCGTAGTACTGAGGACTCTGATGAAGAGCAGAATTCTCGGCAGCACCAGAAGCTATGCTGAATTTTCTGCCAAGCAAAGGCAAAACTGCAAAGCTTGCACTTCACAAAGTTTGAAAAAGCAGAGCATATAAACAGAGAGGCAGAAATAGAAAGGAAGGAGTAAAAGTGGGGATTCCTGTGCTGCTTGCCATGTTTCAAATAGGCTCAGATAGCTCTTTAAAAATATAAACTCCACTTCAGCCCTAAGTGAGGGAGTGCTCTCTGCTCTAGATCAAAATGGAGAGTTATGATGATCTTTTGGGGCCTTAACATCAACAAACCCTTTAAATAAATGCCTTTTTCCATGCAGAGCTCTCTGTGGATATAACGCCTGGCTGTAGGTCTGGCCAATGAATGGCCATTCCATGCAGTGAATTTCCTATGTGCGTGTTTGAAATCAGAATTTAAACATACAACGCTACTGCTTTTTCTTCTTACAGTCACCCTGGTTTTCCTCTAAGCTCAATTCCTCTATATTGGCTAAAAAGTAGCTGCTCTTACCTCATTTTGGAAGCTTATCTTGGATTTATCTTGTTCCTGCAGAAAGGTCTGTGGGGGAAGGCAAGGCTGGAGGGGCAGAGCTGTGTCTGAGCAGGAAGGGGGGGACTCACCTCCCCCAGCCTCATCTATCTAAAGGCAATTACAGGTTTTCTTTCCATGGTCCTGTCACCTCATATGGAGATTTCAACCAATTTTGCCTGTTATCCAGTTTCTAAGAGGACACCACCTTTGGTGTCAGCTTCTATTTATATATGTAGATTTCAGATGCCTAAGTTAGAACAAATAAATCCCACCTGCAGTGTAGTAGAAAGCTCAGAAACTGGCATTTTTTAATTGCTAAAATGAGAGGCAGTGAGAGGAAGGAAAGGAGAGAGCCGGTCTCTGACTGACTAAATAAAACCCTTCTTCCCTTTTACCTGGATTTGCCCTTTTTTTTTAAAGTTTCCACTTTCCAAATTATTTCAAACCTTTCTATGTTTTCTGCTCTGATTCAAACCAACCATGACTGTGGCACCTGACAAGAAGAAACACAAATGTTTTCATTTACAATACACATATTTTATTTTTTTTCCTGAAGAATCTAAGCTCAGAATGGCAGACTTATCTCAAAGTATTTCTCTGGTTTTACCCATTCTCAAATACTTCACATGGCCACTGCTTTAATTCAACTTCTTGTAGACACAAACATCTGTCCCACAGGTTTCTTGGAAGACCAAACATTTTCCAGGAGGGTGACTGAGCCTTTTAAAGGATCACAGCTAAGACAAGATTGTGAAGGAAAAATAAGACTGTAAATCCACTTTGACAGGTGCCTTGGAAGTGAATACAAGGGATTATTTTTTCTTCCTAGCAAAGAGTAAATGATCAATAATGCCTGGAATTGTTGAAGATGTTAGAATAGCAGACAATGAAATTATCCAGTGCTGTTTTTCCAATTGATTCTATTTATACAAGGCTAACCCTAGAAGAAATGGGAAAGGAAGTAAGATGAGAGTCAGGAGAAACACAGGAGCTTGTACTGTTGCCGTAAGCCTTAATGTAGCTGTAGATTTTTATACAGTTTTATGGTTTTATAGTCCTTACATTTGAAAAATAGCTTGTAACCCCTGTACCCCACAATCTTAAGCAAGATCTTAACCTCTGTGCTACATTTAAGTAGCCTGTTTTTGTGCTAAGGGAGAGATACTAAGTTAGAACATTCTGTATAAGGACCCTTGTATTCAGATAGCTATTAGAACATGTTATAGTC
>JAWWEU010000081.1:2483957-2497873 GCA_035583155.1 Acropternis orthonyx | reverse complement strand
CCTGGCCTTGGACACTCCCAGGGATGGGGCAGCCACAGCTTCTCTGCCCAGCCTGTGCCAGGGCCTGCCCACCCTCTGGGTTATCTGTGTTTAATCTCTCCCAGCTGCACAGGAGTTCTGGGTTTCTCATTCTGCCCATGTTCTCTTTAGTCACGTTCTTTGCTTCACTGTTAGCAGTGGGCAGAGAAGGCCTGATGAATAAGGGTGACCACAGAGGGATTCAGAGAACTCTTGTTTTATTTAATTTAGCTTAATTTAGTTTAATTTAAGTGGATGGTCAATGAGGCACTGAGCTGCTTTTAAGCTCAGACCTGCTTTATTTGCCTGAATCTGGTCTCTCTCTTCATCATAAATTATGTCAGATAAATTGGAAGATTTTGACACTTGCCTGAGGTGCCTGGCCATGCCCTAGGAATGCCTGGGATGCACAGAGATGCAGGATAACTGGGCTGGGAAGGATTTCTGGAGGTCTCTAGCCCATCCCTCCTTGTTGAAACCAGGACCAACAAGGAGCAGGATGTGCACTGTCAGGTTTGGAATAGCTCCAAGGATGGAAACTCCACAACCTCTCCAAGCAGCCTTCTGCAGGGCTTGACCACTCCCACTGGGCAGGGATTTATTCTTAGGTTTAAGTGGAGTCTCCCACGTTTTGGATTGATCCTACTGCCTCTTGTCCTGTCCGTGTGCCCCGTCTTCCTTCCTCCCCCCACATCAGGTATTTGTAGACACTGATAAATCCCCCAGAGCTTTCTGTTACTGAGGCTGAACAACCCCAACATTTTTAGCAGAGGATTAATCTTACCTGACATGTAAATATTAAACTTCGAATCTAAACCGGTTCACCCTGGACTCCTTTTACAGGAGAGAAACAACCAAGCTGGCACTTCAGCTCCCTTATCCTGCAGATCTCAGGTGTGATTCAATTGCTATAAAAAGCTGCCAAATACCATCTGAGATGGTATCTGAGGCAGGTATATGGGACTGGCAGGTGTCACACAGGGTTTACAAGGGACCAACATCCTTCTGAGAAGACAGCTGGAGGCCAGGAGGAATATCTTGGAGATCTAACATGGGTTTTAGACCAAGGGTCAGGAGGTTTGTGTTGAGGGAGGGGACAGCAGGGTGTGCCCAGCTGGATCCCACGTGTAAAGCTTAGCTGTGGGTGGGCAAGGGCTCTCCAAGCTGCTGGGAGGGTCTCTGTGTTTTGGGGGAGAACACGAGCTGCCAGATCAAATCCTCACATCATCCATCACATGTTTCTCATGCCCAAGCCTGGCTGTCAGGGATGGGCTGAACTCCAACCCTCCCAGCCCCAGCGGTTCTTTGGGGAGCTTTGCAGGCAGCTAAAAACCCAAACAGCCTAGAAACTGGCTTAAATTGTGCCAGGGGCTCCAGCAGCCCATGCAAATTTTAGTCATGGGTGTGTAAATTCACATTTTAACACTGCAGGGCTGAGCTGAAGCATAAGGGGTCCTGGGGGAGCCAAAATTTCTATGCCATTAGCAAAGAGAAGGTTTTCACTGTCAGTTGTATCTGTGCAAAGTGGATATTAAAGGTATCAGGGTGCTGGCCCTTTCCCTTCTCTTTGCTCTGCAGCAGCAGGGGAGAACTGGGACAGGTTTTATTTGACCAAGGTAAATGTGCTGCTTGTTTTCCTTCTGTGCTCCCAACAAGCAGGGAGCAAATACCCACGTCAGCCACGACCCTACAGAGAAAACCTGCTCCTTCCCTTCCTGTCAAACACAGTGACTTGGAATTCAAAGTCCTGATGAAAAGGCAACCAGAGCTGTGAAACTGGGTGTTAGGAGAAAGCAAATTTAACCTTGTTTGTGGGTGGTGGAGCAGACCTCTCTGCATTAGCAAGGATGATGCAAAGCACCAGAAATATTTTTAATGAATAAACAAGGTAAGATTTCTCTTGCTGGAGATTTAGAGAGGTTGGAGTAAAAGCAGGAGCCATCACTGAAGTATCACAGAATTGTTAAGGTTGGAAAATATCTACATGATCATCAAGTTCAACCTTTGACCAACCACCGCCTTGTCAACTGAACCAGAGCACCAAGAGCCACATCTACCTCCAGGGATGGAGACTGCCACTTCCCTGGACAGCCTGTTCCAGTGCCTGACCACCCTTTAAGTGCAGGATTTCCCGCCCATATCCAGTCTAAAACTCCCCTGGTGCAACTTGAAGCCGTTTCCTCTTGTCCTGTTGCTGTTACCTGGGAGAAGAGGCCAGCTCCCACCTGGCTCCACCCTCCTGTCAGGGAGTCGTAGGGATTCAGAAGGTCCCTCTGAGCAGTTAAAAATGGGTCAAGTCACATCTGTGTTCAGGACACTCCCTTGTGCCCCCAGTTAGAATATTAAGGGGTTGGAATGGACCATAAAGACCATCCAGTCCCACCCCCGCTGCCGTGGAGGGACACCTCCCACTATCCCAGGTTGCTCCAAGCCTTACCCAGCCTGGCCTCGGGCACTTCCAGGGATGGGGCAGCCACACCCTGCCTGGGCAACCTGCCCCAGTGCCCAACGAGACCCTCACAGTAAAGAATTTCTTCCTAATACCTCACCTAGATTTCCCGTCTTTCAACTTGTCCCAATTACTCCTTGTCCTGTCACTGCAGTTCCTGATGGAGAAGTCAATTCCTCTCTCCTACCACTGTGCCCCAAACTGGGAGCCCTGCTTCCTTCTCATGACTCTTCCCTTCCACCTCTGAGATCATGACATCCTACTTGCGCTGGAGGGTGGTGGGGCAGGACTGAGTTTCCATTGCCCCTGTGGGATGGAGCTGGGCTCTTGAGGAAGGATGATTTCCCTCCTGGAAAGCCTGGGATGAGGCTTAGCTGTAGCAAAACAAGCTCCCTCCTCGTGTTTCACCCTTTAAAGGACAAGGCATCCTTGACATGCCACATATCCTGATTTTTAGCTTGCATTGCCAGTGGTTTTCAGCTCTGGCAGACCTGTCAGCATCTTTTCACTGTTCCTGTCTGTGCCAAGAGGCATTTTGGTTTAAAATCCAGTGAAATGCTTAATCCTGGGTGGGAGACGCTCTAAGGAGCTGCTGTGCACAGTGAGGAGGAAGACAGTGTTTTGTGACATCCCAAAAGAGCAAACCTGAGCTGCCCATCAGCCAGGCACTGCTGTCCTTGTGCTTTCCAGAGGATGGGCCTTGTTTGGGAAAGCCAAGGAGCACCCCAGATGTCCAGAGAGATGGTGACTGGTCCAGCATGAGCTGGCAATCAAAACAGGAAGACAAATACCCACCTTTCTGGACAAATATGCATCTTTTCAGGCAAGGTGTGTGGTTTGTGTTGGGTTAGAGAGTGTCAGTGGTCAGGAATGCTTGGGCAGCCAACAGCTTTGGGGTTTTGGTAGGAGAAATGTGTCACTCCTGAGCTAGTCTTAACTTCTATTCCTAAAAAATACCTTCTTACACTGCTTTGTGGTGAGAAAGGGCCAAGACAAATAACTTTTGGCTTTGTGTTTCTCCATGATACAAGTACTGTCCCATCTGGAGACAAATCTCAGTGTCTCTTCTTGATTAGGGTTTCATGGCTAACCCAGAGGGGCTCTGTGGTGTTAGACTTCCACTTCAGTTTCTCATTAAAGTATTATTTTAGAGCATCAAATACGTCCTGGCACAAAAAATCCTGAACTCAAGTGCAGGACTTACTGATACAGTGAATGTTGGAGGTCACACAAACCATGGAGCATCACTGCTGTCTTCAGGAAAAGGTCAGAAAAATTGTGTTTTGAGTAGTTTTTGAGTTGGACTTTTAGGGAATGGCTAGAAGCAATAGAAAAGGAAGGAATATTTTTGGGAAAAAAAGGTCAAGTAAGTCAAGCTTAGATGCCTTGCTCATGAGCAGGGAAGTGAGGGCAGATAAGGTCACTCCTTGTGATCAAGGTGAAGACTTGTATAAAACTAGACCTCAGGGCTGGTGGCTTTGCCTTGGTGTAAGGGAGAGGCAGAAATTAAATTGCTCCGTGCCATTTCATGTCTGTGCAAACCTCTTTGGAAGGGCCTGGCCGTGCCCAGCAGTCCTGGACTGGTCCCAGAGCGTGAGCAGGTTCACACACACGTGGAGCAGGGAAGGAGCTCTGTTTGCCCCTGCAACAGAGAAGGACCTGAATTCATTCCTCCTTGTGCTCCACCCTGATCATTTCGCCCTTCTGGGTCTGTGTTTACTACAGCAAAATGGAAATGATAGATTTTTAGTGTCTGAATTATGTCCTGTGTCCTGTGGAGTGGTGAGGCAGGACCAGTTTGGGCTGCTTGGGCAGGGGGGCATGCACAGGGGCTGGTGTCCGGAGTAAATTACCATGGGAATCTGCTCCCAGAGCACCGGGCATGCGGAATTCCTTGGGATCCAAATGCTGTTTCCTCGCTTGCCATTAGGTGGTGATGGAGGAAGCAGGACAGGCACAGTCCGCAGAATTTCAAATCAGAAAATTCCTTAAACTTCTCACAACGAGAAATATTCCTTCCTTGTCCGCTCAAAGAAACAAAAAACGGAGAGGGGAGGGTGATCCCATACCTGGGGGGTGGGGGGGGGGTGGGGGGATCAGCCACTGCTCTTGGAGAGGGCAGGGAGCATCCCACAAGGAGGACACAAACCTCAGGCTTTTGGCAGGGGAATTACAGCAGGAGGAGGAGGAGAAGAGCTGGGATGAAGCTCTGCATATTTTCTCCCCGGTGCTGCTGCCACAGGCAGGGAAGGAGAGTGCGAAGGGGTGGGAGGTGACACTGGAGCGAGATGTGGAGGTGTGTGAGACAGGCAGGGTCACGGTGGGTTGATCTTGGGAACAAACCCTTCCTCACTTGAGCCCTCTTAAGCGTTGGTGTGTGAAAATTCAAGAGTTGGAGAGGAAAGGGAAAGGGAAAAAATACGACAACTCAGAATAAGCAACCAACCACACACAAAAACCTGAGCCCTGCTTTGCTCTCCGTGGCTTTGATTGACTGTGACGGGCTGATTTGGGAAATCATAAAATCATGGAATCATTAAGGTTGGAAAAGATCATTGAGCCAACAGCTAAAATGATGCCTTGTCTTCAGAGACCTAGCTCTAGTGAGTTCACACATCTGAAGGACATTGAAATTGTCCAGTTATTTATACTATAAATGAACAACTGTGTTTTTTACTGTGCTGTTACCACAGTCTACAAAAGCCCACCTGTCAGATCAAACAATTTATTAAGGATGCATGTGAAGGAAGGGAGTCATATCAAACTCCAGCCTGAACAGGAGCTGTGTGTGCCTCACTGGGTGGTGTGTTTAGCCAAAATTGTCACTTCTACACAGCCTGAGAGGAGGGAAAAATGGAGTATGAGCTGCCTCAGACTTGATGTTGATTCACCACAGATTATTACAGCTGATGTCTGGGGTGTCACAGCTTGGAGGCATTCATTGCTGGCAGGGACAAAGCACTTGTCCTCAGCATTTTTGGGTCTGGAAATGATTTAACCTGTCAGATTTTGGTGGACACTGTGTGGAGTGCTCTTGCATTGAGGAGGAGGATCTGCCTGGCTTTGCAGCGCTGGAGTGAAGCTTGGATTTAGGCTGGTGTGACTGGGAATGCAACGGCTGAGGAATGGCTCTCTGCAGGACTCTGTAACGATATTGAGTGGCTGTGGCCAAAAGATAAGTCTTCATTTCTTTGCTTTCTGGGAAACCCTGTGACCCACATCACAAGCAGGAGCACCACAAAGGCTTGGTGCCAGGTTTCTTCACTGGGATGAAGGGGTGGAGGGGTGTAGAGCCAGTGCCAGGAACGTTATTTGGTGTGTCCCCATTGGCCTAGTATTTCTCTGGCCCATGTTTTTGGGTGATATCATTTATTACCTGCACTGTGCAGAGAGCTTGGACAAGGGGCAGGGTTGTGTCCCATATCTGGAAGTGTTGGATGAGGCTTGGAGCAACCTGGTCTAGTGGAAGGTGCCCCTGCCCATGGCAGGGGGTTGGAATGAGTTGATCTTTAAGGTGCCTTTCAACTCAAACCATTGTAGGACTCTGTCATCTGTCGCTCTCTGGGTCATTTTAGGGTTCAGGACACCACATCCTATGGACTGTCACACACCCCAGTGATGGAACCACCTGCAAATTGCCATGAAGTGAAAGCCAATGTGTGTAAGGAATGAGTGAGTGCCAAACTCTCTCCGAGCTGTGAGAGTTCCTCATTTAAAACAACGTTGGATTCGAGATGGGAATGTCATTGGTGCCATAAAGGCGACACGGCTCCCTCGCAGTTTGCTCCCTCTGTTTGAAGGCTGACATCCACAGAGGCTGTGGTGATAACAGCAGCAGCTTCCCACTTATTAGGAGCTCTCAGAAAGATCTCTGCAAGCCAAGCAAGTGTGATTTTTCTTAGCATTGCTAGTGAGTGTCAGTGGTTGGCCTCTCTCTCTGCTGGCATTAACAAGCGTTGGGAGAAAATTGTGTTGTCAAGCTCAAGTCAAGCAGAAATAATGGTAATCAAGTTCTTACTCTGCATCCAGGAAGTGACAGAATTTCTGGTCTTTAGCATTTATTTTATGTTGGTGTGTCACAGCAAAAATTTTGCCTTGCAGTAGCCCAGTTTCCCTAGTATGGGGTGAATTTTGTTGTCTATAAAATTATTCTGGTTTCTGGGGTGAAGAGCTCATTGTTTGCAGCCTTCAGCTCCCCTGTGAATGCAGGCTCTTTCCCAACATGTAAAATCTGGCCTCCGAGCCACATCTGGGCTTCAGAGCTGCAACACAGGCTCCTGCTGTCCTGCTCTTTCAGGGAAGTCACAGAGTCCCAGAATATTCTGAGTTGGAAGGGACCCACAAGGACCATCGAGTCCCACTCCTGTCATGTTAAGAGAAACTTGTCTGATGTGCAGCTGCATTTTCAAAGCATAGACATCTACACATGTTTCATGTCTCTGACATGTCTGGAAAGAAGGATATATTAAAGGTTTCTGGCATTCAGCACATTTCAGGAGATCTGGATTTACTCCTGTGTTCTGCTACTGACTCCCTAAGTGACCTTGGGGGAACCTACACTCTCCATCTGTGCCTCACTTTCCAGCCCATAAAAGAAGAACATGCTCCTCCTGAATGTTCCACCTTGTATTTGGATTGGGAGATTTTTGCAGCAGGAATTGCCTGTTACTTCATGCAGTTTGTGCCTGGATCAGTGAGGCCACGATCCATGACAGGCTCTGCAGGCAAGTATTTCCTGTAGAGGATCACAGCAGTTCTGGCTTCCAGCAAGGGGCTGGTGGCTTCGAGACACGCTCCTGACAGAAGAACACGAGCCACTGTGGCAGCGTCCCTGGAGCTGGGCATGCTGTGGGGACTTACAGAAAAAAACACCTCTCAGGTTGAAATTGCAGTGGCCATGGTTGACTTCTTGCCCTAATTAACGACTCCATTTTTAATTCCTTGAACTTGCCTTCTCTGCTTATTTAACTTGAAAACCCAAGGTGTTTCCGGAGCTCCCCTCAGTTATTCATCCCTTACTGTTATTCTCTGGAGAACGAACACTAGTAGAGCCCTCGTTTCAGTTCTGAGTATATTTGAAATCCATCCTGACCCAGCTCTACAACCCCTTTTTCTTCTTCAGCTGCTGCCTGTGTGTCTGCCCAGACAGCACAACCCCCCCAATTTACTTGGTAGTTTAAACGACCTCAGTGTAATCCATTTTTCACAGCCTGTGTTAGGCCGGGAGATCCCAGCTCCCATCCATCCTCCCAAACATGGAGCATTTATCATTGGGGTACAGTCTGAGCTGCCTGGTGTTGGGTCAGTCCTGGCTGGGGTTGTTTTCCTGGAGCAATGGCAGCACAGCTTCTTGTCCAGGTGTGAATTCTGAGGGTTGGGGTGTCCTCATGGGTGACTCTGGAGGGACAGGGAAATGCATCCACATCTTGGTGGGTGCTGAACTCAGCAGGGAGGGAGGCTGAGGACCTCTGCATGGTGTGGTCCTCCCAGGTGGAAGAAAGAGCACATGTGTCCTTCACATGGGGGGCTCTGTGTGCCCCTCACGTGAGGCTCTGTGCCCAGGACTGGTTTGGGCACAGTGGATGATGTCCTGGCCATGTCATGTCTGGTTGGACTGCCCCTGCCCTGTGAAGACCTTCCCCCAGCACCATGTGGAGTTGTGGAGGGGGCCCTCCTCCTCCATCCAGGAATACCAGGACAAAAACCAGCTCCTCACATGGTATTTTGCACCTATAAAACCACTGGGGTTAGTAGGTAGTGTTTCCTAAGCAGGATGCCTTTACAGCACCTGAAACAAAGGCTGATGTGCTGGCAAGAAGAAACAGGTCCATGATCTGTCCCAGTCCTGGGTGCCAGCTCAGTTAAGATGTGTGTTTCTGTAGCCAGCATTGTCCAGTGGCACCGTGAGTCTAGAAAGACTTTTGAGACTTTCCCAACCAATGGATTGGATCATAGAATCCTAGAATGGCCTGGGTTGGAAGGGACCTTGAAGATCATCCAGTTTCAAGCTCCCTGCCATGGGCAGGGACACTTTCCACCAGCCCAGGTTGCTCCAAGTCCTGTCCAACCTGGCCTTGGGCACTTCCAGGGATGGGGCAGCCACAGCTTCTCTGGGCAACCTGGGCCAGGGCCTGCCCACCCTCACAGGCAGGAATTCCTTCCTAACATCTGATCCAAATCAAACCTCTTTCAGCATAAAGCTGTTATTCCTTATCCTATCACTCCATGCTCTTGTAAAAAGTCATATCCCAGTCAACAGCCTGAAATGCAGGAGAGGAGTGACATGTAAATCTGCACTTCGGGCTTTGAAATGATTCATCCCAATCATGCCACCATCATTAAGGTTAATTACCATAAGCTGCTTTACATGCTCATTCTTGCATTCCTGTGCCTGCACAGGCGTGGGGAAGGGTATTTAATAAGGGTATTTAGTAGCTTTGATTTCAGTGATTTGAACAGCACAATCTTTGAGCTGAATCCATGGACAAGTTGCCATCTATCAGCTGAACAATAGTGCCTTGTCACAGGTGAGCTTTCAGCACAGAGCAAAAGCAAAGCAAAGAAAGAACTTAAGACAACTCACGCTGGCACAAGCCAAAACCACATCCATTAACTGGGAACTGATACCTCATTCCATAACTTGTCACCCACTAAAATACTGCATTTACTTTCATGCTGGTGTTCTGCCAGCTGCATTAAAAATAGACCAAGTGTGTAACTTTCAGTCCACCAGAAAAAATAGTTTTCATACATTTAAAATACTTCCCCATGACTCATTCCTGGCTTGACTTTTACGTACCCCCAGGCAGCAGGTTTTGCCAGAGCTGTCCAGGACACCCTGAAAGAATCCCCTGCAAAATAAAACCACAGAGGATGCACAGTGATAAGCAGACACCCTTCATCCAAGTGAATCCCAGGGGGGAAAAGCAGATTGTTGAGATATTGTCAGCCTGATGTGGGTGCTGGGGAGCTGTGGGGGCAGCAGGACCGTCAGGGTCTGCTCCTTGGGCTCTGTTGGGTGGCACAGGCTGGCAGGAGGGCAGTGCCAGGGTTTGCAGAGTCCTCCTGCCATGCAATCTGTGGCTTGAGGTACTGGAATTGATGTGGGGCCTGCTGTGGAGGGTTGGGCTGGGAGAAAGGTGATTTTCAGCCATCTCTCGATCCCTTTTATTGGGAAATGTGTCAAAGAGGGAAGCAGAGGGTTGTTGAAATGCACTTGCTTTGGAGAAGAGTGTTTTCCTCAGTCCTTTCAGCAGACAGGAGAGGCAAGAGCTGTCTCGTGAGGAGAGGCTACTGAACATTGATTTTGAAGCTGAATCATAGACTCATAAAAGGTTTGGATTGAAAGGGACGCTTAAAGGTCTTCTAGTCCAACCCCCCTGCAATAAGCAGGGACATCTCCAACTGGAAAAGATTTCCTTAAAACAAACAAAAAACAGTTAAAAAAATCAGTAAGATCCCCATATTCCTAAGCCAAGGCAGTTTAAGCAGCCTGTGTAACAGAACCATCATTTTCTCTGCCCATCCAATTTTTCCCACTGAAAAAAAAGAGGGGGAAAATACTTTTTGCCTAAAATCAGGTGTTTAAAAGATAACTGATAATTTTAAATTAGTCATCCAGGCTCTCTCTGCATCAGTCAAGAGAAGCAGAAACTTCCAGAGCCCAGCTCATTTTCAGGTGATGTTTTTGAGGCAGCTGGGTGGGATTTAGCCACATACAGGAAACAAGAAACCGTATGGAGACAGGCTGAGAAAGTTGGGATTCTTCAGCCTGGAGAAGAGAAGGTTGTGTGGAGACCTCACACCACCTTCCAGTATCTGAAGGGGGCCTGCAAGGAGGCGGGGGAGGGACTGATCACCAGGAATTGTGGTGACAGGACAAGGATGAATGAGTTCAAACTGAAAGAAGGGAAATTTAGGATAGACTTATGGAAGAATTTTTCCTGTGAGGGTGGGAAGGCCCTGGCACAGGTTGCCCAGAGAAGCTGTGGCTGCCCCATCCCTGGAAGTGTCCAAGGCCAGGTTGGACGGGGCTTGGAGCAACCTGGGCTGGTGGAAGGTGTCCCTGCCCATGGCAGGGGGTGGAATGAGATGATTTTAAAGTTCCCTTTCAATTTAAGCCATTCTGTGATTCTCTGATTAGTAGGTTTATGACTTTAGATAAAATTTAGAATTTGGCCCCATGAACTGTGTGATTTACAGATCTCTGACCAGGGACTGTTCAATCCTTAACTTTTACTTTTCTCTTTCTTTTTTTTATTGGCTTTCCCCCCGCCCTTTTCTTTTCACCCTTCTCACCCCCCTGTTCCTGAGCTGCTGCTGCAGATCCCTCGTTCTCGAGGACATTTGCCACCTGTGCCCTGTTAACTGTGCTCTGATGTATTGCATGAGCCAATTCCCCTGCCTCTGCCTCCCCAATCTGTTTGTCTTGTTCATTAACATAATTACTTCCCTGCATTAGCTTACACTGTAATAAAAGGCTCTGTTCCTGCTGTTGGGAGCTGTGGAGGTTGAGAGCACGGTAATAAAAGTCATCAGTGTGGGTGACTTAACAAATTACTTTCCCTTCAACTGTTTGGCTGGTTTAGCAGAGCTCCCTTTCCCTGTGCTCTTGGCATCCAGGGAACTCAGGAGTTCATGTGCCAGGGGCTTGACTCGGTGTGGAAAGCACTAGAAACTCCTTTACTGAGCTCACTTGTCACGGGTGGGAGTGGAAAGCTTAGACAAAATTTATTAAAGAAGCCCTACCATGGAGTCCTGAGGGGCAGAAAGGACTCCCTGGCTTTGTAAAATCCTTCTCAGAGAGGAGTCTGTGTGTGGTTGAATCCAGTTTTCCCCTTGGATTATATCAGTGGTTTGAATTTAAGGAATTACAGAGGTGGGATTGAACCACTTTTGTCCCACAGGTTTTAATGATTGTCAAAAAGAGACTACTTCTATAAAATGAATCATTTATTAATATAAACAATCAGGCAAAGATCTTAATCAGAATTATTTACTACACAATATAAAAAGCTAAAACCTGTAGTAGCATAGTATGAGATAGGACAGTGCACTATACTGAAGCAAGTATTAGAGCAGTTATAGTAAAGCTGGCCAAAAGAAAGAATTATTGAGTGGAAATTTGCTGTAACTCACCCAGACCAGCATTCCTGGGGAGATCTCTGCTCTCAGCCTCCAGGACGATCCTTGGAGGGCACCTCCACCCAGGGGAGGAATCTCCACACAGCCCCCCAAGAACCTGCCTGTGTGGAAGAGGACTGGACTCTTATAGTATAAAGTGACTGACCAGCAGAGAGCAGTTTGTCTGTCAAACCCTGCTCAAAAAGCAGGATGTGTATTGGAAGTCTGGTGATCCAGGCTGGTTTTAGCATCATTCAACACCAGGACCTCACCCTGGCACCGGCAGCTGAGCTGGCATGGGGGCTTTCATGGGGGGCTTGCACTGTGTGCATTCTCTGGGTGGATTTTAGGTATTATCAGGATGGGGCATCCTGCCACATCACCTTGTGATGGCCAAGAGCAGATGTGAGGTGAGAGGGAACTCCCTTCATTGCATGGAAGAATGTCCATTCCTGAATGCAAGAGAGACATTCGTGTAAATGATGCTATGAAGAGGCAGAAATTGGTTTTTAAGAGGACTTCATTGTACAGTTGCAATTCCAAGTCCTGTGGATTGTGTGCATTGACTGGGAATTAATTCTCCTTAAGAGACAGTTTCCATTAAATTTTTTTTTTTTTTGCCCTACTGTGTGTATTTCTGCCTCCCATGGAAATTATTTCCCAACTGGAAACAGACCTTGCAGGAAGACCTCACAAACTCTCACAATCCAGGGGGGACCGATGGCAGTCTTTAAAAGGACATCGCTGAGAGGAAGGGATTGGATGGTAAATGGGCTTTTTAATCTAGACAAGAGCACAACAAAGCAAGGAGAAAAATATTAAATGTGAGGGTGAGTCACTTATTGGAGCAAACTCTTAAGAGAATTACTGTTTTCTCCATGTCATGAAATTTGTGACCAGCTCTATTTAGTTGACTAAACATGTTTGGTGTCTTTTTACATCATTTGGGGGATTTTATGTGTGTGGGGGGCTGGCAGGACCTACAAGATGCTATGTCTTCTGAAGTGGCAGCTGAATACACAACAGGAGACCCCCACAGGTGTCAAATGGCAGCAGAAGCCCGATTTTAGGCAACTAAATTATAGCCTTTGGCTCTGATAGTGGGTTTGGGTGAGAAGATGATACTTTTGGGGTGCAATATGTTGCACCTCCTCTTAAGGATGAGGTGAATTGCCCCACTGACTGATTTCATATGGGGCGAGGAGCTCACATAGAGGCATCTATGCCTGCTGAGGTGGATGTGCCTCAGAAAGTCTAAGGGAAGAGCTGGGATTGAGTTCTGGCTCTCAAGTCCACCTCCACGCCCTGTCTCACCAGAGCATCCTTTACAGAGTCACGTTTTGCTTTTATCCTGGTCAGGAAGTCCAGGTGACCTGCGTGTCTCAGCTCTGACTCTGCTATTTGATACCTCCTGTACCAGCAGGCAAATTGCCCTGACTCTGCAATCAGAGCAATTAGGGAAAGCAATGTTTTGAGCTACTGGCAACTCTGAGAACAAAACATTTCATTTGAATCAAAGTGCTCTGATCAAAGTTTGGGAATTAAGATAACAAAAGAGCAATTAAGGAAATTTTCCAAGAGAAAAGCTTGTGTGGGCGGAACTAGTTTCTTTCAAAAATGTCATCAAAACATCTGAACTCTTTAAGAATGCTCCTTTTCCTTTTGTTTTGAAATTGCTCAGTTAGGAGAACAACACACTAACATGGGTGTATCATAGATTGGTATCACCAGTTCTTCTCCACTTTTCTCCTCCCTTCTCCTGAGAACAAATGTTCCTAATGCCAGGATGACGTGGACAGGACTGTTTCCCAGGTGTGGGACTGAGACCAAGGTCCCACTACTGAAATGTTCACAGAAATGCCTGGAGCACTTCCAGGGACAGAAACAAACGATGTTGTACAGCAAAGGCTGTTCTCTTAGGCTCTCATTCCTTTCTGAAGATGAAGGGGGTGTTGAAGATGTGTTAGTGGACACGCTGGACATGGCCCATCAATGTGTTCTTGCTGCTCAGGAAGCCAAAGGTGTCCTGGGCTGCATCAAAAGCACCAGAGGCAGCAGTGCAAGGGAGGGGGTTCTGCCCCTCTGCTCTGTCCTGGTGAGGTCCCACCTGCAGAGCTGCCTCCAGTTCTGGGGGTCCCAGCATAGGAAGGATGTGGAGCTGCTGGAGAAAGTCCAAAGGAGACCATGGGGATGCTCCAAGGGCTGGAGCCCCTCTGCTCTGGAGCCAGGCTGGGAGAGATGGGGGGGTGGTCACCTGGAGAAGGGAAGGCTCCAGGGAGACCTGAGAGCCCCTTGCAGTGCCTAAAGGGGGTCCAGGAGAGCTGGG
>JAWWEU010000081.1:2458868-2478071 GCA_035583155.1 Acropternis orthonyx | reverse complement strand
CCAGGTTGGACGGGGCTTGGAGCAACCTGGGCTGGTGGAAGGTGTCCCTGCCCATGGCAGGGGGTGGAATGAGATGAGCTTTAAGATCCCTTCCAACCCACACTGTTTTCTGACTCTATGATTGCCCTGAACTGATCTAAGGGGCTGATTGCACCATAATGTGCTTAAAAAGATGGTGAATTTTTAGCCTGAG
Organism: Acropternis orthonyx; assembly: GCA_035583155.1. NCBI lineage: Eukaryota > Metazoa > Chordata > Aves > Passeriformes > Rhinocryptidae > Acropternis > Acropternis orthonyx. The sequence goes on along the minus strand of JAWWEU010000081.1, from coordinate 2,477,878 downwards.
TTCAGCTGTTTCTGTCGAAAACACCAGGGGAGCAGCAGATGCAGTGGCGGATTTTTTAGGCTTCTGGGTCTTGCTGCGCTCCCCAGACTTGATACAGCAACACAGAGAGTTCAAACAGCTCCCCAGAGAAAAGGCTCTCTCAAACAAGTAGGAAAGAAATGAATGTTTGCTTAAAATGCTAAACATATCCTAATTAGTAAATAAAGTGTAATTCAAATAAGGCTGAAGAATTCCTGCATGGCAGTGTAAAGCCACTTGTGATACTTCTGTATATAGTAGGGGAGATGAGAAAAGTCACCAAATATATGCAAATACATGCCAAAGGAAATGAAGCTTTAGATTAAGAATGGAGATTTAGAGTCAACTCTTTCTTTGAAGATCATTTGGAGTCAGCAGAAGATAAACCTTCCAAAAATTAGTCAAATTCAGAGACAAAGTTGCCCAAGAATTTTCCCAAGGATTCCAGAGTATTTTTACACAGGTAGGAGCTGAAGCACTGGACACAGGCTCGATGCCACAGTGACAGCACCTCTTATTATCACAAATATGAAATGACATTAATTTATTGAAGCCAATTTGGTGTTACTAATGCTGAGGAACCTTCTGGGAAATCCAACCACGTAACCCTTTACAGCACCAAGTCATCTCAGTTTGCACAAGCCAAACTGTTAATTGTTTGTGTGATTCCGCTTTCTGATCCATGAGCAAGGAGAGTTTGTGGCTCAGTTTTCACTCCCAAACCTCTTACCCTGTGCAGACCATTTCCTGCTGATATGATTGAAGTCAGTGGGGTGTCTCTTTTCTCTTTTTCATGCCCAGCTGAGTTGTTGTGTGTGTTGTTTGGATATATTAATAAATATACCACCAATATTAATATACCCCACTGGTTATGGGGGAGAGCATGGCCTTGGTGTCCTCCATGTACTCCATGGATCCATCCTGCATTTTTCCAGGTAGATTTTTGCCCTTCATTGCTGTGAGGAAAATCAGAACCCAGTTGGAAAGAGGATGTGCTGGAAGAAATGGGATCTTATGGTTAGGGACAGAAATGGATTTCAAAGTCAAAGAGGGGAAATTAGATATTAGGAAGGAATTCTTCCTTGTGGGGGTGGTGAGACCCTGGCACAGGTTGCCCAGAGGAGCTGCCCCATCCCTGCAAGTGTCCAAGGGCAGGTTGGATGGAGCTTGGAGTAACCTGGGCTAGTGGAAGGTGTCCAGTAGGAACTGGATGGTCTTTCAGGTCTCCCCAACCCAAACCATCCTAATCAAAGATTTTATGATTGAAACCCTCCAAGGTCTGTGCAGTGCTGGTGTCCAGGGATTGCCAGGTGTGGTGGGCACATCTGAAGGTTTCTTCCACACCTGCACTTTTCAGCCAATGTGCAACAAATTGCTTTGGCATCATTCTAACAACGTGGCATTTGTTTAAGTGACACAGAACGTGAGCTTGCACAGTCTCTGGAGGGTTTTACCAGCTCTGCAGGACAGGCAGGACACGAGTGATGAGCACAACCCACCTGGCTCTGCCCAGGTGTCACTTGGGCCACCCCTTCTCCCCCATGGGGTCCGTGGTGTCTCAGAGTGGGTGGTTAATGCTTTGTGCAGGTGACAGGCTGGGGTGGGAGGGGTGTGAAGGGAAGCAGAGCACTGAACGAGCCACAAGGGCTTCTAAATTAACTTCACCCCCATCATTCTCAGGGATTTTTCTCCTACAGTTTCTGGCACTGGAAAAGTCTTTCCACGTTGGACTCCACATCTTGGAGCTTTATTATTTATGAGTCTCCATCAGCAGAAGGGAAGCAGATCATGTTTTATTGATGTTCCTCTTTCGGAATAACCACAGGCTGGATAGCATGTGGAGCATTTCCATTCCCTCTGCTTTGTCAGGGATTGCAAGGCTTGTTCCAGCCATCCCCATTGCAGGAAATGCAGCAGATTTCCAGGGCTTTAGCTGGAAGTTACTATTAAGGCATTAAAAAAAAAAAACTAAACAGGTCTTTTTCCTCTTTCTTTCTTTCTTTTTTTTTTTTTTTTAATAGAAACTGATAAATACACACACACAGGGAAAAAAGGGAGAAAAATAAAAGACAAAAAGAAATGAACTCAATCTTTTACAGGTCCCTTTTCCTCCCCAATGTTTGTGCACGTGCTGTAATACCACACATGATCTTTGCTTTTACATGTCTAATGGGCTTCTCCCTAACATTTAATCAAGTGAACAATGGTCAGAATCAGGTTAAAAAAGGCACTGGGAGGTACTCCAGGGGCATTTTAGTGTTTAAGAAGATTTTGGAAAAGCAGTCCTGAGCTCAGGGGCTTGCCTTGTCCCTTGTCCTTACAGAAGTGAGGCTGCTGCCCTGGCTGTGCCTGGCAATAAATGGCGAAGTGTGAAAAAATCACAGCTCTTTATTCCGAGTGCTTCAGTTTCTGAGAGGCTGCTGCACGTCCGATACACGGAATTATATGCATATTATAAGCATATGTCTCCTGCTTATTAATATGCAGAAAGCAACAGCTTTTGCTCTTTTCTCTGGAGTCCTGTTCTCAAAAACCAGCAAACTGCACGTGACTGCAGCCAGCAGCTCCAGGCACTGGAATTACACGGGAAAGAGCAGCAGGATCTGGTGGCACACGGGGAATTCCTGTGCTGTAGACGGTGGCCTTGGGTACAGGCACTGCCTGCAAACCCACAGCCCTAAGGGAGAAACCCTTCCATCTCATTTTCCTGGGAAATTCGCAGCATCAGGAGCTGCCTGTTTGGCTTTCCTCTGCAGACTGACAGCAGAAGCTGTGTGCTCAGACAACGTGCCTGTAGCTGCCCTAGTTCTTGGCAGCATGAGGAAAATCTGGACAGGAGAGGGGGGATGTTCTGCTGTGCCTCATCCCAACCCTGCTTTTCGCGTAGTGAGCTGGTGGGATTGCTCAGCATCAGCTCCGGCAGGTTTTGGAGGCGTGTGGAGTGGATAAAGAGGTTTCTGCTCCAGGTGACCCACTGGGGAAGGTGCCAAACTCAAGGCAGGTCCCATCAGTAGGTCAGTGCTGGAGGGGGAGTGCAGAGGGGGTGGTGGCTGCAAGGAGCCCAGGGGGGACATCTGATACATGAATTTCTTGCTGAGGCTCTGCCTGACCCCTGATAACATTGGCTTCGAGTGGCAAAACAGTGGGAAAAGGTCTCCATCCAGACACAGCCTGGCCATGAGCTTTGAGGCATGGCTCCAGCACATGGAAGGTGTCCAGGGAGCTGGGAATATCTCACCTGAGGGCTGGTATGTCTAGTCCAAGGATGTCCTTCTTTTGTCCTGGTCCCTTCTGCCCCTGTCTCACAAGGCTCTCCAGTGCTCACTGATGGTTTGTGTCCATCCTTGCAGGCCTGTGGAGACTCAGATGTTGACTGTGAACTGACTGGACCCTGACCAAGACAAGGGGGACACCTCAGGCTGCCCAGCAGTGGCCTCTGCCTTGGTGCCTGGCCCGTGAGCCACAGGCAGCTGAGCTGCATCCTGTGCCAGCAGTGTTGGGAAGGGCACAGAGGGGCTTGAGAAGGTGGGACTGAATCCCAGAATCTTAGAATCCCAGAATGATTTGGGTTGGAAGGGGCTTTCAAGATCATCTCATTCCACCCTTGCCATGGGAAGGACACCTCCCACTAGCCCAGGTTGCTCCAAGCCCCGTCCAACCTGGCTTTGGACACTTCCAGGGATGGGGCAGCCACAGCTTCTCTGGGCAACCTGTGCCAGGGCCTCAAAACCCTCACAGGGAAGAACTTCTCCCTAATATCCAATCTAAATCTCCCTTCTTTCAGCTTAAAGGCAGGGTGGTTGAAGCAGTGGCTGGTACACAGAGCTCCTGTCTCTCTCTATGACCACCTCCGCCTCATCCCAAAGGCACCACTTGAAAAACAGACCCCATCAGAGTTGTGGTGTGGGAGCTTCTAATCTCAGGTCAGAAGGAATGTGAGGGATCTGGAGGGTTTCACACTCACTGCTGAGAAACCAGGTCTGTCTGAGCTGCCTGTTGCTCAGGGATAAGGAAAATAACCAACCTGAAAACTCCCAGACTCTTTCTGTGCTTCTTTAGGCTCTGTTGCCTCCAGGAGGTCCCCTCACAGAAGGGCTTTGCTGTTCTAACCCAAGACTTCTTTCCACCCTCCCCAGTTCAGGGAAGGTTGATTCCCTGGAGAGCATCCTGCCTTTGTGCTGAGCTGTGGATAAAATCCCTCTGAATCCTCTGCTTTGTTAAAAGCTGGAGTGTGTATGAAGTGAACCTGGCTCTGGGATTTTCCCAAATACACCCAGCCCTCGCTCTGACTTTGATCAGCAAAGAGAAGCCATCTCAGGAGGGTGTTTATTTTCTTTTATTTTGGTTTAGAGCTTGATTATCTTCGCTGGGCATCTTCAAAAGCTGCCCTGGCCCCAAGTGCTGTGCAGATAATGACAAATTGCTCTTTGAAGCTGGGGTCTGTGTGTGGTGTGTCAAGCCGTTGTAGCACTCAGGATCCTTCATTTGGGATCAAGGGCTCCTCTGCCTCCCTTAAATTATATGCCAGGCACGAAGCTGTATCTCCCTTAGACAATAAAGATTAATCTTGCTGAACAGGTTGGACAAGGAAAGTCCAAAAAAAAAAAAAAAAGAAGAGGAAAGTGGGTCTGATTAGTTTGTGTCCTGCTTTTGGCTGGGATAGAGTTAATTTTCTACATAGTAACTGGTACAGGGCTGTGGTTTGCATTTAGTATGAGGATAATGTTGATACCACAGTGATATTTCGGTTGTTGTTAAGTAGTACCAACCCTAAATCAAGGACTTCTCAGTGTCTCCTGCTCTGCCAGTGAGGAGGAGCAAAAGAAGCTGGGAAGGAACATAGCTGGGATAGTTGAACCCATCAATATTCCCATACATGCAACATCCTATTTGTTATATAAGCTGGAAGGGACCTGAGCAGGAGAGGCTGGTCACACACTGCAGCCCAGAATGTCATCAATGTGAACTGTAATAAACAGTGTTATTTGGGTTTATTGTGGCTATTTTGGTGGTCTCTGTGCTAAGTAGAGGCTACACTGCAATAATCTTACTACAGAAATGTGAAGATTTTAATGATGTACCATATTTTCAGTAAAGAAGAGGCTCCAATTTCAGTTTTGGCGAAGAGGGAAATATCTTACTATAAAATATCTTACTACAAATGTGTGAAGATTTTAATGGTGTACCATATTTTCAGTAAAGAAGAGGCTCCAATTTCAGCTTCAGAGAAGGGGGAGGGTTTGAAGAGTAGGAGAGTCATAGAATCATGGAATCATGGAATGGTTTATGTTGGAAGGGACCCTAAAGATCAACTTGTTCCAATCCCCTGCAGGAACACCTTCCACCAGACCAGGTTGCTCAATCCTCATCCAACCTGGCCTTGAACACTTCCAGGGATGGGAAGTCCTCATCTTCTCTCTACAACCTGCTCCTGTACCTCACCACCCTTCCAGGAAAGCATTTCCCCCCTAATATCCAGCCTAAACCTGCCCCCCTTCAGCTTAAGGCCATTCCCCCTTGTCCCATCACTCCCTGCCCTTGTGAAAAGTCCCTCTCCAACAGTTTGAAGTTAATAACACATTTGTGATCCCTCAGCCTTCGAAAAGGGCAAAAATACTTTTCTACCAGGCAGGTATTGGAAGCTTTTGTGAAAATCCTCATGAATCTTTCATGCCAGCAAAGAGCTCTAGTCAAGCATCCTTAAAGCAGCCGAGCTGCAAGGAGCTGTGTTGGGTCCCACTTTACTGGGAATTTCTTCATTTCTCCTCCAAGAAAGCTGCAGGCAAAGCACAGTGCATTGGATATTCTGAGCATCTGTGTGTTTGACCCAATTACTGGATCTGTCAGCTGGAGCAGCACAGAATACAGATGTGCCTGATGCTGGGAGCTAATTAGTATTTCCTTTGTAACTTCCTTAGGAGGGGGACAAGGAGGAGGTGGGAGAGGGGTATGTATTGAAGACAGTATTTCAGGAGCTTGCAGTAGTTTTAATTTCAAGTCTGGCTGAGGTCACTCCTGTCTGCAGTTTGATGCTGAACTTGAAATAAAGAGAACATTATCTATCTATCTATCTATCTATCTATCTATCTATCTATCTATCTATCTATCTATCTATCTATCTATCTATCTATCCACATGTGTGTGCATATAAAAAGGCAACAATATATGTGGCAAATCAGTGAAGTCTGAAGTGCCAGCATATAATTAACAAAACAATCAATTTGTGGCATAATAGACTAAGCTGCTCTTCTGTCAGCGAAGAGAGTTATTTAACCTTTTCCTGACCAGAAAAGGAACAGTTGTGGAAATATTCACTGTCAAGATGATTTGTACCAGGAGGGAATGACTTTTAACCCCAGGCTTGAGAAACTAGTTCTGGGAAGAGCCAATATCTGTGAATTCCCGTAATTTCAGTGTCAATGCCACGCACAGCTGGTTTGGCAGCCTGGAGGATACTGAGCATCCTTCCCACAGTTTGTGCTCCTGCTCCTGCTGACCAAGCGTGTCTCAATCCTGGTGAATCCCCAGGGCTGGGGGTGCATCGTGGAGTGGCATTTGTAGCTCTGCTCTGTGGGCAGATCTGAAAAGAGAAAAGGGTTGTGGAGTGTATATAAACTTGGATCTATAGTACAGTAGTAGTTTGCACAAGCTGCCTGGTGGGAAAGGACCTGGAGGTGCTGGCTGAGACCTCTTTGAACATGAGCCAGAGTGTTCCAGGTGGCCAAGAAGGCCAGTGGCACCTGACTTGGATCACCAGTAGTTTGGCCAGCGGGATCAGGGCAGTGATTATCCCTCTGCACTCGTCAGTGGTGAGGCTTGGAGCAACCTGGTCTGCTGGAAGGCGTCCCTGCCCATGGCAGGGGGTTGGAACGAGATGAGCTTTAAGGTCCCTTCCAACCCAAACCATTCCATGATTCTATGATTTATCCAGGATTTCTGGCCAGTTTGAGTGACCCACGATGGAGGAGCTGGTGGTTCATCATTCGCAGGGGTTGTGTTAATTAATAGGTGGGCTCTCTGGAGGGATCAAAAAAAAAGACTGAACACAGACCAGGAGTGCTGCCTCTCACACCAGGCCCCAGCCCAGAGCTTTGATGTCCAACAGTCGTCAACATGGAAAAGCCACTTCTCAGAAGGATAAAGGCCATTTAGCTGAGTTCTCACTCAAATAATCACACTAAGGACCATTAGAGTCTTGACAGGGGACTTCTGGCTCCTGCAACATTTCCTGCAGCTTGGAAAGTCTCCCTGCTAAATAGAGATAATATTGAAAACACCTGATGGTGGAAATGTCAAGATTTTAGTTAGAGTACTGTATTTTTCTCTGAAGTGTATTTGTGCTCTGTTTCCAGTTCTGAATCACCCTGTCCTCCTGGATGGAGGATGCTTAGCAAAATGTGTCTCCTCTGAAAATATTCCTAGAAACTGGGAAAACTGGGCAATGTTTTATAGCTGACAAATCTTTTTTTCCAGGGGAGACATTCAGAGTTAGAGGCACCAGAAGGCTTATTACTGGTATTGGCAATTTATTTGTGTAGAAATGAGACAAACAGCAATTTTGAAAGGCACTTCTATTGCCCCTTTTCCTGCTTTGCAGAATTAAATCTTTTGGATTTGAATGGAATTATGAATTTTAACGGTGCCATTTGAGCAAAAAGCACTTTATTAAAGAATCCCTTATGGAAAACATTTGAAGCTGGGACTGAAGGTATTGTTTACCTCCAAACAAAGCTTTTACACCATTTATGATTTTTTTTTTTTTTAAGAATGGGATTTGTTTTATCCTGAAATTATTGCTTTCTGTCTGAATTATGCACAAACTGAGAAACAAATGCTATGGGAGCTCTATTAATAAATGTTGTGAGAGCCCGTGGGTTGCAGCTGATGAAAAGCTACTGTATAAGTAGAACTTCATATTATTCCATATATTTATTAAATAAAAAGGGATTTTTTCCCCCTCCTCTTTCACTTGTGTTGCTGCATTTCTATGGGAAAGTGACATAATTTTTTTAGGTGCTAGAAACTTCTATTTGAAGATGCAACCACAAACTTGCTTTCTCCTGCTGTTAAAATTAGGAGGAAAACCAAGTCTGGGTGGGTTTTGCCTGCCCAGGCAGGTCTGCCTGGTTTGCCAGAAATACACAAAACCCTTCCTGAGGTTTTAAATTCCCCAGAGTCTCCAGACTGCAGGGATTTTAGACCTTCAAATGTAGTTCTGCTGATATCATGGGCTGTATTTGTAATAGGGTGTGGAATGGGGTTTTAGCCATGATGCCAACAGGAATATAACCCGGATTCAGGCAGCTGGAGAGGTTGATTTTCCACATGGGCACAAGGGATGTCCCTTAGTGAAACACAAATGGTCCCTGACCTGTGGTGACTCCTTGGAGTGCCTGGACAGTGACTGGTGGCAGATTGTCCTGGGCCAAAACTGCAGCAAGAGCCTTTCTAAGGGTTTAAGAGAACATGGGGGAGCCTGGGCTGGTGTTTGGTTGCTGGTCAGACTTCTCCAGTGCACCGACCTGCTCCGGAGGGTTTGTCTTTATAGCTTGGAGGAAGGAAAGGAAAGAAGGATTTGCTTCTGGTGACAGCACAGAACATGTTTTGGAGAGATCTGGTGTCGATAACTGCCTCTTTCAGGGTCAACAGTTAATGTAATCTCCTAATTGAATAATTAATAATTTCTTCTGTAAATTATATATTACAGAATAATAGCTTTGCTTTCTCACCTTCCTCAAGACCTTCAGAACACGTATCTGGAGGTATCCAAAGCATCCATAGGAGGATGGAAGTTATGATGAAGATTCAACATCCTCTGTCCTTGTGGAGCAATATTTGGAGCCTGGTGAGACATCCTGAAGCCTGTCCAGTGGCAATAGGCACTTCTGTGTGGTCACCTGAGCTGAATCTGTCTCTCAGAGGTCTCTTCTCCCAGGTAACAAGTGAGAGGATGAGAGGAAATGGCCTCAAGATGCACCAGGGGAGGGCTATTATGGAATATTTCTTCACTGAAAGGGTCTTCAAGAATTGGAAGAGTCTGATCAGGGAAGGGGTGGCGTCACTGATCCCTGTGGGGATTTAAAAGACATGTAGATATGGAACTTGAGGACATGGGTTAGTGGTGAACGTGGTGGTGGTGCTGGGCTGATGGTTGGACTTGGTGACCTTAGAGGTCTTTTCCAACCTTAAGGATTCCGTGATTCAAAGTGGTGATCGTGCAAATGACAGTGATATGCAGGTATGAATGAAGACACTTCAAGGCTTTCCAAGGCTTGGAAGGCTGGGCTGTCAAACCATCAGCAGATTAACTCAGAGGGCTAATTTCAATCTGTCCGATTCCCTGAATACAAGGAGCAAGAGACAAAAAGTCACTTGCAAAATTCAGCTTAATTCCAGAACAGCTGGATTGATTATTTCATCACCAAACAGTCACGACAGTGCATAATCATGGACTCCAGGACCTTTACAAAGGCACAAAAGATGAGACCTTTTGCAGTGAATAATGGAAGGCGCAGGCACATACAGAATTATTCTGCCTTTCTTCACACTTGCACCCGAAAAGAATCATCTTTATCCCAGCTCCTTCAGCACTCAGTTTTCAGAGGAGAATCAGGGTTTTGCTCAGGTTGCTTGAATACAGAACTGCTTCTAACACTTGCATATTGATGCCTCCAGCATCAAACATCTAATATATGCACCTCATTTGCATGAATCATTTAAGAGCAGAGCTCCACGGGGTAACATGGAAAGATTAGCCTCTGTATTTGATCCAAATCCTAACGAGGCCAATGGAGAGGCTCATCAGGCTCCCTACTAGACCATTCCTGCCTTATAACTGGGAGTCCCAGTGGCTGCTGTTCTTGGACTGGGGTGCCAAAGGTGCACTTTTTATTCCTGCTTTTGACCTCTGGTAGCATTTAACTAGTTGTGCTGTTTCTTTATGACTCCAATGTCTCTATCTGGTAAAGGAGAGAACTGTTAGTGAGTTTGTTGAAAAATGATTTGAGGGTGGTTTCCCAACAGATCAGATTGGTTAATTTATCCTTAAACTGGGCTAAATTAATGCTCAGCTGGTGCTTAACCCCTGCTGGATATAGTGAGGTGCTGATAAAACCCAAAACCCTTCCAGGCAGAGATGTTTTATCTTCCTCATTCAATATTAACTTTGTTACCTGCAGGACACAGTATTTCAATGGAGAAACCTGCTCCAAATTCCATGACGAAGGTCTTTGTAAAAGCACTTGTGTTCTGTTGGTGGCAAGATGTTCAACCTCAGAAGCCAACACAGTCCTTCTGGATCTGATGTGCAGGATATTTTCCAACGTTAACAGTTCTATGATTCCATGCAGGTTTTCAATTAGCACAGCCTGGGAAATTTGGGATGCTGGGGAACTGTCTGCAAGCTCAGGGTTCATGTGCAAATACACCCAGGGAGGAGGCTGGGCAGTGGCCCTGTGGGTAAAGCCCTCAGGAGGCTAAAAGCTTAATCCCAGCCTAAAACCTGCAGGCAGCAACCTGAATGCCCTGGTGTGGCTGAGCCACCAGGCTCACAGCTGGATGCTTGGCAGCTGCATGGAAGTTGATTAATTATTGTAAATATTGGAGTAAAAAGTATCAAGGGAGGTTTCAGACGTTTTATTTTTGAGTGAGTACTTTTCTAGGGTGTTTCTTGCTGAGAGCTCACTAATCATCCAAGGAAAAAGTAATGCCGTTAATTCAGTGAATGAAACCATAAATAGAGCAAGAAATGTCAGTGCTAAATTTGATACCTGTATTATCTTCCAAAGCATGACTTGTGCTCATGGAGCTGGATGAGACCTGCTGCTCAGCAGAGACAAACACTTCATGTTACCCATTCAAAAGGTGGAGAAAGATTCAGGTACAACACTAGAGGAAGAGAAGTTGGAATTAGGGATGCATCGAAGCCAAGATGCCCATGGAGGACATTGAACAAAATATGCTGAATTACACTTTTGACCACACAGACTAGTTCATAGAATTATAGAATTTTAGAATCATAGAATGGTGTAGGGCAGAAGGGACCTTAAAAATCATCTAGCTCCAACTCCCTGCCATGGGCAGGGACACTTTCCACTAGCCCAGGTTGCTCCAAGCCCCATCCAGCCTGGCCTTGGACACTCCCAGGGATGGGGAGCTCTCCATTAACACGGTGTGTTTGAGAGGAGGAATTTCGACTTGGATGGAGAGCTCTCCATCTGCTTAGGTGAGTCACCCCAGGTGAATCAATCCATCTGGTGCCATCCGTCCATCCATCCATCCATCCAGATCCATGCTGAACATTGTGTGACAGGTTCCTGTGGTGACCCAGCTCGGATCAAAGCAAAGCATGAGGAGGGTGCTGAGAGCTTTCAGGCTTCCACGTGGCCAAAATGTTCTTTTGAGGCGCCAGTGCCATCACGGCCAAGTTCAGTCAGAGCTTCAGTTAGTGCCATGCCTGAACTGTCTGTTTGGATTAAAAATCATCATTAATAAGTGATCTGGAAGGTTTCAAACAGGGAAATTTCAGAAAAAGAGTGCCTGGTGCTGACAATGTAGCCCCATAAGACAGTGCTGCCTCTGCTACTAAAAGGCCATAAACGTTACACTGAATGCACAAGTCCTCAGGAGTAAGCACTGTCAAACCCTCTGTTTGAACTTTTCTTAACCTGTTCACAGTTTGTTTTACTTGCTGTAGCTCTGGCAGCAATTCCTCAAACTGCTCAGGGGTGTGTGGCTCATTTATTTCACTTTTCTAGCCACGTTTTTGTATAGGCAGCAGTAGCAGCAGAAAAACAAACCCAAGGAACATTTAAATAACACTCAGTTAAAGATCCTTCTCATCAAAGCGGTGTTTCCCTTCCCCAAACCTTGCTGCACAGATTAGGTCCAGGAGTCTGAGAAACAGCTTATAAAAACACCTTTGCTTTCCTGAACTGTCTCCTAGAGGGTTAAATCCTAATCTAGGATGCAAATCAAGCAGTGCATTCCAGGACTGGATGGAGAAAGAGGAGCAGGCTGATGATTTTGAGTGAAATTCAACTGTATCTGGTAAATGACCATGTTGTTTAGCCCAACCTCATCTGTCAGAGCTCTAAGCTCTTGCTGGAGTCAATGGAGGGAGGCAGATGCCTGTGGAAAACTGTTCAGCTGTTCAAACTGGGGGAGTTGATTGTGAGTTCTGGCTTGGATGTTCTGAGCTGCAGCTCTGTGAGAAACCTGGGGAGCACCTGAGCGTTGGCGGAGAAGCAGCAAAGAGTGAACTGAGGACCTTCACTGAAGCCCTGCAGCTCCTTCTCCAAGGCATCTCCTGCTATTCTGGCCAAGAGTCTCTTTTTGTCCAAGGACACTTTTGTGCACTTTTGGCACTTTTACAAAGGGGAATGGCATTGAATTGGAAGAGGGCAGGGTCAGATGGGAAGGAATTCCTGGCTGTGAGGGTGGGCAGGCCCTGGCACAGGTTGCCCAGAGAAGCTGTGGCTGCCCCATCCTTGACAGTGTCCAAGGCCAGGTTGGAGCAACCTGGGCTAGTGGAAGGTGCCCCTGCCCATGGCAGGGGATTGGAATGAGATGATCTTTAAGGTCCCTTCCAACCCAACCCATCCTGTGATTCTATGGAAGACCACAATGACACTGGCACATTGACCTGTGACCCTGCTACTGTAAAACCAGGTTTGCAGGTTGGATTTAACCACCTACACAGTCCTGCTAACAACTGAAATTCTGTCTACAAAATGCCAGGAAACCTTCCCAGATGCTGGAACTGATCATCTCTGTAGTGAAATTGTTATGATAGCCCCTCAGTGTGCTTTGTGCCTGAGCTAAATAGCACTTTCCCAAAGAATTTTTGGGCATGTCTCTGGGGGGTGGTCATGTGGCTCATTCCTGAAGAACATTTTAGATGGAACATCATATTTTGGAAACTAAGAGTTTCATAAGATAGCAGTGGGCCATTCCAGGAGATCTCAGCACCAGAGAAGGATTCCAAACCCATTTCACTTCTTGCAATAGCTGTATCCTTAGAGTTTATTCCAAATGCTTTGCACCATCAGAACACACATGGGCATGGGGGTTTGCAGGACATTGCTTAGACAGCTGGATGGCATGAAGAGCATACCTGAGTTGGCTTTACAGTGTCTTCAGTGCCACCAAAATAAGTCATGACGGGGAAGTCACAGGCAGTAGGGCAGCCCTTGCTCTCCATGGATTCGGTTTATTTATTTTCTTTTTCTACCTAAACTTTTCAGAAATGGGCAGTGAAATTCATGTAGGACTGATGAGGTGACTGGTGGATCTGCTCCAGGGACAGCTTTGAATTTATCAGATATATTTAAGCTTATAAGAAATATATCTATACTTCTGCTTGTGTTGCATTCATATTTAAACTGATGTTTTTTATTTATCTACTTTTAGCAGCAAATAGTTCACAGACCCAGGGATCCCAGCCCTGTTCAGCCTTGCAGGCAGTGCAGTGACTCATCCCAGTCTCCTGTAATTCCTCCTTTCTTTCAGGCTCTCCTGGAGGCAGATAAAGCATGTAAATGAATTGCTCTGTTTTGTAGCCTGTTTATTTGGGTTTTACCTCAGAGGCAGCATGTGCAGTCAGATGTGAGAGTATTTTGCCCTTATCCTTCTTCCCGGGATTGTCCAAGTCCCATTGGTGTTGCCTGACTTTTGCAGGTTTGGCTTTGTCATTTTAAAAGTGTTTTTGAAATGCAATCACTTCAGCGGGTAACATCTTACCCTGTGAAAAGGAGATGGCAGGAACAGAAATGCCATCCTGCAGCATCAGTCACCCTCCAGGCTCTAATCCCTCTTCTGCAGCAGGGCTGGAATCCCTCAAAGAAACAGATTGCAAGATTAGGAAAGAAAAAGCTGCCCTTGTCATTGGAACTTGCTCAACCATTCTAGAAACACATTCGCTCTAAAAAAAAACAGCCTCAAGAGGAAAACTAGGATTGAAAAGATAGTCTGGCCCAATCTACTCAATTTTAGGAGCAAAAGTGGAAAAGAAACTGAGCATAGTGTAAGTAGTGATATCTGGTTTATATTTATTAAATATTTGGGGCATATTTGCAGGCTTAAATTTAGGCAGATTTGTGCAGCCAGTTTCTTAGCTCCACTCAGGGGAGAGAAAGAGACCCATGCCCGGGCAGTGGTTTGGGACAGGAATAATTTAGGGTCTCTGCAGGGCTTGGAGCTGTCCCTTTTCTGCTCTCAGCCTTTCATGGCCAAAATAATTCATGGCAAAACGGGATGACACACCATGACATGAATGTGGTATCCTGGGTGCCTTGGGAAAGAGTCTGGGCTGGCTTATTTTCTCCTGTGCTTTAAAACACAGTCAGGCTGGAGTGTGTCTACTCCTGATAAATTACTGCTGGGCTCTGTGAGGGGATGTGTTGACGAGATTTTTCAGGTGGATTAGGTGTTAATCAATAATGGAGCAGCATTAAACTGGCACCATTTAGTTATTTATAACTCCAGCAAATGTTTTCTATGAAACTACACTTCTCTCCTGTAATAACCTTAAAGCCTGTGTTAGCACAGCAAGAGCTTAATCCATCAGTGAGAGAAATAAATGGGAAGGCTTGTTGTGACCTCAGGAGGGTGTGGAGAGAGGTGGATTTAGGCACAAATAGAGACAATCCCCACACCAGCATCACACCAAATGAGAAAGGTCTTCACGAAGTCTCTGTGTTCCTTCAGTGCTGGAAAATCCTTTCTCAGTTCAGCAGAGCACCTCAGAAATCCATGGATTTAACCCAAAGCACTAATGTTAGTCAGAGTCTACAGCTGTAGACTCTACTTCAGCAGTGACCTTCAGCCTGTCACAAGGGGATGGTTTCTGAGGCACAACAAGCCTTTCCTCCTGGGTTGGTTGAGGAGCCAGTTCAAAGTAATTGCAGAAAATTTGCTCCTTTTGGCTGTCACAAAAATGCTGGAAAAGTGGCCCCAAAATGTTTGGTTTGTCCAGTAGCTGACCTTGGAGGGTTGGGGTGATTTGTGTCTCATTTCACTGAGATTCACTTCACTTGATTTCAGGAGCTGACAGTATCAGTGATGACATCAGAGCTAATTAGGTTGGAAAAGGGATTTATCCCAACTCAGCTCTGCATCTCAAAGTTACAGAAGCAACAAAATTACACAGGTAAGAGTGAGAGTGGCTCCTTCATTGAGAAAGGAGAGAAATTTGAATAATAAAAGGATTTAGAGCCCAAAAGGTGCTTGAAGAAGTGCAAAGTGTTCTGAGGTGTTGAAGAACTGAGCGACTTCTTTCCCATGTGGTTTCCCGGAACCTTTAAAAAGTTGGTGAGTCTGTTTTCTTTCTCTGAGAAAGTAAATCTGGAGTGCACGTCTTGGAAATCAGGAATCAGTCAGGAATCAGTCAGGAGTCAGCTTTTTGGTGTGGATGTGCTGCTTAAAGTGAGTGTTGCAGTCTGATAGAGGCCTCCCACAAGGGACGTGTCCATGTGTGGAGGGAAAACCCCTTTGGATGAAGTGCCATGAGGTCATTCTTGGGTGATGTGAGGGTGGGCAGGCCCTGGCACAGGTTGCCCAGAGAAGCTGTGGCTGCCCCACCCCTGGGAGTGTCCAAGGCCAGGTTGGACGGGGCTTGGAGCAACCTGGGCTAGTGGAAGGTGAGTAGGAGGGTGGAATTAGGTGTTTCTTAAGGTCCCTCCCAATCCAAACCATTCTATAATTCTCTATGACTCTATAATTCTACAATTCCACAATACTGACCAAGCCTCCAGTGATCATAAATAGATTCAGTATAAAAGTGCAATCCAGGAAATAAAAATAACATTATTTCAACTTCAGCAGTTTAACAGTTGAAATTTGGGCTTGAGAAGTTCATCCTAGCTGGTTTCACAGACCCTGTGCTGCGTTACCCCAGTTTTTGGTGGCCATAAAGTTAATAAGTGAAGAAATGCCCTACTGTGACTCCACATCTGAGCTGGCACAGACAAACACACAACTCTTGCCACATGTGCAGGATAAATGGAACGAGCAAAGGTCTGATTTGCTGTTGCTCCCAGCTGGAGGGTAAGCCTGACATTTCTCTCTGCCAATAGCAATTTACTGTGAAGCAGAGCCACAGGGAAGGTTTCCTCCTGCTAAATCAACCAGCAAAAGAAATGACCCTTGTGTTGCAACCAAATAAGAAGCTTAATCACAGCCTACGTGTCTGGGTGCATAAATAATTCAGATATATGCAGCTGCAATTTCAATATATCAAATCCAAACCCAAACCAGCTCTGTGAAAACCAAAAATTAATATTCTATTAGTAAAAAAACTGAATATATTTAAGTTCAGGTTCGTTCTCATTTTGTCTGAGGGGAGGAAAGAACTTTTTATGACCCACAAGGAAATGTAATAATGATCATCTGGTGGTTATTCTATCCCAGCTCATATCTCTTTTACAGGGCCAAATTCACTCTCTGAAGCCACATTGCCCAAAACATTATTCTAAAGATTATTGTCACTGAGCCAAGGTCATGACTTTCAGGTGTATTACTGGAGGTAGCAAATATTTCCTCAACTTTTTTGAAAAGCTGTGGATTTATATTTGGCTTACAAATAATGACCCTCACTAAGTGCAAAAGTAATAAGGGTAATTGTGTTCTCAACAATAGCAATGTCCTTTCTGGCCATAAGTTGTTTTTTATATCATAATACTCAGGGTTTCCCTGCACATTGGTCACCAAAAGATTCTAATTACAAGAATTTGTGTTCAATATTAATATAAACAGAAGCAAATGACAATTATATGTATAAGGAAAGACTACTGGAGGTGTGCAGGTGTGTATTTCAAACAAAACTATAACTGTTGCCTCTTTCCTCCTCCAGCTTTGAACTGAAGTGGCTTTTTGTAGCATTTCCATCGTTGCCTCCCACGATACACAATTTTCTTCCCAAGAACTTGTTACCAATTCTTGTGTTCACTAATTTGAGAGGAACTGGAGTAGCTCTGTCTCAGAGGGTCAAGGACAGCTGTGGATCCATTCACTGGAAATCCAGGCTCTCTTTGGCAGCATCTCTGCAGTCATCACCTTAGACCTTTGCAGAGAGTTCACATCCATCAGGAGTCCCTAAATCCCTTCTTTACAGTTTGGATTCAAAGCATTCTGGGAGAGGAGTCCTCTGTGTGGTGCCCATTTTGTCCCTTTCAAAGAGAAAAACTGGGAATTTCAATGTCTCCTCTGGCTTTTTGTTTCCAAAGTCCTAAACCAGACAACCTGGGGTTATTTGAGTGTGTTTGAATTGAGCCTCAATTAATCCTCTGCACTTGGACAGACGAATTTCCCCCTCAACTGCATTAACTGCATCGACAAGAACTCCCTGGAAAGGAGATCAAACGAGTGGCTCTGACATTAACAGCTTCTTAATAGATACATAAAACCAGGAGAGAGGAATTTCACCCAGAAAGTCGATACTACAATAACAATTGCTCTTTGCTTTGTGTTTACAGAGCTGACAGTAATTCTTCACACTCAGCAGAGACAAAGCAATGTTGGTCTGTGTGCAATGAAATGCAGTTTTTCAGCTTCTCTCCACAGAGAAACAGTGACTTTGTGGAGAGAGACACTGGGTGGAAGGTTTTCCCACATTCCTGTGGTTGACTGGGATGGGAGAAATTTGTACTGCCCTGTTAAGATCATAGGAAGAAAGCAAACCTATTGAACTGAAGTGCTCACACCTGAGAAGGCCAAAAGAGCTTTAAATTGGGGGGCAGAATGACCATGAGTTCAGAATAACGGGAATCGGCATCCCCCTCACCAAGCTGCACTGTATTAGTTTTAATTTGGTTTTTCTTTTGGTTAATGAAAAGTAAAAACGTGGATAATGAGCTGCCGCAGCCAGATCACAATGGGGAGGACTCCCATTTGTCTTCATCACTGAAGTGCTTCATACCTGTGTGTGTCACACTGCACTTCACCAGCACTTTGCTTTTTCAAGTACTTGTTTACCTTCTGACAAGAGAAATGTGCCAGCTGAGCGTGTGTGATCCGTTTGGAACCCATCTCAAATGCTCCCTAGAAATTCCTCCCTTGCTGGAGCAATTGTTGCTTTGCTCTTTGCCTTAATAACACCTATAATGCTTTTCCCCTGTGAACACACCACAGCCCTTCAGTTAATATTGAATCTGAAGAATTTCACTCTTGTTCAAGGCTTGGGTAACTTCCAGAACTGGAATATTACTATGGATGTGAGCAGCTCTTGAAAGAATGTTACACTAATTTACATTCTGCAGTGCAATTAGATTGGCATTTGGATAATGAGAGTTGCTGAATTCTATTTCTTTTGTTGGTTTTAGGAAAGGTTCCCATTGACTCTCACCACTCCTTAGCTCCACAGATGCAACCTTTGTGCTTTAATCTGCCACAAGAATTATGTGTATTATGAACTACATACAAAGTAATCATCACATAAAACTATACACCAGTTAATCATCGTGTGCAGAGAAGAAGTGAGCTGATGTAGAAGGATATCAAATCATAGAATCCTAGAATGGCTTGGGTTGGAAAGGCCATTAAACACCATCTCATTCCAACATGCTCACTAGACCAGGTTGCTCAAAGTAAGGACTGTCTTGAAGATGTGAATTGTTGCTCTCACTTTCTCTAGTTGCTCTGACTTTAAGGTGAGTCAGTGGAAGGGAGCCAGTGCTGTCTTCTTTTTTTGCAAGTTCATTTGTGTTTCACTTGATTTTTTTTTCCTTTTCCTTTTTATTTTTTTAAAATTTTTATTTAATAATTTCAAATGGATGAAGTGAAACATTCCACTTCATATCATGGTTAATTTTGTTTTCAAGTGGTATTTTTATGTTTCTCTTTTCAAGGGAAAAAAAACCCCTATAGCATTCCTGATTTAACATTTTGTTCAAAATAAAGCACAGTTGATTTTGTTTGGTTTCTCCCCTTCCCTTCCCTTCCCTTCCCTTCCCTTCCCTTCCCTTCCCTTCCCTTCCCTTCCCTTCCCTTCCCTTCCC
>JAWWEU010000081.1:2424454-2457860 GCA_035583155.1 Acropternis orthonyx | reverse complement strand
CCGTCCCGTCCCCTCCCGTCCCTTCCCTTCCCTTCCCTTCCCTTCCCTTCCCTTCCCACACAGCTCCTGATCACCAATCCAACTGGAGAATGCCAAGACTTTCCTCTGAGCTGGGGGAGTTGGTGAGAGCCCAGAACTGAGACACAGTCTATAATTTTGATTCCAAGCTTTATCCTTGCCCAGTTCTGTCCACAATTACAGTAATTCTCCCAGAAACTGCTGGTTCCTGTCCAGTAATGGAAGTAGGGAAGAATAAAACCACCCAGGCTTCTCCAGGTCAGAAAAATGTGATTACAAATAACCTTCTAAATTACAAACTGATCCTTGGAAATGTGACCATGGTGAACCAAGAGAGGGCTGAGTTCAGACTCAGACAAGACGGACCTTCTCCCGTCATGGAAAAATCTGTTTGGCATTTTCTCCAAAGCCAGAGCCTTCCTGGAACAGCACCCAAGGAACTCCCTCTTTGGACTCCTGTGAACTAAATGGGGCAAAAGGAGAAAGAGCTGAAATTTAGTGGAGAACTAGATCACACAGGCACTGGGTTGGTGGGAAATGAGTGATAGGATGGAATGAAAACCTGCACCCAGCCCAAACCAAAAATCACATTACACACATAAATTTATTACACATAATACATTCATTCATCGCTGCCAACTGAAACCACGTTTCTACCAGATTCCCCATATTTTTTAGCTGGGAGCAGAGAGGACATAATGAAATATTATGGATTCTAAGTGCTTTGTGCCAAGGAGCTCAGAGTTCAGTGGCTGATAAGATTAGATATCCCCATGTAGTAAATCTGTGTGGGCTGGGGGAGGCTGATTCGGGACAGCAGTGGCCAACTCAGTGTTGAGGTCTTGCTGCTGGTATTTCCCTTCCTTTGTAAAGTAAGAATCACAAGTGGATTCAGGTAAAAGGTGACGATGGGGTGTAGCTGACAATGGGGTGTAGCCACTTTTCAGGACCTTCCAGAAGAAAGGGAGAGAGAGAAATACGTGAGTGCTGCTACGACCTGGTTCACGCCTAGTTTTATTCACATCAAATATCGGCATCACAGCTTCAAAAGTCGATTCCCAGCTCCCACCCACACCTTGATTTGGAGCTGATATTAAGTGGCAGGACTACTGTTTGTCACCCATCACATCTAATTATCAAGGTATTGAAGTTTTGAGCTGAATTGGTTGTCCCATCCCTGTAAGTGGTCAAGGCCATGTTGGATGGAGCTCTGAGCAACCTGGTCTAGTGGGAGGTTGGTTGGAACAATGTGATATTTTAGGTCTCTTCCAGCCCAAATCATTCTGTGATTTTATGATTCCTCTTAATGTTTGGACAACAAAGTGTGCTCTAGAGTGTCTTGGTCTTGGCTCCCCAACAAACACACCAACCCTCAGCCTTACAAGCCAGATTTTTGACATTTTCCCCTTCTCTGTCTTAGTGAATGTACAATAATTGTGTAGGTTTGCTCTGGAAACCAAGAGCAGGAGTGATGTTGGCTGGTTCCAGCATGACAAGTTGCTCCCTGTACTCTTAAGGTGTGTTTGAAAAGGGTTCAAGGCATTGACCTCAACTGGGAGGAGTGGAAATATTTCCAAGGGGAGAGGTTCCATCAGCAGTGTGATGGGACAGGGGTGGACTCTGGGAGAGGGTCCATCACTGAGCACCATAAGCAGGGATCTGTTCCAATCCACATGATTGTTTGATTCTGTGACGTGGAAACTGTCTCTTTTGAGATGACATTTCAACTTCCCTGGCTTTGTTCATATATTCCAAGAGAACTTTAAAAGCATAGGGAGTTATGCCAATAGGAATGATTTCTCTGTGAGCGCATGCCGGGATTGGAAGAGGTTTTAAGGCTTTCAAAAAGTGTGGTATCACAGCAGTGACGCAGCACTGAGGCTCTTTGTGCCACAATCCCTTGGGATCCTTGGACAATCCAGAGTCTTCCTGAACTTGTCTGAGGGCAGCCCAACTCCTTCTAAGGATTGCATGGAGTCACAGTTCAAACTTTATATTCCCAGAAGGAAGGAGTGAATGCAACTGGTCACATGTGGAGTGAGGATAATTTAACCACTAAAAATTGCTTTCCTACTACATGGGAAATTGCTTTAACGTCATGGAGATCACAGAAGTCCTTGTTCTGGCATTTTGATATGGAAACCACAGAGGATCAAAGCAAAAAGATGACATTGACCATCTTTAAACAGGGCTCTTTCTTATAGACAATGACATTTTTGCAGTCATGAAAAGCCTCTTCATCACTGAACTTACACGAAGAAACCAAGCTCAAAAATTTCCAGATACATGTGATTGCATATTCTGCCACATTCAGAATAATGGTGTGTGCCTGAGCAAAGCAATTCATTGTCAGGCAGGATGGCTCTTGTACAGGGGACACACAGCTGGGATCCTCAGATTTCTCAGGTGACCTTCATCAAACCCACGTACATTAATTTCTGGGCAGTGACTGGAGTTCCTCATATGGCAAACATTTTTTGGCAGAATGTGTTTATCCTCACCTCCACAGACACAGGATAAATGGAACTGGCTCTTTTTCCCTTTCCCCTTTGTAACCTCTTTTCCTGATTTCTGGTTTAACCCCCAGAGGGGTCCAGTGAAAGTCAGCACACAACAGCTCTGCTTCTCAGAACGGCCCAGCGCATTAGACCCTCTGCTTTTAAATGACAATGGTTAATCCACACAGAAAGGAGGGCCATACATAGCCAAGACTTGCCATTCCAGATTGTAGATTTGGCCTTTATCAGCAGTGTGAACACTGGGTGTAAATCAGCTTTAGAAGGGGGAGAGCTGTGGAACTGGCCCTGTGGACATGGAAAAGCTCATTGACCTCTCACTGTGATCTATTTCCACTGCCTGATATTCGTGTGCATTAAATAATGTGTCTTTTACATGAACAATTATTGTTCACTTGTAGTTGCCTGCCAGGCTTTTCTCCAACACAGGGGAAGGCTCGTGCTTTGTCCAGAGCAATAAAGACCTCAAAAGGCAATGCCACTGAAGGGGACACGGAGCAAGGATGGAAGGAACATGGACAGGAAAAGCCAAGGTCATCATACGAGGCTCAGGAGGTCTCTGGTCACCTGGCACGGTGGGAAAGGTGCTGGAGATGAGCAGAGTCTCCACAGGCTGAGCATTGTTGTGTCTGCTGCTCCAGGGAGCAGTGGAAAAGCCACCAGAGCTCGGCACGCACCGTGTGTGGAGGAGGCAGAGAGGGAGCCCAGCTTTGCAGTGGTGGTACTGCAGGGGCACTGGAAATGGAAAGGAAGAGTGTTAGGTCTCAGCAGCCCTACTGTGCCTGACAGAAGCGCCAGTTTAAATGGTTTGGTAATGGTTTGGAACCAACTAGCAGAGATTTGGAGGTTTTGCAAAATCCATGTTCGAAGAGCAGTCCATTTCTTTCCAAGCAATGGGTGCTTAATCCCCAGACCCAACTGTTGTGCTTCCCTTTACACCTGCAAAAGAGGTGGAGAGGGACTTCTTACAGGGACATGGAGTGACAGGAAAAGGGCCCTGGCCCTAAACTGACAGAGGGCAGGTTTAGATCAAATATTTGGAAGGAATTCTTCACTGTGAGGGTGGTGGCACAGGTTGCCCAGAGGAGCTGTGGCTGCCCCATCCCCGGAAGCACGTTGGACAGGGCTTGGAGAAACCTGTTCTAGTGGAAAGTGTCCCTGCCCATGACAGGGGGAGTTGGAACTAGGTGACCTGGGAAGGCCCCTCCAATCCATTCTGTGATTCTATAAAGTCATTAGTTACTCGTTGTTCTCATGATGCCCAGATTATGAATTTATGCCACGAGTGCTCTGGTATCACATCTGCTTGTGGCCCAACACAAAACATCACCTTGAGCTGGAAATTGCATCAGAAGATGCCCTTGGTCACTCCACATGCCACATGGTGCAGAGAGCACTGGATGGCAGTTATCGTGCATCTTTTGGGTAAAGCATTTTGGTTCCTCCTACTGGTTTGAAATTTCCATGGGTGAACTGAACCCATCCTGCCTGCTCTCTAAAAGCTGCTGAGAAGTTCTACCAGTTCTGGCAGTCGAGAGTGTCCAGTTCTGTGTCTGTAACTGCATGACTATTACCTCCATGGATGAATCCTACCTCCAGAAGACCATCCATCCACCCAGCGGAGCAGTGGGTGGAGGTTTTGAGGATCACCCATGCTGGGCCTGTTAGTGATTCTTCTGCTGGCATAGATGTTCCCAAAGAAGGTCTCCTCAGCACCCTGATCTAGTTGAAGATGTCCCTGCTCATTCCTTTAAAGGTCCCTTACAACCAAAATATTTCTATGATTTTAGGAGGGATTTGATCTATCTGGTTGAACTTACCAAGTATGAGGTATGAGGTCACCAACCACCTCACCAGCTCACTTCTCTGTCTGTGCCTTCTTCAGGACTGTGAGAATTAAATTAAACTCTCAGATGGATCACAGACACAATGTCCTCATGATGGTTTTATTGCTTGTTTCCAGCAGTGTCAACCACAGAGAAGAACCTCCTCTTAAGCAAGGAGATGAACCAAATACAAAGGAAAAAAAAAATATAGCCAATTCATTGCATATGTACAGAGTCAGAACCAAATAAATAACATCAGGCAAAAGGCCATGAAACAAGGCAGAGATTTCACCTGCGCAGAGCAAGCAGGTCTGTTCTCACTGGCATGAAGGATATACATCACAAGCACCAAGGTACAGAAAAGTCCACAGAGAGGGTGATTCTCTGTTCACAGCCTGTTTCCATAACCCTCTGCTCTCAAAGTCTATTTACAGGAGGGCAGAGCAGAGGTGCTTACAGCTTGGGTGAGAAGCGTCAGTTGGCACCAGCTACCAACCAACAGCTTGAGGTGGTTGAAACGGAGTCTGAAAAATGCACTTTTGAATTCTAAAGTGCCTTTTTGAACTTAATTCATCGCCATCATCTGAGTATCAAAAATGTGTTTAATTTATTTATTTTTCTAAATGTGCTGTTCAGGTTTCCCTTATGTACAAATGTACAATATCCAAAAAACTGGGGTATAAAACACTAGTACTCTGCTGATGCCAATGTGCCTGTCCTAAAGGTCTGGCCCTCAGACCCAAATGGGTCTATTTTCCTTCCAGACTTGTTAGGTGGCCTGCAGTCCCAATGCTTGTCTTCTCCCCACTGTGACTTCACAGTATTCTAGAAATAACCAGGGTTTCAAACTCAGGCCTCTTCAGTATCAAGCACAACACCATGCAGGCCAACAAGGAGCCAGGGCATTCAGTAGGAGGGGGAGGAGGTGGTCTGTGGTCCCAGGAAACTCCTAATTTCTAAAAGCCATAGTTTACAGCTATATAGGTCTCCAGGGGAAATAACAAAGTCAGTCATTCTAATTATACCTAACCAGACTGGTGTGTAAATACTGGGTTTGGAGATGGGATGAAAAGTTGACTGACTGAAGTGAAACGGATTGCAATCCATGCTAGTCTGGATTTTGGAACATCTGACTCCACGTACCAGTGTGGGAATTAACTATTCTCCTTATTCTCCTTATTTTCCTTATTGCCAGCAGAGTCATTCTGGATTGATACCGGCACATGTGATGGCAAGAGCTTGGCCTCCTACTCTTTGAGGGTCATCTACAACCAGGCAGGTTTATGGCCCTGCCCACCAGCAGCATCGGTGTGGGAAAAGTGCAAAGTTGCAGCGTGAGCCAGGGATCTCAGGACTGCAGCCCGTGGCCCCGAGAGTCTGGAACACTCATCCCTGCAGAGATGCCGTGGGAGGGAGCACAAGGCTGGGAAGGACAACACCCCAGCCAAGATCCTTCCTTCAACTAAACATCCCACCCGAAAGCAGAAGGTGGGACACGATGGGATGGAGAATGTTTTACACAGGCTTTGATGTTACACCTTCCAGAGAAGAGCATTGCTTCTGATCCACCTGTGTTTTTAGAGGAGCATCGCCTCTGATCCTCTGTATTTCTAGATAAGAACCCTGCTTCTGATCCTCTGTATTTCTAGAGAAGGAACATTTCTTCTGATCCACATGTCTTTCTAGAGAAGGAACATTTCTTTGGGTCCACCTGTATTTCCATAGGTCCTTTATCAATCCAAGATGAACTTGTGCAGATAGAGTAAAATAAGCTTCACAAAGACACTTGCTGGCATTTCCCAGTTGGTGAGATTCCCTTTTAGTCTGAAAACATTTCCTATTTCCTGAAGAAACTCAGTGAGTTTTTCCCTTGTTTAAACACTGGGGTGAAGGTAGAAGGAGCGGAGACAAAGCAATCCCACCAAGCCCCTTTAATCCCTGCCATGGAGCCAAGTGATGCTTGTTCACTCCTGGGCTTTCTTTGGAACTTCATTTTGCTTTTAAAAAACCACTGGCAAACTTCCAACAAGCAGCAGGTGTATCTCCCTCTGAAATATTTCCATCAGATTGGGACAGATATTTGGGGTTAATCCCTCTGCTCACGTAGTGCTGTGGCACAGACATGACCCTGTCTCATTCCAAGTGAATGGGAAACAAAAAGGATATTGAGAAAGAAATAAATCTGATGATTAGTTAAGGTACAAAGCATCTTTTCTCCAGCAACACCTTCCGTGAGAAAAACATAACTGCTTCCCATGCCAAAAAAATGCACTCAAACCAAAATAAAAAGATTCAAGTGTTTCATCTCCTGGCCTTTTTGATTTAAAAAACTAGTTTCAAGCTAATGCCCTGAAATTCTCCAACAGCCTAGAATTTCTTTGGTCCTCTTTTTTTTTTGTTTTAACCCCAAACATGATCATGTTCTCATCTCTTGCTGCTTCTGAGAAGGTCACAGAGCAACACAGGTCCCAGCTGAATAGAAAGATCTTTGGGTCCCACTTGAACAGAAATATCTACAGTCTAATCTCAGCATTGAAGCTTGTACCTCTGCTCCTTGAGACAATAATTTAATGTTTGCATTGTAGTTATTCCACACTTATTCATCATTTTTAATAGTTTAATCACCAAAATTAAGAGTGACTAATTACAGGAGGGACTTGCTCTCTCACTGGTATAAAAAGGGCGTAAAAAGTTTCAGACTGAAGATAAAGGAATTATTTTAAAGGCAAAACCCAGTTTAATGCTGGTAATTCAGGAGTCACTGCAGTGAACTCATTGGTGCAAGCAGGATCAGAAATTGGCTTAATTTCTGCAAAGAGTTTTGGAGTCCAAATTCATGTCCAAAAACATCTCTGTGACACATATGTGTCACATATCCAGGTGTGCCCCTTGATATGACTTGGCAGAATTAATGCAGTTCCTTTACTGGAGTCACTCCTGAGTTACACTGGATTAGGGGGGTCACGCTGGGGCTTGCACTGTGTGCTCTGTGTGGGACCAGGACAGCACAGCTCAGGTTGGCATTTGGGGTGAAGTCCTTGAACTCCAAATTTATTGATGAGTTGGATGAAAAACAGAATGGAGGAGGCCAAGTTATGGAGCCAAATTCCTGCACTAAGCCAGTTAAAAGGGGGCTTGGTCCCAATGTCATCATTCATTGGATTTCTCACGTCTCCAGGGTGAAAAGCTCTGATTGCAGCATTGACTCCTCTGTTCTCCTGAAATCCACAGCCAAGGCAGCTGGGCTGGCATCTCTGCCCTGCCTGTATCACTAATACTGCCATGCCTGTCACAGCAGGAGTATTCAGCATGTTCATTTAAGCCCTCAAACACCCTTGGCAGCATAATGGCAACGTGGCTGGGTGTTCAGTGATGAAATAATTGCCAGTAGGATGCCTGGGGCACTGTTTTGGCACGCTGATACTCTCCATGTTTTTCCAAGGAGCCCCTCAGTTTAGGAAACAGCCCTTCTTCAGGCTCCTGTGCAGAATAGCCTGGTGGTGAATCTCCCAGGCTGCAGAAGACCCTGTGGAATGGGTAAATAACCAGCTGGATTTTTCCTTGTCATGTATCCAAAAGACAAACCCGCTGTCACTGCCTTTGGCATATGGTTGATGCTGGCACAGGTCAGCACAGGGCTGGAACAGAACTGAAGCTGAAAACACAAAGCAGAAACTCCTGCTGCAAGTGGAGTTACAGGCGCAGGGAGAGGAAAGGGAAAGTGAACAGAGGGGAAATGCAAGATGTGTCTCATTGCTGATGGCTCACAGACCTTCTATCCCAGTAAGGCTGCCTAGAACAGATGGGGAGGGATTCCCTCACATCCCACAAAGGAGCCTGCTGGCAGTGGTGCATCACTTCTGCTTGACAGCTCTGTGCCCAGGCTCCTCTTCTGCTTCTCTGGGAGCCGGGGCTCCAGTTCACACCTCAGGCACCTCAGTGGATGCACTCACAAGACTGGGCAGCCCATGAGATTTGTTGGGCATACATAGTTCCCACAAGAGATTAAGAGGGGGAATGAACTTTGCAGCCTGATGATTTAAATATTTCCCTGACTGACATTGCTTCAAAACTCTGAACCAGTGAGACAAAGCATTTTATAGCAAGTGGAGCGACTTGGAAGCTGAGAGAGAGTATTCCCTTGCTTCTTCTGGGCTTCCTTGCAGCTGGCAAAATGCAGAGCTGGGTCAAATCCTTGCTCTGAACCAGGCACAGGAGAAGAATCCGTGGTGCTGGTGGGATTTCTCCAGTATTACCTGTGTGAGTCCCACTCCAGGTGCTCACCAGAGCAACACAAGCACCAAACATAAAGAGAATCAGAGAATCACAGAACACCCTGAGTTGGAAGAGACCCACAAGGATCACCAAAGTCCAACTCCTGACCCTGCACAGACAGCCCAACAACCCTATCATGTGCCTGGGAGCGTTGTCCAAACCCTTCTTGAGCTCTGGCAGGTTTGGGGCTGTGACCACTGGAAAAAAAAAAGAGTCCTTGCCTCTGAAAACCTTATGAGGATTTCAATGGGGTATTGTTTCCAGGGTGTCAGGGCATAAGGGCTTCAGTGCAAGAAATATGGGGAAATTTTAAGCATCCTCTTACTTTCTCTGCATTTTGGGAACCAGACAGCTGGTCAGAGAGCATTTTGATGACCTAATGGCACGTCAGTGCTGGATTCTCCCTGCTGGTATGGTCTCAGAGTGACGCAGCCATAACAAAGCTGGCTCACACCTGGCTGGCCTGGCGTCACCAGCACTTTAATTCCAGGAATCTTCACAAAAACTTATCCTCTTAGGCTTTGCAGGCTGGGTAGCCACAGCTACACTGTGATGAGATCTGAGTTAGCACAGTGGAGACTCATGACAGCTCCTCTTGCCCTTCACATACCACAGGATCTCATTCCCCCCGCTGCCTTCAGCCCTCCATGCTGCTCTCAGTCCCACATGGTGAGAAATACTTTGGAAGCCTTGAGCTCAGCTGGTAAAAGGTATAGCTCTGGGAATGCCCATGGCATGGAATGCTGCCCTGTCAGAGCTGAGAGAGGGACTGGATGTCCTGATCTGAGAGCCTCCTCCTGGCTCAGCGTGGTTTGTTGGCAGTGAATCACAGACGCTTCAGTCAAGCAAAGAAACAAGCAAACAACCCCCAAACCCAGCAAGTTAAAGATGCCTCCCTCCAATGAATTGCATTTAATTATGGAGCAATAAAAGTCCCCAGGTGCTGTTAGTTAGTACCTGGTAGGCAAGTTGGGATCTCTGAGCTCTGAAAGAGGAGCTCACCTTCCTTTCCAGGTTTGTGTGTTGGTGACCCAGACTCTTCTTTATGTTATAGTAGGACAACAGAAGCCCAATTACTGAGTGTACACATGAGCTGAGCAGGAATTTCCCCCCCTCAGTGTAAAACTGGTGCAATCCCATTTGATGCAGTTGGGTGGGACACAAACAAGAGCATCTGTATCCTCATGTTTTCTGTCTTCTGACTGAGGTTGGGGTAGTGGGCATTGTCTCAAGTGAAGTGCTTGAGCAGGATTGGGCTTCACACCTCTCCTTTGCCCCGCTCACCAAGAAAAGAAGGAAAATTCCACTATTCCCTTGGTTTTAATGGGATCTGCGTGCATTCTTCAAATAGGGATTGCCTCGAGATGAAACCTAATGAGCCTTCAGAAAAGAGGCAAAATGCACACACACATCTTAAAGATCTAACAAAGCCTTCATCACAGGATGAAAGTTTCCCACAAAAGCTGGAGAAGAAATCAATTTAATAGCCCCTTCACTCCTTCCTCACTCCTGGAGTGCCAGTTACGTGCTGAGACAACCTTGCCCTGATGAAAGCTGTTTAGCTCACTGCTGTGATGCCCATTTTTTCATCTGGGGAGCATCTCCTTATGGCAGATCTGATTCAATTAAGGATTTACAGGGCTCTACATCTCCCTTTCCTGGCAGTGTGTGCTAAGCAAGTGCAAAGGAATTACACCCCAATTATTTCCCCCTGATCTCTAATGATCCCGGGTGCATTAATGCACCAAGATCTGTGGGGGAACTTCAAAAAGAAGGAAAAACACAGCCGTGCTCCGCTTTTGGCATCTGTACCTGGTTTTTATACATGCAAATCGAGTTTCCTGGTCACTGAACACAACCAAACAACACCCCACGTCGTGAACATGGTGCAGAGAAGGGCAATCTCCCGCTGTTCCTTCTCCTGCTTTTCCAAGGATGCCTGGAAAACTCTTGCTAATGAGGATGCTGGGTTATTAGAACCCAGTGCAGCACTGGGGCATCCTCTGAGGGGCTTTCCTGGTGCTGCAGCTCCATCTTCTCCTGTGTGAAACTCAGGGGCCTCTCCCCTCCTGCTCACGTTCCGCCTGTCCCTTCTCCCCGTGTCCCCGGCCCCGTCTTCGGTGCCTTATCATCACTTCTTATCCACAGGAATTTTGGCACATTCATATGTTTGGCAGTATTTTTTTCCTGCTTCTGGCCGCCCCCTCTCCTTTACTGGCTCATTTTTTTTTTAAAAAAATGTGCAATTTATCTGTTTCAGAGATGCCAGTTCTGGTAAAGCCACCAAGGACTCGGGCTCTCCCCTCCCTTACTCCCCTGTACTTCATTATTTATGACACATCAGGATCTCCCAGGCTTTTCTCAAGTGACTGGGACCTTTACTCATAGTTATCAACCCCCAAGGGCTTGAAACTGAGGAGTGAAAGGTCTGAAAAGAGGGAGAGGAAAAGTATTTCTCCGCCTCTCGGCTTGTCCGGTCTTGCTCTGGATGCCAGTGGCTTTTCCAGTTGTGTGTCCTCTGCTGGCTCATGTGGAGCATGTCATTTCACAGGGATTTGTCATCCTAACGCGGATTCCTGGGGATCCTTCTGTCTCTCAGGGCCTCTTTTGGATGCTCAGAGCCTGGAGAGCCCCTTCCCCGTCACACGAGAGAGAACTCTGCCTGGAAGCCGGAGCACCGGCGAGTCTTTGGGGAGCACTTGGTCAGCATGGAGATCTGGGTGCTGAAGTTGGTGCCGTTGCTGCCCAGGGAAGGGTGGTGGTACTTCATGTCCGAGCCCAGGAACCGCTCCAGGTGCCACCTCCGCCACTTCCTCTTGAGCTCAGCCTGGACCTGGGCGTGGGGAAGACAGGAAAATCAGCAGAGGGGATCACTTGCTGTCGCTCTGACTTTTGTTGTGTGAGCAGCCAGGGGAGACCCACCTACTAAAGGGGCCAAGAACTGTTTTATAGAGTTCACTAAACTCAGCCTGGCCACAACTTTTAGCCACATGGAAGAGAGGGGACATCCCAGACAGCCAAAATCCCTGAGCACAGGGTATTTCTTACTAATACAGTGAAGGTGCCTGAATCCTAACCTAAATGGCAATATTTTGTGAGTATAATTAAGACTTTTTTTCCCACTGCCCTGTTTTTGGTCCAAATACAAAGGATTTACCTATAGCTTGTTTGTAAAGCTGTCAATACAGCTGTGCTTTTTTAACTTATTCCTGCTCAGGGAGTTTACAGAAACAATCTGCTTTACACTGTCCCGATTCAAATGCTGAACAAGTCTGGCCACTGTCCTTGTCCCCTCCTGCAGCCCCCCCAGCCCAAATTTTTAGATAACAGTATGAATTAGATAGAACTGCTGTGTCTGAGGGGCTCTGGGATGAGCAAGCACAGAAACAGCACAATACCAGGATGAGGATCCCAGGACTAGAAACGTGGGAAAGGCAAGATCAATGCCTGCAAGGTAGAAACATGTTTACCTGGCACTGCCCTGTGCCTGACAAGTCACGTCAATGCCTGTATTGGTTTTGGATCACTAGTTTGTGTGGTAGTGCCCTGTTCCGGGCAGAATTCCTGGCAGAGGTCTCTGCTGGAGCTGGGCTCTCTGCCCTGCACACCACTGCCTGATGGACAGGTGGCATCAGTGTGGCTGATCCAGCATCAGAGCTGTAAGAGGGAAAATTGGGATTCTGGACACTCTTCTCCCTAGGAAGCTGGAACACAAACCCAGATCACAGCTGCTTTTTCCCTGTCCATCCTGTGTTTATTGAGCTGAAAGTGCTCCAGATGACAGCAGCTCAAAGCCTGTAGCTGCTCACACCTACTTAGTAGCCTTTGCAAGATGGGTTTAATCAGCTGAATTTCTTACGGGCAGGTGGAGCATGAGACAAAAATATCACTGCACTGATGAGCCTCCAGCTCAGCACTGGGCCTGGCCCTGTGGAGGGTTCACTGAGGCACTAAGCATGAGCAGGGCTTAGATGGGCTTTATCCTTCTCTGCTGCAGGAGGCCCTTTGGGATCTGGGTTTGTGCAAGGCCATACGGGAGTTCTGCTGATGCTGTCCCATGAGTAAAGGGTGGACTCAGCAGCAAAGCCACAGTGCACACAAAAGTCCTGATAGGTTTATTAATTCTGTTGAAAACTGTCAGGCAAATGGTTGAATTGCTTTTCTGGAGTGTGAGATTTGACTTGGATGCTTCCCACTAGTATGGTAACATCAGGAACGGGACACTTCTCAATCCACTCTCCACAAGCCTCAGCTGCAAACATTAACCAAAGAATGCTGCTGATCTTACCTCTCCATTGAGAAAACAGTACAGAACAGCCACCACAAATCCCTGGGGGAAAAGGAGAGAACAGGCTTTTAGCATCAAACACAGTGATCTCAAAGGAGGGATCACAGCACTGTTAAGGCTGGAAAAGACCTCTGAGTTTATCAAGTCCAACCATTAATCCACCACTGTCATCTTCACCACTAAGCCATGTCCCCAAGCGCCACATCTGCGTGTTTTTAGAGCCAGATGTGAAGTGATGATGTTGTTGACAGGGACATAACTCATTCACCACTGAATAAAACTTGCCACTGTCACATGTATGGCGCATGGTGAGAGACAGACCCTGCCTGCAGGCTGAGAGAATGTGGCTGGAGCTGATAATGGACAGGAGCAGTGGGATGAAACACTAAGTGTTTCTTCTCATGCAGCACCAGGGTGAAGTGTAACAGCCCAACACTGGCAAAGCGTGGGAGGGTCTAGGAAGCAAAACTTCATCAGGACTACTGTGGAGGACCATTATCCATCCTCGTGGGGAAGCTGTCTCCTGCACCAATGAACTGGATTCCCGCTTGAGCAGGACCTACAGGCAGGACTTGACTTATGAATAGAGGAGAAAGTTCATGCAAATCAGTTGGTTGAAGACAGACCAGGCTTCTCTTAATGGGCAGAAAGACACTCCCACCAAGGGGGATTTATCTCATCTTACACTACGGAAGTTTGGGTTGGAAGGGACCTTAAAAGGTCATCTAGTTCCAAACCCCATGCAATGGACAGGGACAACCTTCCACTAGACCAGGTTGCTCCAAGTCCCATCCAACCCAGCCTTGAACATGGTCAATAATATATAAATGAACTGTGATGCTCATTTCCCCACTCTCTTAAGCACATAACCCCCCAGGGTGACTAATGTATAGATGTACATTTTCAGGTGCCTAAAATGAGGAGAATCCCCCTCTGGAAATCCAGGAGGCAAAACACAAATTTATCTTCCATCCTGGCCGAGATGGAGTGAGCAGCTTTTCCCCCAAAGGTACAAGGGCAATACTGGGCATGGCTAGGAAAGAACAGCTCCTGTATTTCCTTATTGCCATGTCAAACTCATCACACTTTTTCCCTCTTGACAGACCTGGTGGCCCAAAGGGTGGCTTACCTGGAACGACCCAACCACGAGCTCAAAGACCAGCTTCACTTCTGCTTTGAAATTGTCGGGGAAGAAAGCAAACATGATGTAGTGAATGCCAAAGAGAGGGATCAGCAGCAAGGTGGACTTGGCCAGCCTCCTGTTGGAAAGACAAACATGAGTCATAAGGGCAGAGGGAAGAGGAGCTAAAGGGTAGGAGGATGAGAAATCCTGCAGCTGAGCCCTGTGCAACCCTGAGAAGGGAACCTGCTGCAGCACCTCTCTGCTGACTGCCTGGATTGTGGTGACGTAGCCTGGATCTGTATGTGAAGCGGCTTTGCTTGCCCTCAGGACATGTGATATGTGACACTCACCCTGAGGTCCTGGGTGACCACCCAGCCTTTCAACAGCAGCCCGGAGCAAGGGGGCATCAGTGGGAGGAAGTGCCAAACCAGGGGTGTGGAGATGCCCCTCGCAGCTCAGCCTTCCCAAGATCCTTCTGACCCAGGGTGGGATGCAATGGCACACAGAGACGGACCCTCAGCTGGGCACAGGCACCGTGTGGCAGCTCAGACTAACCCAGGACCATGCTGGGAGCATTTCCTGCTCATGAACAGCTCTCACATAATTACACACGTGTCTCCAGCTAAGGCAGAGCAATCAGCCCTACATTATTCCTCCTTGTTCCACAAACTGCAGATGGCTGGTGATTTCAGATGTGGTGACACCATAAAATGTGACATCTTTATTCCTAGTAGCTCCACTGGAGGTATTTCTTTCTCCCTTCTCTCTTCTTCCCCTCCCACCAGAGATCTTTTTTTCATCTCTACAAGCTAAATCATCATCTAGCGCTGTCTTTGTTTGCTTGGGATTTGTGAAAATTACAGCTTCTGGGAGAGAAATGGTATGTTTAGCTCGGAATAATGACAGGCTATTGCACAATGAATGTCTCCAAAGGAGGGGGATGAACAGTATTAGTGCTTAATGGCATCAGGCCGGGTAATCAGAGGCCTAATTAGGCAGAGATGATAATTTATTAAATATAATCATTATTAAAAAATAGCTGACAGAAATAAAATGAAATCAAGAGTCCAAGGATGCTTATGGGGGTTTTGGCTCCCTTAGTCACCCACATCCTGTGACAGGCCCCTCTCTCAGAGGCTTCTGGAGGAAATGAAGCTAAGGATAGGATGTTCGAAATACTTGTTCTTCCATCTGCAAACCCTTCACCTCCAAAGCCTCATCAGGCTCAGTCCTCTCAGACCATCTTCATTTATCTGCCATCTGCACTAGCCCACTGGGAAGGCTGATGTGCCAGCTTTATGAAGATGATGCTCATCACTGTTTCTCCCAGCAGACCCTTCCAGCTTTCCCTGGGCCTGGCCCAAAGACAGCTTGATGTTAAGGCTGGTTTTGGAGGCTGTGGATCCCCAGGGAATACCTGCTGGCTGAAAGACAGCTCAGTGCAACTCATTCCAGGCAGAATGAGTGCCTGTAGGAAGCCGAGGGACTTCACAGGAATTTGCCTTTTCCACATCCCTCACTAGCAGGCACATCCCTGCTCACAGTAGATCCCAAATCTGAATTCTCTTGGGTGTCTCACTCTGCCAGAGGACTGCCACTGTTTTTGGTGAGCATCAAAATTCCACGTTCCTCACTCTCAGAAGCTGCTCTGGCCAGTGTGACCCACACTACTATGACCAAGCCCTAATGCCCCCAGCTCCAGAAATATGGGAAACCAACTCGTTTTCTAAGCAGATCACAGTCCAGTGAATATTTGTACTGGATTTGCAGAGATCTCTCCTCTCTCCCCAATCTCTGAGGAACAGTCAGCCTAGAGGAGATCATGAGATGCTCCTTTTGTGTGCCATATTCATAGAGATGTTGTTTTCAACCTCCAAAGGATGAGAACATTTTATCTTTGCAGACAGCACTGGGGCCTCAGTTACACCGTTTCCCCTCCTGGATGGACTGTGGCAACGAAAAGGACATAATTGTCAAAGCCTGAGCCCCTTTAATTTGCACAACATCCCAAACCACCTCTTCTCCCAGCAATGAGCTTCCCCAGGCAGTGAGGGATGTTTTAGATCTCAGTTTGGCATCTAACACTGTGATATTTAAAAGGTTCCCCCCACTAAACACTGCAATAAGGAAAATCATCTTCCCCAGTCACAGTGTAATTTCTCCCAGGAAGGCAATACCTGGCTGTGCAGGAGGCAGAATTGCTTGGGAGATTGTTAAATTGACCTGCTGGAAGCCATGGATTCCCCAAAACCTCATTATTCTCATTCCCAGATCTTAGACAGATATACATGGTGACAGGTAATTTAGGGAAGACACAAGTCCATCAGCCTGCATGGAGCCTACTCCTCTCCTTGGGAGCGGGCAGGAGCGAACCGACATTTTAGTCATTCTCCTTGAAATCATAATGGAAAAGTTACTCAGAAAACTTTGATACAATATTGATCCACGAGCAGGTACAGAATGGAAAGAGACGAATTTTGCTCAAGTTTCCTGTTGTAGAAAACGAATTCTGTTTGTTTGAAATTTTGCTGTCCCGTTATTGCACATGTCTCTGTCATTTCCAGAGGACAGTTTTGGGAGACTTGTTTTCACAGTTCCCAACACATGAAAGCCCAGCTCCCTGTCTGTAGCATCAATGAGTGAGTCAGCAGTGCACCTGAACTTCCAGCCTGCAGCTAAACTGCAACCAGCTGGAATCTGAACAGTGCTGTCAACGTGTCAGGGTGTTAGGCTGTTAGAAAATAAACAATACCGAATAAACAAGAGAAGAAGGGAGAAATGCAAATGAGACATCCATGATGTTGTTAGATTAAAATAGATTTATCTCAGATTTGTCAGGAGGAACACAAACAGAATCACAGAATCACTGAGGTTGGAAAAGACCTCCGAGGTCATCAAGCCCACTCTGTGCCCGATGCCCACCTTGTCCCCCAGCCCAGAGCACTGAATGCCATGGCCAGTCCTTCCCTGGACACCTCCAGGGAACTCCACCACCTCTCCAGGCAGCCCTTTCCAATGCTTCATCACCCTTTTGATAAAGAAAATCCTCCTGATGTCCAACCTGAACCTCTCCTGGCACAACCTGGGGCTGTTTCCTCTTGTCCTGTCACTTTTTATCAGGGAGAAGAGACTGACGCCCACCTGGCTCCAACATCCTTTCAAGAAGTTTTAGAGAGTGAAAAGGCCACCCTGAGCCTCCTTTTCTCCACCTCCTCACTGTTTCATTAGCAGCAGATTTCTGCTAAGATCTCTTGCATCCTGCAGGTAAAACCCCTTGCAGCTGGCAGCAGCATTTTAGGTAATCTGAGAATGACATGTGAAAGCATCCAGGCACCTCCAGTTGCAGATCACATGTCTAATGGCATCCATAAAAGGGTGTCTCTACAGACAGTTGTCTAAACATTAAAAACTTAGGACTCCACTGAGAACTCCTCTTGGTGGGATCCAGGCTTCAGGCTGGGACATTTGATATTCATTTCCAGGGAGAAGTGTGATTCCTCGTGTCCTGCTGCTGTCAGTACAGTCAACAGAGACTTCCAGATGCCTCAGAGAACGTGGCTGGAGCCCAGATGCCAGTGGATATGGGTAGAAGTCTCCCACAGGCCCTGGGTCCTACGTGCCAGCTCCAAGCAAGTATCAGAAATGTCCTAAAGCATCTCATATGGTTTAGACACATAAAAGGCCAGGCTGGATGGTGCTCTGAGCAACCCCAGATAGTGGAAGGTGTCCCTGCCCATGGCAGGGGGTTGGAACTGGATGATCTTTAAAGTCCCTTCCAACCCAAACCATTTTGGGATTCTCTGATTCTATGACATGAGCAACTGATTCACTCCCCAATGGAACTGAGATGTCTTTCCAGGCGGAGCAGGAAGCTGAGGAACTGTAGATGTGCAAGTCAGCTGTACTTCATCAGCACCTCATGTTGGGCAGCTCAGTGAGAGGCAGTCTCTGTTTCACTGCTACACTTTTACAAGGCAAAAATACCTTTCCTGGCATCTCCCCCTTCACTGGAAAACGTGCCCTGAACCCAAAGCTCAGCATGACCTCCGAGGTAATCTGGGCATAACCCTCCTAATGTGTGTTGGCAGCACTTCTGCTGGGAGGGAACAGGAGCCAACAGCTCCAGGATGCTGCTGAGAACATATTTCAATATGCTGATTTAATCTCCACACCTGAGCAAAGCTGCTGCAGTCCTGGGGTACAAAGACACAACACCCAACTGGAAACACAGCAAGGGAGGGGATGGAAAGCACAGGCTCTGGTAACATTGGTGGCCTGTGACGACAGAAACCGAGGTAATTGGTTTTGGCTGCTGCAGGGGGAAGTTAAGGTCAAATAATGGCCTTTTCTTTCACAAATCAGAGAATCTCTCGAGGCAGATGAAATGAATAATTTACCATGGCTAAAGACAGGCTCAGTATCATGGCTGGTCAGTGTTTAAGGAATGTATTGTTACTGTTTTCCATCTTGCAGAAAGTTGAACTGAGCTCCGATTCTTCAGGGTGCCCAAAAGTGCAGCTCCAGCCAAAGATTTCTGAGCACTGACCATGTAGACACAGGACCTGTTTCATTTTAGTTCTTTTTATGGAAGCATTCAATAAATATCCAGGATAGTTGAAAGGCTGAGCCAGGACAGTGGCAAGAGTCAAAAATAAGCTGGTCTGAACTTTTATTTTGTTTGCACTGAAGTCAGAATAAATCCATGCAAAAAGTCATTTTTTTCTCACTCTTAAAATCCTACAACTAAGATCAGTCTCGGCCACAGAGAGATGTTGATCTCACTGGCATGTTGTTCATTATAAAAATCCCCACTAAGGTCAAATTTATACCCCTGGAATAAAAGCATTAAGTCAGGCAAAACTTCTGAGACAGTGATCCTTCTGAGCACTGAAGAGAAATGCACTGAATGAATCCAATCTAGTTTAGAGGTCTGCCTTGGGATAAGGAAAAGGTTCTACTCAATGCACTAATTTTCTAGATCTCTCCTTCTTTCAAAAAGGGGTCCTGAGAGTCAGGGAAAAAAGGCCATACACTGTGTACAGTAACTCTTTGCTGTCCATTGGGGTTCCTCTGCCTTCAGATTCCAAAATATTAAATTTACAAAGAAAAAACCTATTTTGCCTCATGATCATTATTGTCGCTCTCCTTTCTTCTTTGCCAATCCCAGGAGAAGGCCTTCCCATCTGCCTCAAACTGACATAAAACCTGTCCGGCTGTTTCAGAAAATGCTCCATTTCCTGATTTCTGATCAGCTTTAATCAATTAACAATTGATTCTGATCAGTGCAGACAGACACAACAGTGAACTAAGACCCAATAGTGGACTAACAGCCAAACAGGTTTCCCAAAAATCACAGAATATGGTTGAAAAAGTCACGGACTTACGAATATTGGCTGGTTTCGTTGTGTCCGACATCTGGGGAATGCAACTTCTGGACTAAGATACGGATGATGCAAATGAAGAGGATGAAGTTCACCTGTTGGGATGGGAAGAAAGGAAACAGAGAGAAAGAGAGAGAGAGAGAGAGAGAGAGAGAGAGAGAGAGAGAGAAAGAGGTGAACATTAATTATTTTCCCCTGGTGACGAGAACCCATCATCAGAGGGGAATTCCTTCCACTGCAATACTTTAGCCAGGGAACAAGCTGTGGTTAAAGCAGCCACGAGCAGAGAGCCCCGCTCTGGGAGCACAAAGTAAACGGACACAGGATGGCATCTTGGGCCTGACATCAGCCTGCTTGGGACTTCGTGTCATACATCCCAAGTATGATGATGTCAAACCCATAGAGCACAGCTATGCACGACGTCCTGCTGCTGGGGGAGCGCCGGCGCCGGGCTGGGAAAAGAGCCTTGGGACCGAGCCAGCGACGGATGTCAAAGCCCTCGGGAGACGGTGACGTGGGAGCGGCTGCTGAGCACGTCAGACACTGAGCCAAGGAGACCAAAACAAAACACAAAGCAGTATCCACCCCGCTCTGCTCAATGCTGGGTGGCCGTGTCCTCCCTGGGATAGGCTGCAGACCTCACACAGCGAGGGACAGGCCTCGTGGATGCAGCGGGAAACATTCCCTGGGAGCTGACACCTAGATTTTGGGTGGTTCTTGTCCCTCAAAAGGTCTCAAAGTGCTCCACCAACACATTCGTTTATTGGCAAAGGTGTAGACCTTGTGGATGCAGAGGGAAACATTCCCTCCTAGGATGTTAGACTGGGAGCTGACACCTAGATTTTGGATGGTTCTTTTCACTCAAAAGATCTCAAAGCACTCCACTAACACACTCGTTTATTGGCAAAGGTTTAGAGCTTGGAATGGCATTTTCCTCATGGCACGTAGTAGAGGGCATGGATTGAATGCAACTCTACTTCCTTTTAAGGTCCTGTCCACTGAATCATCCTGTTATTCATGTGACACAGAAAACAGAAAAGCAATGACAGATTTCTGGGGACTTATTAGTTTTAGTTTGGCCACAACCTTTTGCTCTATCCTTTCATGGTTAGTGAATGTGCAAATGATTCTGATTTTCAGAGGCTCAGTGGCTGGAAGGGATTGTGTTAACCAGCCAATCTGATTTCCCGCAAAACCAGATTGTAAAATTTCCTCCAGCAATTCCTACATTTATCTCAACAATAGGTAAATAAAATAGACTGGAGCACATCTCTCAATTAGACACTCACTCTTTTTTCAAAGTGATGGGAAATTAATTGTATTCCTTGGTTATGATGCATCACTTAATCACCTTTTATCTATCCCGAGCCATTTATCTTAGTTTCTCCTTGTATTTATTTGCTCATAAAACTGGTTTGTGTCTGACTTGGTGGTAAGTAAAATTTATTAGTTCAAAGCACCGTTACCTAGATCAATTACACTAATGAGCATTGATAGCACCCAAGCTGCAGCACTGAAGGTAAGAATGGAGCAGCTGAATTTTGACTGTGCTGGCTTGGAGTGGCCAAGGGCAACCATGGGCAGTAGTGAGGCAGGTGGAGTGTGAAATACAG
The DNA here is from genome assembly GCA_035583155.1 of Acropternis orthonyx. Taxonomy (NCBI): domain Eukaryota; kingdom Metazoa; phylum Chordata; class Aves; order Passeriformes; family Rhinocryptidae; genus Acropternis; species Acropternis orthonyx. Next base: position 2,436,820 of record JAWWEU010000081.1, on the reverse strand, counting down.
GCTTGGTATAAGCTCAACATTCCAGGGTAGAAAATAGGGATATCAGGATGCTGGGGAAGTTGTTTAGTGTTTTTTTCAAACTCGAGCATAATCAAAGGTACTTGCTGTGTTCCCAGTGTTTAGTATCTTGTATATAAGATACACCTTATGTATCTAACAGATCTTATCTATCTTGTATATTTATTTCTTCCTTACGTTGAGGTACACACTTTATTCCCATGAATATAGAGGAAATGTTGCATTACTCCCTGAAAAAACCTGTTCATCAGTTACTGGTTATCATGCCCTTCCTCTGTGACAGATTTATGGGATATCTGCAGAAGGAAAATCAGGGGCTGCTGGGTAAATTTTGTTTGGCAACGAGGAAATGATTTACTGACCAAAAGAAAATACAGACTCATTGATCCAAAGTGAATAATAGGGTGTATTTTTGGACGGAAAGCTTATCTCAGGAAAGGGAAAATACTATCTATAGCTTTCTCTGATGACATAAATATTTTGACATGTGTCATCTGAGTACTGTATTTCTTTTCAGTGAGGTAAACAGAGTAAAATGTCATTATTCAAATTGTTCCCATTTGAAACCCTGTATGACAAATGCTACAGAAAAAAAATCTTCTTGTAAAGGTCATAAAGTACATGGAATAAGAAGAATGTATGTCTGAGGAAAGATTTCTCTTTGAAAGAGATATATTTGGTCTGATTTGTGTTGCTATTTTTTAAATTATTATTCCCCTCCCGTATCCTTGCCTTCATTTAAGGAAACTCAAAGCTAAGTTTAACTCAAGTGCATTTCATTTTAAGCTTGGGCTTGATACCTGACAGAGGAAACATGTAATGTTCAAGAAGGATGGAAGGACTCAGAATTCCTCAGAAGTGTCCTGGTTTCTGTGGTTGGAATCGTTCACATCCAGAGAATTAAAGTCCGACACCTCTGTTGGTTTTCCTGGAAATTAGCCAGGCTTCTTGAGAACTGACTTTAAAAACACACAGCTGGAATCCAGCTCTGCACTGGACGCAATAAAGAGAGGCAAATACCCTGGGGAATTCATCAAATCTCTTTTTATCTTGGTAGAAATTTCTGGTAGGACTCATCTCATTTTACTTGATAGCGTGGACAACTACAACTGGACAAGTCCTCGTGGTCAGCTCAGAGAAGCAAAACCACTCGTAGTCCAGTTCATCAGATTTAAATCAGACACCCACTGATCCATTAGACAAAATGAGCCTCTCCGGGATCTCCAAACACATTCCCCAACCTCCTCTGGCTACACACCCCCATGGCCACTGCACCAGAGTGCCCAGGGCAAGGAGGACATGGAGTGGTCAAAGGTGCAGCAACTGAGCTCCACCTTGGTGGCCACGCCACTCCAGCTCTTCCCTGGGCAATGCTAAAGGTAAAGGTGTTTATCTGGAGGGTGAACTTCCCCATCCTAAGGCAGATGTTCAATATACAGTGGGATTTTAGGTGTGTTTTCCATGGACATTTACAGAACACCTCCCAACATCCCTTCACCCACCCCAGCTTAGGACCAAGGATGGCTTTGCAGCCAGCAGAACGTGCTGATACTTTACCAAAATAGACACCAAAATAGGAGTTTTAATGATCCACCAGAATGGGGATTCCACTACTTCCTCCCAGCACCTAAAAAGAAACAAAACCAGACTTAAAACATCAAACACAAGCAAGCAAGCAGACATGTAACCTCTCGGGCACTTGGTTTTGCTAAAAGCTAAGGCTATCCAGGCCTGGAATATGTGAACAGGACTCAACGTTGTGTGCAAGGACTGGGAATGGCCAAAGACTTGCTCTGCAGAGGCTCTGAACACTGGTAGGCACCAGTTGCCCCAGACACAATGCTGAGAGCATTTTCCCCCTTGGGAATGGAATAGCTGGAAGATGTTTTGCAAGGGGAATGTGAGAGAGGATGGTGATCTCCTTAATTTCTCCTACACTGAGCTCTGCTACAAGGAAAAGCTGCCAAATGCACCGATCCATCAGGTCTCCAGTGCTCTCCACCACCCTGGATGGGGGCTCTGATAAGCACACAGCAACTGGCACCATCAGAAACAAAACCAACCATGTCCCTCACAAAAAGATAACAGCCAGAGATGGGATTAGTCCCACCAAATCCACCCATCTGCATCTGAGCTACGGATCTAGTTAGGAAAGTCCACAGGGTCCAGGATGGGATTTATTTCATCCTGAAGTCAGAACTGTCTGCACACAACTCCTCTCACCTGGAACTGTATTTTAAAGCCAACAAGGAAAGGAAAGAAAAGGAATGATGTGGAAATGACTAATATTGCTTGGGGCACGTTTATCTGCAGCCCTCAGACAGGTGATAAGAAGGTGCATTTTTAGGAAAGTACTGATGAAAACTGGGTTGCATTCATGTTGGAAATAGATCAGTGGAGCCTACTGGAGACAATTCCACCTGGATTCAGCTCATCCAATTCAAAATGTTGACAGTGCAGGCAATAGCAGATAAGAAGAGGCATTTTCAGGGCACAGTTCCTGAGACCTATTTCAGGCAGCAACTCTGGAATGCAAAAAAACTGCACTCCATGGACTCTACTGACTAAAACTCCACTCAGTCTAAAAGGAGATGGAGCAAATTGCTCACACACAGATGCTCATAGTCAGGTGCCTTCTGCCCTCTCATTTAGAATTAAAGTGGCCCTAATTATGTCTAGTGCACTTCATTTTTAAAATAAGTTCCCATAGTCTGAATGAAGGCCACTTTAATTCAGTCAGAATGTTTAAACAGAGGCTTAATATTGTTTAACCGATCTTATATAATTAGGGTTTATTTAGTCTGGATTAATTCCCTGTAATTTTTCTCTGTAAGTAACTTTAGTTGGGAAAAAATAATCTATGTTAGATATTAGCATATCCTGTAAATTTTACTTGGCACAAAATGTAGAGCTTTAAAGCCTCCAGAAAATGCAAAGGGGTCTGTATTTTTATTAAAAATTGTTGGAGCTGAGTGGGAATACATAGTAAGAAGAATTGGTATCCAGAATGGTTAAATCCTCCTGCCTCTATCTCATTGTAGAGGCTATTTATTAACAGAGTAAATAAGGTCAGTTTTATGCAGAGAGAGTGAAAGCACAAAGGAAGTGAGTGGCCCTCAGGAAATGTGTGAGCATGACTATAAATCAAAAATGCAATGAGAAATCCTTCTCATACTGAGTAAGGGCAAAGCAGGACACATTTGGAGAGGGAGAATGCATGGGAGAAAATGTGATTAACTATAGGATGCAAATGCAGGAAGTGAGGGCATGCACAGTGAGGGCAGATTCTGTAACTCTCTGGAGTGTTTTCCCCTAAAAACCTTTCCAATTCCTGAAGCTCGACTTCTTGAATAAAAGCAAGAAGGAGGATTGCAGGATCAAACCATTTTACTTGTGCATATCCTTGGATAACTCTGCTCTCTGCCTCATTTTCTTAGCTGTATTCTATCTGCTTCTTATATAGAATATCAAAGGCTGCTGCAAGGTTAAAGAGGATGAAGAACAGATCCTAAAGCCTTCTTGGGAGAAAAAAGGGTTTTTAGACTTTTCTGTGGGAGAGGTAAAGGGTGTGTTTATTAAGCATCTGCTGCATGAGAACATATAGGAGCAATTTTGCAGGATGCAAAGCTCTGCTCTGAGCACAGGGCCAAATGCAACCATCAAGGTCTGCTCCCATATTCCCTGCAAACATCCTGACCAAGGCATTGGGAAGCAAAGAGGGTCAAGACTGCCCTAAGTTGACATAAACCATGTATCTTCAGGGAAATCTTGGAGCATTTCTGGGTTCACGGTGGCAGGGGAGACCCTCTGCTCTGCTCTGCCCTGCCCTGCCTGCTGGGGTCATGGGTCACTACAGCTGCAGGTCTTTCCTCAGCCTTCCTGGGAGATAAAGGAAGGCAGAATTCCAAAGGAATGATATTGAGTCCACAGGCTTACCCCACGTCGAAAAAGTAAATCCTGACAATAGTCCAAGCAGTGATGAACACGGAGGGGGCACCTGGCAAGAGAAGAGATTGAGTTACTGTCAGAAACCATCCTCAGTGTTCTCAGGGCTGTTCTCCCTCGCTGTCCACCTCTCCTGAGGCACTGAGGTGTTGCCTTCCTGCAGAAATGGGCAAATGCTCCACCTTTTCAACACTCACATGCCAAACAGGCAACATGATACCCTTCTCTGCCACTGGCCAGGTGAGAGGAGTTTCCTGGAACTGCTCCCTAGCAATTATATTCCCTTTGCAATGCCTAAAAAAAGACATGCAAGGAATAGGGATAACTTGGGGCATTTACAGTGTGGACACTTGTATCTAAGGCAGTCACCACAGGCTCTCTTCAGCACCAACAGGGATAAACATGTGCTTCTAACACACAGGTCACTGAGCTACTTTAGATGTTTGCTTTAGGACAAGAAATATGAAATATCCCTTGGCTGTTTTTCCTGGATCTCCACTGATCACAAAGGTAGCCTGGAGTGACCAGTTCACATGGAGGTGTCTGTAGCTGGCCAGATGATCCTGCCCCTGCTCCTCACTCCATGATCTTCTGCCTGACCGGGGTGGTTTTCCTCCATCCCTGTGGTCCCTCTTTTCCCTGTCTCTTGTCTTGGACTAGATTTAGGTTGGAAATGCTCCAGGAAGGACACGTCACTTTGCTCTGTGTTACTCTTAGCTTGTGTATAGTTCATTACCAGTGATTTCCAAGTGCAATGGTAATAAACCCACTAAGAACTGTAATTAGTGCATCCAAATTATTACATCATGCATAATCCATTTCAGATCCATCACTGATTTCCTCTGGCAAATGATGGATGACTGAAAGGCCAATGAATTCCTCAAGCCATTTTCTGGGATTGCCCTTCTTCACCCAAGCAACCTCAGCACACATTATGAGTGCAAGAAACTGCCTTTGATTTAAAAGCATTACCTTCATGAATTTTTCTTTCAAACCTGCAGCTCTCCAGTGCTGAAATAAAGGATATCTGTGCACAAGGCAGCTTTAAATGAGGTCTGACCTGATTAACTGCATTAAGACCTGCCAACATCATCTCTTCCTGTGCTTCCAGCACAGAGAACTGTCCCTCTTTCATGGTGTGAACCCAAGCATAACTCCTGTCACTTCCAATGGAAGTCACTCTGTGGCTGACTGATCAAATCCTGAGTCCAGATGTACCCCTGGCCATGGCACATTTGTTATTTTCTTTTCAAAATTCTTCCCCGCTCTAATTATTCCTCAATTTCAGCTATTGAGAGCATTCAGTGCAAAGCCATTTGCTTACTTAAACATAAATCTTCAACTAAATGGCATAAAGGGGAAAAAAGATCTGCTTCATTACTGGAGAAAGAAAAGAAGTTGATCTGGTAAGATTAATTTGCATAAGTTAGCAATTCAGTTGTGACTTGCTTTGTGAAGGGCTTAATGCCATTTTCCTTGGCATTTTCTCATTTCATTTTATTCTCTTCTATTCCACAGAATGCTTTAATTTCATTATTTTATTTTATTATTTTATTTTGTTAATTATTTTACATTTGTTTTACGTGTTCAAGACCGAATTTTTGCATTAGTGCTGGAGAAATGCATTTCATGCATTACATTTGCATTAAAGCTGGGGAAATCCCAAATGCAGTAAGCAGAAGGTGATCAGCACTGGCACTCAGGTGATGGGATCCCAGGATACCTATCTGGCCTGAAATCAGTAAGGCACAGAGGGAATGCTGGACTGCAGTGTCTGGCTCAGCCCAGGAGTTCTGCTTTGCTGGGATCCATCCTTACTATTTACTGAATCATACCAACTTTGGACTTAAATACCTGTGAATATTTAGGCTAATGAAACTGGGACAAATCCTTCTGGACATCACTTGATCTTGCTCCTGGTTGCACTGAATCCTTGGCAGTGGGGTAACACATATAGAATCCCAGAATGGTTTGGGGTGGAAAGGACCTTAAAAACAATCTTGTTCCACCCCCCTGCCATGAGCAGAGACACCTTCCACTAGACCAGGTTGCTTCAAGCACCATCCAACCTGGCCTTGGACACTTCCAGGGATGGGGCAGCCACGGCTTCTCTGCCCAACCTGTGCCAGGCCTGCCCACCCTCACAGGGGAGAATTTCTTCCTAATATCCCATATAAATAAACTCTTTTTCAGATTGAGGCCATCGTCCCTTGTCCTGTCCCTCCATGTCCTTGTCCCAAGTCCCTCTCCAGCTCTCCTGGAGCCCCTTTAGGCACTGCAAGGGCCTCTCAGATCTCCCTGGAGCCTTCCTTTCTCCAGGTGAACCCCCTCAGCTCTCCCAGCCTGGCCCCAGAGCAGAACAGAGGGGCAGAACCCCCTCCCTCAGCCTGCTGGTCATGATTCCTTTGATGCATCCCAGGGCATGGCTGGTGTCTGGGCTGCAAGTACCGATGGCTGGCTCATGTCCAGCCTCTCATCCACCAGCACCCCCAAGTCCTTCTCAGGACTAAACACTACATCTCTGCCCTGTCCAAGTCCCCGAGCCTCTGGAGAGGGTTAAAAATGCCAGTCAGGATCACGTCCTGGCACTCAGTTTGGAGAAGATGCATACCCCATCCAATCAAGATGTACCACCAAAAGTACTTCCTCTCTGAAAAGAAGGAGATGACCAGCAGGGTGTGAAGATACAACCCCTCCACCAGCAGCCAGAAGAAGTTGGCCATGACGCAGTACTGGAAGAAAACCATCATGGCTTTGCAGCCTACCTGGAAGAGAAGAAATGAGCAGTGGTGAACTGCAGCACGCTCCCACAGCACAGACACCAAACCACCAGGTAAACCTTGCTCTGTGTGTGGCTTTCAAATTGCTCTGGGCAGCACCTGAAGACTTTATAGAATGAGTTCTACGGTGAAAAGCCAAAAGCCCTACAAAGCTTTTTGGGGTGGACATGGTTGACACATGTTTAACCTCTATCTGGAGAGTGCAGAGTGCATTCTTAAGAGCTAGCTCAGGTCTGGGTGCTGTTTGATTTTGTGAGCCTGGGAATGCACTCAGGCTTGGAAACCCTGCTGACAAACTGCTGGGCCATGGTCTCACCCAGCACGGTGATGCTCTCCGTGAGTTTTGGATGTTCATCTGTTGGAAGTTGGTTTGGCAGAGAGTGGATGCCAGAAGAACCCTCCAAAAAGGCACTGCCTTGAACTGGGATCAACTCAGTCAGCTTGGCCATGGCCCCAAACCCGCCAGAGCTCAAGAAGTGGTTTTCCAGTGCTCTCAGGCACATGGTGTGATTTTTGGGGCTGTCCTGTGCAGGGCTGGGAGTTGGACTCGATGATCCTTGTAGGTCCCTTCCAACTCAGGAGATTCTGTGATTCAATGATTTTGAGGAATGACACTGTGGACTTGGTTTATCATCCTCAGTGGGGCTGCCTGCTAGAATTCCCTGGCTCCCTAAACCTAAAGAAATGAAGTCTCTGACTTGAACAAACTGCTTTCCAAGTCCCAGCATAAAAACAATAAAAAAAGAGAAGGAAAAAAATAAGTGCAATTGTAATTACTCCACAGCTTGGCAGATACTGCAAAAACTGAAGGAGTTTGAGACAGGAGTTTGAAGAAAGCTGAGTCTACCAAAAATTGCTCCTCATTTAGGGAAAAGAAGGACTGGGAAACATGTTTTTAAAATAAGGCATAGAAAGGAGAAGCAGGGTAAATACACATGGGATGAACAGATTTGATTGCATTGGAAGGGGAGAGATTTGCAAAAGGAAGGTGCATTGTTTTTCTCCAGGGAATGAACAATTAAAGCCAGCAACTTGCTGCGTGAGGATTTCACTGCGGCGCAGGTGATGGCAACAGGTCCCTTACAAAAGAAATAAATAAAAGGGAAACTTCCGACACCTGTGGGGCCAAACCCACTGCAAAACACCTGAGGGCAGGAATCAGCTGCCCTAAGGAGTATTCCAGCCCTGGCTATTGCCCCAGCACGTGACATATCCAGGTAGAGCTGCATGTTTGCAGTTGCATCATCACAGGCATCCTGGAGATGCTGAGTCAGCAACAGCCCTGCTGCCCGCAGTGAGTCTGCCCGGGTGACACCCTGCCAGGGCACCTGGCTGCCAGCACTGCCCGCTCAGTGGCTCTTCCCTGGGTGCTCTGCACAGGCAAGATGCTGCATTTAGAGCAGTGCCAAGCTCCCACTTTCCCTCCCTCCTCCCCTCTCCTGCTGAAAACAGTTGCTATGAAACACACACTGGTTGGAAAAGACAAGTGTGGCAAGTGTTGTCTTGATGCCACATGTTTTGGAAAGGGACTCGCTCTCCCTGATCACTCAAAATGAGTTCAGCTCTCCCCTGGCAGCCCTCAGTGTGTGACACTGGGGACCCTCCTGGGCTCCTGCCAAACAATTCCTGTGCCCATCCGCTCCCTCCTGAGAGGCAGGTGGGGGGAGCAGGGACTTGCTGCAGGGTGGGGATGGGGGAAGGTGGAGGCAGAGCACAAGGTTAACTCCCTTCCAACTCCAAATATTCTGTGTGGGACTTCAGGGACTCCCAGGGAGGGAAGGTGACACAGAGCTGAGGTGACACGGGCTAGGGATGCAGCAGCTACATCCCCATGGCATCACTACACTTCTTGTTTCTCCCTGCTGTTGTGTGCATGTGGCTGTGTGACATTCCCACACCTCATTCCTTTCTCCCAGATCCTGAGTGCCTGCTTGGTGTGTGTGCAGCCAGCAGGGATTTGAGGGTGTGAATGTACTCAGCCCTACTGGGGCTGCTGAATCCTTTTAGGGTTTCACTTTATCAGTATTTAGCCCTAACTCAGCAGCTCACAGGTGAGACACGAGTTTTAAAGGGGCACTTTTGATGCATCTCAAGCACATGCTCATAAAACATGGATTTCCTTTGAGGACTGTACATTAGGGAATCCTTTCTGGGTGGTTGCACCAAACTAATGGCAGAGGCTGGAGCACATCACAAGGAACTGCAAGACTTTACAGGACAAGGAAAGGCTGCTCACAAAAAGTGATTTCTGCCCAGCAGAGACTCTCAGGAAGGGATTCCCAGCCTGAGTTTTCTGTACAGAGAGGGGAGCTGTGCTGAACTCAGGCTGTGGCAGTAGAAACCCCAGAGCTGGGTGCCCAAATCCATCACCTCTTCTCCCAGTTTTGGCAACCTTTGCTTTTGTGGAGTCTCTGGCCCTACCTGTAGGAGATCAATTCTTTGCTCCTCCCTGAGGGATATTGGCCTATTTGAGCAGTTGCTACCACTCCTGGAATTTTTGGTTTTACCTGGAGAAAAGATATTTTTGTGTACCATTTTGAGCCCATCTTGCAGCCAGGGATCCCCTGCAGCTCGGGGATGTTCTGCAAAGCTGGAACCAAAACAGAGTTGGATGCAGTTTCCTATCTTTAAAACTAAATAATGACATTTTTTCACTGCCTGGATTTGCTATTGCCCAAAGTGGGTAGATTTAAACCCGACCAAACATTTCTATGAGAGATGCACTTTCCCCGTTGACTGCAGTGCTGTTCTTCCATTGAATCCTCTTTGACAGCCAACTCAGAGACACATTTGGAAAACAGCCCTTCCTGGCTTTTGAGAGCCCCTATTACATGCAGCCCTTGGTAATGGGTCTCTACCTTCCTGATTGATTAGATTCAGCCTCAGAGAGGCTGTTATAATGCTGGGAAATAAAATCCATGTTTATGTAAGATATTTTACCCTTTGCATGACAGACACTGGGCAGAGATGAGCCATTACATCTCACTGAGAATTGTTTTTTTTCCATAAAGAGCAGACCTCATGATGTGTCAGTATTGAAAGACTAACACGGACTATTTTTAGACCAGACATTTTCAGCAGGAAAAGCTGCATGACTTCACTGCTTTTTCTATTCTCTTCCCTTCCACTGTTTCATTTACAACAGCTTATTTCCCTGTCCTTCTTCAGGGATCTTGGCTGGCTCATGTCCACGTGGGATGTGGCAGTGAGATGGTCTTCCTTGGTGTGGTGGATGGCACATCTACTGAAGTGGCTCCTGCATTAGACATGGACCTTCTGCTTCCCCCATGATGTTCACTCCCTTTCCACTTGAGTTTCCAATAACTAAACTCTGAGATGGATTCTGCCTCCAGCCGGTGGAACATTTGACTCCTCTGGACAAACTCTTTGACCCAACGAAACACTTTTGTGCTTCCCTTCAAATTCCTCACAGTTAGTCAATAAGAAAATTGAATCTTGATTATTGTAGACTTTCCCCTTGGGATGACATGAGACCTGTCTTGGACCTGCTGTGTGGGCGAACCCTCCCTTGCCTTGTCTTGCCCAGCCACGCTGAAACACACGTACAATTACGCCCATTTAACTGAGAACTATCTAAAAAGGAGGCACTGAGCAAGATGCACCTGCTTAAAAGGAGTCTGATAGTGTTATTTTAGCCACTGCCAAGTATTGAAATGGGCTTCCAACTGCTGCTCCAGAAGGATGGGGATTTCCTGTGCAGACCTTTGGGATATTCACAGGCATTTTAAGGAGTACGAGATTCCCACGCTCAGATGGCAGAAGTCTGCCCTTTATGGAAAATCCTTGCTGAGGCAGCAAGACAAGGAAAGAATCTACATATTTCACTGTTTTACTGTCGGGAAAGGCTGATTTCCTCAAATGTAGACAAATAACTGCAATGAGTCCTATTATTTTGTATTTTACACCTGTGTGAAGTGCATGTAAAATACTGTGTTGATGGTCATGGGGTGCTCAGCATTCCCTCAACACAAGTGGTGGTCTCTGGCTCTCAGAGAAATGACTTTTGTGTGAAAAACACAACCCACTTTGTTATGTCATAGGAAGAGTGGACTCAAGATGGAACCAGCCTTCCTGAGAAAAGGGGTAAAGAGAAGGGACATAACACTGGGAAAACCAAGACTGAGCAAAACCCCTGCCAGGCCTCTTCCCTGTGTACTTTCAAATAATGTTAGCCCTGAGAAAAAAAGCTTTCTCCTGAAAATAATGTAGTGACCAGCCACAATTAACCCTACATAGAAAAATGCAGTTCAGATGCTGGAGGTAGTAATGAACAGAGAGCTGGATCTGTCACTGCAGTAAATTCTCATATATCACACTCCTCAGGGACAGTAACTCTGCTCACTCAGAACTGCTGAGGGCTGTCAGTCTTGACCAGCTGCTGAATTTCTCGAGTTCAATACAAGCAGCTTAGCTGGACAGGGGCTGGTCTGAGGGAGTGACCCACACACAACCAACACATGCACAAAACTTCAGCCTTGATTTCACCCACTATTATTATTATTAATCTTCAGTGAATGCAATAAAACTCTACCAAAAGAGTCAACCAACTGCGCAGAAATGCTGTGGTGCATCCCTGCACAAACACGAGTCTCCCTTGTCTTTTTTGATTTGGGATATGGTGTGTTCCAAGTTTAGGACTTGGGTCTAAGATGGATTTAGATCAGAGAAGTACAAAGGGGGACTTAAGTGATTGACACTCCCACCTGTCACAGCCGGACTGGGAATACACTGAATCCCATTGTCCCAGCGTGTCCCTCCCTGTGAACAGAATTACAGAATAGTCTGAGTTGGAAGGGACCTTTTAAAGGTCATCCAGCCCAACCCCCTGTAGGATCTCTCCTGTACATGGCTGTGACCCCCGGGCAGACCCCGTGTTCTACCCTCCAGACACTCCTGTGGTGGGAAGGTTTGTGGCAGGGCACCAAGACATACTTCAAGATATATTTAAGGCATGACATGCAATCCTGGGCAATGCTGCAGCTCCTGGCAGTATTTATGAAGTTGGACAGTGTCTTCAGGGGAAGCTCAGATTTGCCTCAATCCATCATGAAACCTGGAGAGCTCAAAACCCCCTTTAAGGTACTTTGGTGCTGTTCCCTGGGCTACCAGCCCTGCTGCAGGAGGAGGAGATTTACACAGAGATTTCCCCAGGTCTCTTCAACATAAGACTGATGAAAACTCATTTTTTCAGTGACAGATTTATCCAGCACTTTTCCTTCACGTTGCCCAGAAGGCACGACCTGTGGGAAGGGCTGCTGAGTCACTCGGCTGCTTTTGCCCACAGCAAGGGCTGATCTTCTCCCCAGCCTGGTCAAAGAGGCTTCCTTGATCTTCCTTCAAAGCTTTTTATAGATTTCACTCCTGATCCTATTGCTGAGACACTCCTGGAAGGTTGGGGAACACAGGGCAGGCATGGCCTGCTTTGGACATGCTGGAATTGAGGCAGTTTCCAGCACAGGACTAACCCAGCCCTGCATCTCCGTAACTGCAGTTCTGGTTTAGACACTCATCTCAGAGCCATAACTAAAGGAAAAGGAAAAGGAAAAGGAAAAGGAAAAGGAAAAGGAAAAGGAAAAGGAAAAGGAAAAGGAAAAGGAAAAGG
>JAWWEU010000081.1:2371881-2424354 GCA_035583155.1 Acropternis orthonyx | reverse complement strand
AGTTTATGTTCTATCATGAAAGGGAATTGAGGGCTATTCAAACAAGAAAACTCCTCCTAAATCAACTGGGTGCCTTTGACTCCTTCCTTCCCTCCCAATCACGGAGCCTGACAGGCAAGTAATGTCAAATAATAAATTGCTGCACTAGAGGGTGACTCTTCAAATTTTCCTGGAAGATGCACAGAAATTTTGGGTGTTAAGGACTTACCAGTATAAATTAATGAGGTGAATGAATAAACGAATAAAGAAATGTGATTAAGGACATTCTAAAAATGCCATCTTGATAGAAAGAGTGGCCCTCAGTCTGTGAGGGCCTAAGCTGTCAAATTGAAAAGCAATTTCTCATCTCTCAGGAATTATTACAAATAAAAGACCTTCATGGGAATAATAACCTCATGTCTGGATGATGAACCTTCTGACCTTTGTGGCTTCAACTCTAAATAGTAAAAGAATACTATTAAGAGTACAGATGGATTAACTTAACTGGATTCATGGTGACCCTCTGTCTCAGGCACAGGGATAAGAGGCCCCAGACACACATTTCTCCCTGTTAACATCCCACTCTGCACCAGAGGTGCCCCACGAGCACTGTGGAAGAGTGTTCTTCAGCCTTGGCCATGGCAGAGAATTCCATTTATCTTAACCCTCTTTCCTCTGGGTCACAATCCATTACACTTGCACGCAGCCATCATTGTCTGAGAGCACACGCTGGAATATTTATCCCATGTCAGCTGTCACTGGGCAATTTATGAAGCCATTATAACCCGGATCTGTGTCTGAGCTCCTTGATTGGTCACCACTTTCCTAAAGCAGAAATGCCATTCCCAGATGGACGAGCTGTGCTGCACAGGCACACACACTGGTTCAGCAAGGCAAGTCTTGCCTGCTCCCAGCAGGACTGTGGAAGAATGGAGATATTTGGGAGAAGCTGTTGGGATCAGTCTCTATTCCTTTCCTGTGCCTTCACTTCCACTTGCAACAAGGCTGGGCCACGAGTGAACCTGGATTGATGATCATTTCTCTGGTTAGAGCATCATTTCTCCAGAAATAGCTCAGCCCATATGGAACCTCAAGTCCCAGGAGATAAACCTAGCTTTTCCCTGTCCTCTCCCTGGCTTTTCCCTGTGCTTTCACCTCCTCGATGGCAGCTGAAAGCCAGCTGAAAATGGCAAGGCATTTACAGACTCCTGGAGTGGTTTGGGTTGGAAGTGAACTTAAAGATCATCTCATTCCACCCCCTGCAATGGACAGGGACACCTTCCACTATTCCAGGTCGCTCCAAGCCCCATCCAACCTGGCCTGGAACACTTCCAGGGATAAGGCGAGCATTTACAAGGGTCAGATCCTGCACTTGTAGAAACCTTGAGAACTGTATTAAGATAAATGGAGCCGTACCAGTTTACACCAACAAGAACCACGGTCCACACAACTGCACTTCATGCCTTGCCCATTTCCCACACAGGCTTCCCCAGATACAACACCACCCCACTGGATTCAGTAGGAAGCCCTTCTGTCCGCTTTTCCTCACAGAAGAAGCAAGTTTAAGCCCCCTGACTGTGATCCTCAAGGCTATTCAAGCATTTCCCTTCCCCAGTTTTAACAGGGGTTATGCAACTGTCAGTCTTTGAGGGACTCAGACTTCCTATTTTGCCTCTTGGGAGTGCTCATTTGATTTTTGGGGGCAGGCTTGTGAGCATGTCTAAGATGGTGATTAGCTCTGCCTGGTCTAGCCTGTGCTCCAGATGACTCAGACTCGAGTTTAGATGTAAAAATAGTATTATCTTGGTAAATGGGTTAACTGTGCCTATTTTGTGCTCATCAATCACAGAATAAAGGCACTTCTGAACACATCTTCAGTGATAAGCCAAATCAACCACAAGGCAGCAAGTAAAGAGACAGGCTGATCAGGGTTTTAAGAACATCCTTCCCCACACTTTGCACTTGTTTTCTCTCATTCCTGGCACTCCTGCATTGCTTTAGGGTGCCTGTGACTGGGGCACTGCTGTGTCAGAGCCACTCAAGCAAAAAAAGTTCCTCCTCCAGGGCTCTTCCACAGTCTAACTTTCTGCCTTCACTCTGGGGTTATTTTCAGGATATCTCCATTCCTTCCCCCAGCTTTCTTTCTGTTGTTTTTTAATTGTTTGTATGATTTCCAGAAGCTTTCTCTAAGGCTTTTTTCTTTTTTACATTTTTTCCCTCGTTCCCCTCTGTTTTGCTGTAAACCTTGTATTGTAGCAGTAACCAACAGACATCAGCCATGGAGATATCAGCAGATATGTGGGTGACACTCCATAGCACTTGTCTGGAAGATGCAAATCTCTTTATCTCATCCTATGGCAAAAATGTTGACCAAGGCGAGGGGTGTGTTATGTTTGTGTTGTGGCAAGTCCATTGCAACACCCATTCCCTGAAGCCAACTGGAACTATTTGGTTGGGTTTCACAGGAATTTGTGGGACAGGGTGAGGTCCTGCAGGTCATACATGAGTGGAAGAGCACAGTGGGAAACTTGTGCTTCCCATGAGCCATCATTTTTCCTTTTCTCCTTGTGCAGCAACTTGGGATGAAAGCTCAGCGTAGTTTCCAGCTATTAGGTGGGAAGAGTGAAGGTCTCCCCTTCGCTCCACACAGCTGAGCAAAACAAGGTGAACCTCATTTCACACCGGGCATCAATTCCATGGCAGGACAGATGGTAAAGCACCTCCTGACCTCAGGCAGCACCTTTGGGCCTGGCTGGACCCACTGACCTCAGTGGAAGGGCTACAGTTCTGCAGGAATGGGCTGGGCTACTGAAAAAAGGTGCCAGCTGATGTATTTACGTATTTTGGGGACTGACACAACCCCAATTGAAGGAAAGGCAAAGATTCACGCTGTCTTCAGACAGGTTCTGCCTGGCTCTTCCCCCCAAGCCAATCAGCCAAAGGTGAGCAGATGCTCCAAAGAGCTCATCCCTCCTCTGTGTAGGTGGGAACAGATGCCTTTGCCAGAGGATACAACCCAAAGAAGTGGCTGGGTCTCTAATATTTGCTTCACTTTTACACAAGTGCATAAAAAGGTTTCTACTCTTCCATCTCTCCATGAGCCTGAATATTATGGTACTCCCAGCTGGATGTCAGTAGCCTCAGATGGGGGTGCACTGGAAAATAAAATGTCTCTGTCTTCAGCTTCCATAAATAAAGTTCATTTAGGGGCCTGGAGCTCCTATCAGTTTGGCCTGAGGAAGTTCATCATGTGAAAACCCCCAATTTTTCTCTCTGAAAATATATGTGTATGAACTCACAGTTGCTGAAGTCCCACCCTCCTTAGCAAAGAACAAATTTTTTTTGTTGGAATTTTTTGTCTTACTGGAATACAAAAGGAATAAAGACATATGATGTGATCTCCCTTGGCTGAATCTTCAGCAAAAGCAAATTTGCAGAGCTCAAAACTCAGCCCGAGTTTAATCTGCAGAATTTGATCTTTGTTTACAGCAAACTGTTGGCTTCTTTGTCTTCAGCAAGACTGGAAATGTGAGTGGTTCATCATTATTATGCTGCCCAGACATGACAGTAATGAAACTATATCAAAATCAATCCATAAACCCACAAAAAAATAAAATGAAACCACAGTTTAAGTGTTCAGTTCAATCCTTCCACCAGGTTTGTTCCTTCCACAGGGTGTTCCCCAGGGAGAGAAGGAAAAGGGAAGAAAAAGGGAATGCCAAGACAGAAAGTCACCAGACCTAGGAAAACTGGTGTGAAAAACTAAAACTTCTAAGGAGGCCTCTTGAGTCTGGCAGTGAAAAAGTCCCCACAAAACACGAAGGCAAATCCAGGATGGAAAGTGGGGTGATTTTTCCTGCAGTTTTTGGATGCAACAAACCCACAGGAGGTGAGTTTTCCATCAGAAATGACCAGTTATTGAGACAGAACATAATCTGAATGAATCAGAATGAGCAGTTATTGAAGAAGTCCAAGTGGGTGGCTCCACAGAGCCCTCTGAGCCTGATCATCTCGACATCCAAGCGCTTAAAGCCCAGACTGACTAACACGCTCGAGCACAGACCTGGTTTTAAGCCACTTAAGTCAACAGGATGATTCAGTGACACATAATTACAGATGCACTTTATCACTGAAGGCTTGACAGAGAGAGAGAGAAAGTGGTTTTGGTTTACTCAGGGCTGTTGGCACCTTGGGCAATGTGCTGTGTGTGGCCATCAGACTTCTCTGGTGGCTTCACTCCTCTAGAAAACTCAAGCTCCCTGCAGTGCTTTTTTTTCCCCACTGGAAAATCCCACAGGAGGAGCAGGGTCTAAATGCTTCCACACAAGCCAAGTGATCCACATTGTGCCCAGAAACAAGGCTCATAGGTCTGGACACCTGGGAAGAGGAGAAAGTGTGAGGGACACTTGTAAAGCCACTGATGCTGAGTTTCCCTGGTGTGGGACAAAGAGCCAGGTCCTGGGTTCAGCGGTTATTTAAACCTGCTACTTTTAGGCATGAAAACAAGCCCTCCTCATCAACTCAGGGTTTCTGCCCAGGGAAAACGGGCTGATTTTTTCCACCCAAGCAGCAAGGATTTTCTTTCCTTCAGGAGTGGATTTATCAAGAAAGCAGGACCAAGGGATCCATGGAGGCTGCGGGTGCCTCACATCACTCTGGAAACATCACCCAGTGCAAGGTGCATGTGCTGGCTCACAAGGGGACTCAGTGATGCTCATCACATATATTTGGCCTACGCTGACCATGAAATGCTTCCAGCCACATTCTCAGGCTCTGTGGCCCATAGAAATCCCCAGCAAACTTAATTTTTCAGGGAGTTCATGTGGAATTTAACGGTAAACCAAAAATATTTGAGTTTAAAATGAGTTAACACCATAACTGAGGTTTCCCACATGAAGCAAAATGAAGTAAAACCTATGAAAAAGTTATTTATTTTTCCAATTACACGAACACCTTCATGTGTTGGAGCTCCCAGTTGACTGAAGCATTGGCACATTTGTTGGTGGAGAGCTTAACATATCTTTGTATGGCTGGTGCATAAAACACAATTTTAAATCTTCTTACTGCAACAGGTAGTATCAAATTCAGGAATTTGGTCCCTTCATCAGAAATGCTGGGAGAGGCTTCTGTACATTTGGATTTTACAGCCCTAAATCTGTTCTGGAAAGGGGGGTTTCTTTATGCTTTTATTCCTTAAAGGAACTAAGTGCAGTCCTTTCTCTCCTAAACAGAACCCTTTTCTTGCTTTGGGTTTGCCCTGTTCTAAACCAGCACAGCAGTGAGAGCATTCAGCAAACTGAACTGTTGGTTCAAACCTCTCCTCAGACTGAATGAGCTTGAGGACACATCCAGCCATTCCACACAAAACCCCCAGGAAACTCTGTTTAAAGTCCTGGGTTTATGAATCAGTCCCCAGGTCTCCCAAGTCAAACTTCACCCTGCAGTTCCAAAGCACAAACTTCAGCCAAGTCAACCCCACTAAACCCACATGAACACAAAGTGTTCTATAACTATTTCTCCAAAGAGATGAATGTTAGGAGAGACATTTTAGCTGTGTTTTATGTAGGTATGTTTTGTCACTAGGGCTTAAAAGGTTGTCCAAAACGTTGGTTCAAGACAGGTTGTGCAGATTTTGCCAGCAGAGACAGATTTGTTCCCCATCATTTTATGACCCTTATGTATCATCCAGCCATTCACCCTGAGCTGGTGTTTAACCCAGAAATCCTCTGATGGGATAAACACACGCCACAGGGGCAGACCTGAAAGCACAGTGGCTTCCAGGAGCTGTGGATTCTGCAGGAAAATTCCTGTATTTAGACCCAGAAGTGCTTCTGGATGGAAACTTCTCACACAGCTCTCTGGTCATGTCTCAGTCACGATCCAGCACAAACTCCCACAGGGGTGAGGGGTTAGTTCAAACTCCACGGCTCGATGGGTTCTTGGCTCCTCTGCCAACTGGCATCAGCAGTTTTCCATGGAATTGTTTATTCCAGTTTCCATGTCATTCTGACCATTCATGGACACTCACAAGAAAACCCAGTTGCAAGAATACAGGGAGGAAAAAGCACACAGGGACATTCCAAAGGGAACACTTCATGCTGCAGAGAGTTCCTGGGAAAAACTGAGAGGAGGCTGCTCTGGGTATCAACTGAGAGTGCTGGAGCAGAAAGGTCATTACAAAAGCAGGGACAGGACTCAGGGTTAGGATACAGAAAAGCCAGAAGGAAATGAATAAACTGGGTGGATGGAAGAGAAGGAGAATCTTTTCCTGGTGCTGTATGACATAAACAAACAGGTCCAGAAGGGATCTGCTGGCCTGCTGTGCCCATCCCCTGCTATTGCCAGAGAGCAACTCATCTGATATTATGAATTTGCTGTGGAGGGTTCCTTTTGTCTTTCTTTTTTTTTTAATGACTTCTGATCACATCTCTTCATTTTGGTGATTTCAATTTCCTGCCTAAATTTATTCATGACTAGTGCCCTCTTACATCAATATGGCCTTTAGATAAACAGTCCTTCTCCCTCCTTGGTGTTTGCTCCAGCTGATAACACTGAGTCTGAAAGTGGAAAAAAAAATCCCAACTCCTTTATTCCCCTCATTTATCATCCCAGTAGGGAAATCTCACAGTTGCAGACAAAGAGCGTGGGATAGAGATCCAGATGGGAAATAGATGATGATGTCTCCACATCTCTTCCCTGAAGAGAAAGGTGTCATTGAATCCCTAAACACAACACTGCAAGTTTCTTGGGACCAGGATATCCAAAATATTAGCATGTGGCTGGAAGGTGGACACAGGAGTGGCAGGAGCCCCAAAATCTTGTAGAGTCTCAGTTGTGGGTTTGACCTCATAGAATCATTAAGGTTGGAAAAGACCTCTAAGATCAGCGAGTCCAACCTCACAAGGGGCCAGATGCCTATAAATCTTTGACTCTGATAATCAATTTATTCCCTTACTATATAAATTAAATGGCAGCAACCACGTTTTTTCCTTTCAAATGAGAAGAAAAATCAAAACCTTCCCAAAGTACTGGCTCACACTCATTTGTAAGGTGATTTTTGGTGCCTTGTTTAAAGGGGGGCAACAGAACAAGGTGGAAACTTCAAAGTGCATGGCTACTTACTGAACTCACAAAGCAGTGCTCAGATTCTCCACTCTCAAACAGGATCACATCTTTTATGAAGACTGCAATGGCTCTCATTATGAAGGACATGAAGAGATGCATATGAATATAATTTCGAGTACAGTGCAGTTTTCTGTTGGGAAGAGATGAAACATTTGTGAATAGCCAGGTGTCTCAAAAGGATTATTTATCTATTTGCATGTTTCTTCTGCCAAGACAGGGAGTTACAATCAAACATTAGAAACCCCGAGACAGGCTCTGTTCTGATGCACATCACAACAAATACACTTAAGCCTTTTTAAATCCACAAAATGTGGTGATCCACATATCTGCAGCAGTGCTGCTGCTTTCCCATTTCTCAGAAAAACAGGACAACACACAGAATGACAGAGAACAGGTCCATCCCACTGTTCTCCACTGGAAAGGAGATGTTTTCAACTGAGCAGACTGTGCTCACAATAAAGGGCTGTTTTCTACAGAATGTAGTGCAATAATTCCTTCCAAATTGAAATGTTTCTTTGAGATGGGAAAATAAATTCTTACAATCCGTTGCCAAAATTAACACATATTACAGGCTTTCTGGAGCAATATCAACTATATTTTCACTTCAAAATTACTAGTTGATAAGATACTGAGAACACCACCAGAGTTTTTCTGTTTGTTGTTTCTCTTTGTTGAAGATGAATTTTGACCAAGTAGGTATTTTTTGTTTTTTTTTTCAAGTGGGACTTTACACCAGCTAAGAAAGCTTAATACTCTGGAAATGAGTACTTTGTGCAGACATCAGAACCACAACAGACCTCACTCAGCAGCACAATCAAATTACCACCTCTTAATGAGTCACTGTGCATTGGTAGAGGTTGAGCTCCTAATCTCTGATGATGGCAAGATAATGTGACTGAGCTGAGTCCTCTGCACTTGCAGGTGAAGGCAAGTCAAATTGTGCAGTTTCCCATGAAGGAACAGCATGAACCTCACCAGTTTCATCAGCCTGGCTGGCACCTTGTACCTTGCTGAGATAACCTGCATGTGTGCCTGATTCACTCCTCCCTTGTAAGAGGAGTGGGGAGAACACACGTGCAGAGAAGAGCAAAGTCCTTGAAGGGTGTGGCCAGTCCTGGTACAAGTGTGAGAGTTACCCTACAATACGTGAGCTTTCCTACACATCCAAAAGGTTCCTCCATTCACAGAGGTCTGATTTTTGCTCTTCTCCCTTTACATAAACAACTTTGTAATAGGAGACTACCTATATGCAGACTTCTTCATTGGAGGCACCCCAATTTAGATACCTGAATCTATTACAAACAATAGAGACCAAGATTAATTTGCTGCAATTTAGGCAACTAAAGCCATTTGATAAGCTGCAGAGTATCTGTCCATCAATTTGTAAGGGCCTGGGTCTCTTGAAGGTCCTGCATCATATCTGCTACCCTTATGCACATCTCAGAGCCCCCACCAAAGTGGCTCTGGATGTTTCTGTCTTGACACAGAGCTATAGCAGGAAGTGTTTCTGAAGTAGACTTTGGGAGGGAACAGGTTGCTCAGAAAAACTGTGGCTGCCCCATCCCTGGGAGTGTCCAAGGAAGGACAGGTTGGATGGGGCTTGGAGCAGCCTGGGCTAGTGGAAGGTGTCCCTGCCCATGGCAGGGGGTTGGAATCAGATGATCTTTAAGGTTCCTTCCAACCCAAACCATTCTAGGATTTTGTGATTCTGCGTAGTTTTGGGGTGGGATTAATCTGTACCTTTCTGAACACCTACTTTGAGTAGAAATTCCATGGTATCCATATATACCACTCTGACTAGGACTCTATGGACTGTAACAGGCTTATGGGATAATGGCCTCCAACACAGGGATCCATCATGTAATGATCTACCTTTATCAAGATGAGTCCACCTAAATAATTGGATTTGGGTTATAACTCTCACACAAAGGCCACAAATCACATACGAAAAGACAGTGGTACCAAGAGAGGGAGGAACTTTCCTCCTCTATCCAACTCAGACTTGACAGAAGCCTTTGGCATTTATCTGAAACACTCAAAGCCAATAAAGTCTATCATTTTACCAGCCTCTGTGTGCCTTTTTTGCTCATGGTCTTACCTGAAGAGACACAGAATGATCATAGCAGCCGTGAGGGCAATGAGTGATAAGGTGTGTCCGATGGTGTAGCCCGTCTTGACCGTGCCATAGAACGCTGTTTGCTGGTGGCAAGGAAAGAGACAAAACACATCTTTCAAAGAGCTGCCAAAATGCACTCAAAAATAACAGCATCACTGACTGGTGAGACAAGGAAATCAGCCTTCTCCATTCTTTGAAAACAACTCCAATCTCCTTCCCATCCCGCAGAGTACACGGCAAATACCACCAGTGTGAGGAAGAACACGGCTGGTTGCAGCAGAGCTTGGACCACTCCAAACCCAGGTTACAGTGACACAAGGGAAAGGTTCCTGCTGGAAGGACTCTGGATTGACACTTGCACAGACAGCTACAGGGTTATAACCTCGTGGAACAAGAGTGACTAATGTTCAGCTAAAGAGCACACTGACACATCGGCGCTGACGTGCTGAGGACGAGGAGTTTCGGCTCGGTAAGGAAGTTTGAGGGCAGAGCTCTTCTGGAAATTGCTTTGCTTTTGTGTTGTGTTTTGGCAAGTAACTTAAAACATTCTCATTGAAATCACACTTATGTTAGTTCAGAAATACACGCTGAGTTGGAAACTGGTTTGTGGCTTTCCTCTTGGAGGGCACACAGAGGGAATCTCTGAGCACGGACTTGAATCCGACAGGGAATTCCATTCTAAACAAAGTGGGGAAGTAAGGCAACAAAACTCCATCTCTCTGAGGCTCTCTAGCAACACTAAATCAATACATCTTGATTTCCAGCTTAAAATAAACAGACAAAACATCAACAGATAAAAGTATTCAGTTATTTACTTTATCAATGAACAGCCCAAGTTTTTATGATAATCTAACTCGGTTTACGGAAAGTCACATCTTTTCCCCCCTTTGACTGACCCTTCTCTGCCTTCCTTGTCCTCCTTTTCGATGAAAAATCCAAACAACCAAAACCACAAAGAGCAGTTTAGACAGAAAATCTAAACTCAAACTTGTCTGGAAAAATACTCTTCAATAACCTTGAGAGTTAACATTTTTATATGTTATTTTCACAGGCCTTGACAAGTACTTGGTACTTCACAAAACCAGTGGGGCTGAGGTGCAATCCTTTAGCATTTGCACAAACCAGCCTGGAGGGGGGTTAAAACAAGACACTCAAAGCTACCTAAATACAATCTTCTTCCCAGCCTTGCTGGAGTTTGAGATCTCCAAGGCAGCTGAGACTTTTCCAAGAAAAGCAGCCAACCTCCTTCTTGTTGGTTTCATCTTTCTTTCATGATCTAGTTTGCTCCTTGATGGCACCAGAGCAGAAGAGTTCCAGGAAAGACTTGGACAGCAGAAGCAGGGAATTTGTGGTAGGGGACTGTGAGGAAGAGCCTGTCCCACACTATAGTTAGGAGAGAAGAGAAATGGGGGAAAGGAAATTAAGGGATATCACAGGAGATGTCAGCAGTGGGGTGGTGGATGGAAACTTTCCAGTGTGAATACAGATAGAGGCCTTTTGCTTCTTGGAGTTATTCCCAGGAGAAAGTTATCCCCAGAAAGTTCTTGGTGTTACTCAACAAGTACTTCGTTGCCCTTATATTTTACAATGACCAATCCTTCTTGTATGGAGAGGGAAGGTTCTGCTTTAATGTAGTGTGTGGGGTCACCTCTGTTCTGGAAACAGCATATAATAACTTCTCACTCGTCATTTGCACTTGCTAATGACAATCAGTTCCTATTTTACAGATATCAAAGCAGAGAATTTGACCAAAGATCATAAATGGAAATGGAATTTCACTGAGAGTTCAGATTACTAAAATATTCTTAAAAGAAAAAAAAAAGGGATTTAGCTCAGTGAAGGCAATGCATGTCAGGATGCCTGGATTCCAACTGAAGACCAACAGAATGAAATTAGGCAATTTCATAATTGTCTCTCTGACTTCTAAAAGCTTCTGCTTAATTTCACAGGAATCTGATAATAACAATTATTTCTGGCAGACGCTAAATTGAGATTTAACTGAGAATTGTCTTCCTTGGTTTCTGTTCAGTAACGTCAACATTTGTCCCCTGGTTTCTTGGCTTACAATGAGAAACATTTACAGTTGTAAGAGAAAAAGAAGAGAAACACTGATATAAAGTGTTTCAGTCGCCAAACAAGTCGTGGGTTCATGTTCCCTAACCTGAAGTCATCTGGGCTCCCTCTGGAGTAGAGAGATCCCTTTGGAGAGAAATGTGGACTCAACTGACCCCTGGAGGTGCGTATTTTCCTCACCATCTTCAGACACAGCCCATGGGGTGGCCCCTCTCTGACCAGAAGTTGTGCATCACATCTCACAGTGGAGCAGCAAGACAACCCCACTGCCCACTTGCTAATACAGGACTTCTAAAGGTCAGACTGGAGAAGGGCTCATCACCACTCATTGATCCCAAGTGCTCTGCTTTGGTGCCTAAACAACCTGCTTTGGGGACTGCCAGAATTCCCAGCTAAAGCCTTACACACTGCCCTTATTTATTTTTCAGGTTTTTTTCTTATTGTTTCTGACTCGACCCTAAAAGTTCGGAAAGTGTTCTACGCATGGAAAGTTATCGGTGTGTCCTGGACCTCGTGTCCCACACAACCTGCTGCTCTTTTTCCCTATTCCCTTCACTTCTCCCTCCCCAAACTGACAGCCAATTCAACAACAACAATCTATTCTTCCTTCCAAGCGAGTACTGCATGTTCACCCCCCTCAGCCACCTTTCACACAAATTAGACTTAAAACAGCACGACAAAACTGCAGAAATCAAGAGAAAATAATTAAGAAAGAATTAAAAGAGCACACAATAAATGTTCGCTTGGTAACGCAACACTCTGGCAATGCGGCAATCCATTGGGTTGCCAAAGTACGTTCCAGGAATTCCCAAATCCCTTTTACAGCTGGAACATAAACCAGGGCTCTGGATGGAGGTCCTTCCCAGAGCAGACCTGTATCAATGGCTTTTGCAGCACTGAGCTGGTGCCACACAGGGTGTTCTGAGGGATGGGACACTTGAGGATGGGGCTGAGCTTGAAGGCAGACTGAGGGTCTCTTCAGTAGAGCCCTGAAGTACTTTGTGCAACCTTCCCTTTGCTATTTTCTGTATTCTTTCACTCTTAAAGCTGCCTCAGTTCTGTTCAGATCCTCTGTTAACTCTCTGAGTGCCTTGGCAATGTGTGACCACACACAGAGAGACTTTTCACCACGTAGAA
This sequence comes from Acropternis orthonyx, assembly GCA_035583155.1. NCBI lineage: Eukaryota > Metazoa > Chordata > Aves > Passeriformes > Rhinocryptidae > Acropternis > Acropternis orthonyx. The sequence continues at coordinate 2,411,924 of JAWWEU010000081.1, read as the reverse complement.
TCACAGAATGGGTTGGGTTGGGAGGGATCTTAAAGATCATGTAGTTCCAACTCCTTGTCATGGGCAGGGACACCTTCCACTATCCCAGGTTGCTCCAAGCTCCATCCTACCTGGCCTTGAACACTTCCAGGGATGGGGAGTTTACAACCTCTCTGGGCAATCTGTGCCAGTGCTGCCCCACCCTCACAGAGACCAATTTCTTCCTACTATCCAATCTAAATTTGCCCTTCTTCAGGATAAGGCCATTCCCCCTTTTCCATCACTCCATGCCCTTGTGAAAAGTCCCTCAGCCTTTTTTCCAAGCCCCCTTTAGGTACAGAAAACATATATATTCATTCATTCATTCATTCATTATTGAGGTTCTTGTGTCCAACATTCACAAACACTGACATATGTCCCAAAGCAGATAAAAAAGCACGGGCAGAGGTTTAATATAAACATATTATATAAACATGTAAACATTACATAAAAATAAAAATCATATATAAAATATAAACACTGCAATATATGGTTGCAATGAAATATAACTCTTTTCTAGCATAAGCTTTTTCTTGTTGACTGTGGGACAGTTACAGGGGACTAGTTTAGATTAGATGCTGAACTTTGAGTTAGGTGAGATGAATCTTGCTTCTGACATTTGTCATCCTCTTTGGACTTTACCCTTCATGTCTCAGCATGCAGCAAACCAATAACAAACCACTCCCTGTGTAATGAAAATAATAAAGCTAATTATACCTAAAGCATCGATTCCTAATTTATATACAGACAATATCCCAGAGAGCTTGAGGATTTCCTTACAAAGCTCAGGAATCTTGCAGGAAAATGTCTGTTACCTACAGAGCTCTAGATATTCAGCTGGTTATCCTTTTTTGTCCCTTTTGATGCTTATGTTGCCCTAGAAATACTGGAATCACCACATCTACTGAAGGATACATATAAATGTGGAGGGCCTGTTTCAAAGTTGACCCTGGGAAATGAAGCATCTGAAGTTATGTGTAGGCATCACAGAGACACTGGTATGATCTTCCCAGGTGTTGCTTTCCTGTCACTGTCCTGGAAATTGTGGATGCCCAATGCCTGAAAGTGTCCAAGGTCAGGTTGAACAGGACTTGGAGCAACCTGGGATAGTAGAAAGTGTCCCTGCCCATAGCAGGGGGTTGGAAGGTGATGGTCTTTAAGTTCCCCTCCAACTCAAACCAATCCATGATTCTATGAAATCAAAGGGAATATTGTTTCTTTGACCAAACATTTGAACTCTGCTTCCAGGGATCCTCCAGAGGAGTCTTCCCTTTCGAGGGATCTGAGTGGGAATGGAAAAAATTGGGCACGGGGAGATCATATGACTCTGATACTGATCCCTGTTAAATCCTGATGTCTACCCATCCAGGTTTACAAACCTCTTCCCCTGGAGTGCTGTTGGAATCATATCCACAGGCTACGGCGTAGGGTGCGGGGTACACATCTGACCAGCCCTGGCTGGTACAATTCCTGGTCACATTCCCTGGAAAGAAAGAGAAAATGATGATTTAGAAAGCAACGTTCAGCCTTCTATTAAACAACTGTCTGCCTTTTGTGATACAAATGCCAGAGCACAGTTCCTGTAACACTTAGAGTAAAATACTCATGCTTTTTCTCTGTTATTAAGTTTTCATATTACACAGAACACATAAATGGGAGGGACCCACTGGGTTGTAAAGCTCAGACCTCAAAAGCAAAGCACAGTTTAGTACTTGAGGTGCCCATAAAACTCTTCTAATGGTACAACAATGCCAGTTGTACCCAGACCTTTGGTTGTTGGCACTGCACCAGTGTTTGAGAGTGTTACTGTCATATTGCCTTGTTCCTGGAAAATTCTCATCCGAACAGACTAGTGAAGTATTTGTGACTTTCAGCTTGTGTGAAGCTCAGACAGGGATGGGTACAGCGCTCATTTCATGTTATGCAGGTGAGGTTGGACATGTGGGAACTGAAACCCAGACCTTGCCTGATCAAATGTGAATTCTGGGAAGCCCACTGCACTCTTGTCTGAGAACCAAACCCTTCAAAATTTGGCAGTGAACGGAGAAAAACCACATACTGACAACCTGTATTGCTTGCCTGTTTTAACATGTATACTCCAGGGCAGGAAGACTTCCTGGATTCTTCAGCAAGCTGAGTGCCTGGGGCCTCCAAGCAGCTAAAAAGAGCCTTAATTACCACAAGGACATCTCAGTCCTTCAGCCAAAACTGACAAAACAGGTTCATGTGGCTCTTTGGTCCTCTGGGCTTCCTGGTCCAGCCAGGATTCTGAGAACAAAGCACTTCTCACTTTGGAAAACATCTCTGCTTCCTGTCCCAGCTGCACCTCAAACCCACATTGGCTTAATCCAGTAAAAGAGGGCAAGACCAGCAAGCAGGACAAGCCTTTCCCTAAGAGGTTTGTAGCCTAAAAGACCAAGAAATAATGCTGGTCATACAGAAATAACAAAGCAGCAACACACCCTACACTGCATTGCAAATTCTCTGACCACCATTCCCCACCCTGCCCAGCTCACAGGAATCCCATCCACTGTGGCATTCCATCGGTGCCATCCATCACACCAAAGTGTCATCCCCGACTGAGAAGCTGGTACAAACAAACCAGGATGAACAAACAGCAGCCAAAATCGCTTCTCAGGTGACAAATGGCACCAGTGAAGCTCAGCAGCTCTGCAAACATTTCCAACAATGCGGTTCTTTGCACACAGGAGTAAGAAAACCTCTGCAAACAGGAGCAAATCAATTCTGCAGCTGTGAGTCATGAAAATATTCGAGTATCACCTCGAGAAATTTCTGATAATTGAGTCATCTGAACATCTTCCCAGCCACGGACTTTGCACTGAAACCAGCAGCAGCCTGAGCCCTGGCTACAGTCACCTGTGGAATCCCTGTGACAGGTGGATTTTGACACTAAACCCGACCCTGTAATTGGCTTTTATGACAGATCTAAACTCCATGGAGGCTCTGGAAGGTTCCTCTGCTCATTGTCACAGCTGCTCCTGGAGAAGCAGCTTCAGCAGCCCTTGGTGCTGCTCCTCAGGCTTTTCCTGCACTGTCACTGTTTGCAGGTCCTTTGACCAGGGCTCACACTGAGATCATTGAGATCTTGTGCAAACAAATCAAGGACATGACTGTTCAGTACCTTTATTTTTTGAAGTGTTATGCAATTTCTGTTATTTCTTCTTCATTACAATCGTTCCCATTATTTGAACTTCATTGCTTCCTATTTCCTGCTCAAAACTCCTCCTTTCTGTTTGAAGATGACTTTAGGTTTCACTGTGGTTTTGATTCTTTGTTTCTTATTCTCACTGAACTTCTTTCAGCTTAATTTTCTCATATTTCTTCTTTTTTAATTGCACTTCATCACAATTGTTTGGTTATTTTTAGAATTCTTGCTGCTGTCAAGAATACTTTGAAAAATTCTCTTAATGCTTTATGAGATGTAGAAACTCAGGTAGAGAAAAGCACAATGACACAGGATTAAAAAACAGTAAGAAAAATTACTCTGATTTTAGAGAAACTCACTTCCCACATAAGTTTTCCTACCACCCTTTGCTGCTCATGTCACCTTTAGCTGTGCAAATTCACCCACATGGTGGGACACAAAAAACCCTTCTAATAACTCTCATGCTCACTAGAAACCAGAGAGGTATAAAAAGCACAAGGTTAGAAAATCAGGATTTCACCAGACCACAATTTGGCTCAAGGGGTGGATGATGTTTCCCCTCAGACCAAACAACATTTCTCATTATTACTATTTACCGGATTACTTTCTATATTGAAAAACCCCATCAAATTTGGAAAAGTGCCTCACAAGCTTAGCTCTTACTCTGAGGTTTACAGGCAGATTGAAACATTAAAGTGAGGATTTTATGTTTCAAGGTCAATTCCCAGCTCTGCCACAGCCCCCCAGTGAAAATCCAGCCAGTTCTCGTGGTCTCCGTTGCTTTCAGCTTCTTCACCAGACTTTGCTAATAAAGTCTGACTATTTGTCAATAGGAAGGCAAATTCTTCAAAGCACCAGAAGTGGTATATGTATATTTTACAGAACTGTTTCTCACTACTTTTGTAACCCAAGTTTTCCTTAGAATGATGCAACAATGAAGTATGTTGAAAACCCAAGTGGCAGGATCAGAAAAGACAGAGTTTCTAGACTTAAGAATGGTATCTCCACCCTCTGGAAGTTCATTAGATATCCCAAAAATTCTCATTTCCTATCAGATTGGAGCTAAAACTTTTTAAACTGTATTCTTGAAGAGTTTATGAGAAAAGAGACTCAGTTACACATGATTAGCAATGTAGACTGGACAAGATTCACTGAGACGTGGAAAGCATCCTGATGCCAGTAGGTTTGTGCTCCAGGCTCTTCTCTAGGCTGTGGAAATAGAAGGTTCAAGTCCCTGGGGTGAAGAGAGTCCCCTCTCTCTGGTGGTATTAGTTGACAGCCACAAAATAATCTTCTTTTTACGGGGTTTATATTTAATTTTGATCAGAAATGTTGCCACTGTCAAATTTGGTGCACCTGCTCCTAAAAGCAAGGAGCTTTTCCATTTAAAAAGAATAAAATCACAAAAAGTCTCACTTGAAAAAGCCACAGCTAACTCTCATTTGTGATAAGAATAACCTTGTGATGTCTTCCATGAACTCAATTTTCTGCTTTCACAGAATCACAGAATGGTTGGGTTTGGAAGAGTCCTCTGGGGGGTCACCTGGTCCAAAGCCCCTGCTCAAGCTGGGTCACCTAAAACTGGTTGAATGGAAGCATGGCCAGATGCCTTTTGGATATTCTTGGAATCCCTCAGGGATGGAGACTGCACAATATCTCTGGGTGACCTGTTCCCGTGCTTGGGCACCCTCACAGTGTAAAAGTGTTTCCTTATGATCAGAAGGTGCTTAAGTTTAGGCATGGCTGGAAAACACAAAGAGGAGGGAAGGCAACTGGAGCAAAGTGTTTTCACTGTAGTGTAAACGAAGTGAAATCGCTCCCTCAGGGATGGCGGGAGATCTCCAGGCTCCCAGATGCACAATAATTGCTAAGGTGCAATTGTGTGAGTCCTGAGCAAAGCACCACAGGGAGACAATCAGAGGGACCTCAGCACCTCAAGTCTCTCACTGCTGTCATTTCTCTTCGCAGGCATCAGGACAAAGGAGTTTAAAGATGAGTTTGTGAAGGGAATAAGGTGATGACCTTTTCATAAGGCTCCCTGCCAGGTAGGAGGGGATGGATGAACAAAGGGAGCAAAGTAAGAGTGTAGAAAGGAAAGGGAGGAAAAAAGTTAGTTCCCTAGAGGTGGCAAATACAATGTGCAGAGGTAATCCTTACACAAGCTAAAGAAACTATAGTGAGAAGAACCAGGATGGGAAACTGAGCAGACTCCAAAAACGTGCTGTGCCATAAAGCCACTGCTTACACAAGGGAACTCAAGTGTAAATAAGAAGTAAGATGACTTTTGGCTCATTTATATCGGTGTTAATGACAGTCAATACATAAAACACTATTGAAAGGCAAGGGGTGAAGCCACAAGCCTGAATAACCAGTTTAGGGGGAGGTTTTACTGCTGCAGTGCCTTAAAGGCTCACGTGAAGCATCACAGGACAGAACTGTTTAATTAACTGCCCACATTTCTTGGCCCAGCCAGAGCCAGGAGCTCTGCTCTTTGCAGAAGAACTGACCACAGAAGTGCAAACGTGCCAGTGACTTCAGGCTGAGCCCCAGTGGGAAGGGAAGGGTCTCTCTCCAGTTCAACACCAGCCAGTCTGCAGCACCAAAACACTGCCCAGGGAGGATGGACCATTGAAGCCAATGGAAACTGTTGTATGTTTTGGAGTTTCAGTCAAAACACCATCACAGGTTGCCCAGAGAGGTTGTGGATGTCCCATCCCTGTAAACATTCAAGGTCAGGTTGGATGGGACTCTGAGCCACCTGGTCTGGTTGAAGATGACCCTGCTCATTGCAAGAGTGTTGGACTAGATGACCTTTAAAGGTCCCTTCCAACCCAAATCATTCCCTGATTCTGTGATATTATACAAGAATCATAAAATGGTCTGGGTTAGAAGGGACCTTAAGATCACGTAGTTGCAACCCCTGCCATACATGCATGTGTAATAAAACACAGCTCTTCCTCATGCCATGTGTCAGAATCACAGAATATTTGGAAGCGATCCACAGGGACCATCAAAGTTCAACTCCTGGCCCTGCACAGACACCCCAACAATCCCACCATGAGTCTGAGAGCATTATCCAAACATTTCTTGAGCTCTGTCAGCACTTGAGGCCATGCCCACTGCCCTGGGGAGCCTGGTCAGTGCCCACCACCCTCTGGGGGAAGAACCTTTTCCTGAGATCCACCCTAAACTGCCCTGACAAAACTTCAGGCCATTCTCTCGGGTCCCATCACTGCTCACCACAGAGCAGAGCTCAGCGCCTGTCCCGCTTCCCCTCATGGGGAAGTTGTGACTCCCATGAGGTCCAGCATGAGAACTTGGCCTGTATTCCTTGGAAATCTGCTCCCAGTGTGCCATGGGGATGAATGACCTTGGACACGAAGCATGAGCAGAGACTGCACTTCCTCCACACGCTTCTGCATCCTTCCAGCATCACATCTGCTGTAGGACAGGACTTTGCCATCTCATCCAGCAGCTGCCCCTGCTTTAAACAAATGCTTCTGAAGAGTTCAAAAAGCCCTCTTTAATTTCCTGATCTGCAGGGTTTGGTGGCATGCCTGCTCCAGGAAGGGAATTGATTCTTGGAAGCGCTTATCTGGATGTTTCCACCTCAGTGATTAGTTTGTGTGGTTGCACAAAACCTGGTTCGTGGTTCACACCCATCCTAAGCAGGGGAGGACAGAAACTTTCTGCTCTGGGTAGTAAAGACAGACAGAAGGAAATTCCTCCTGTATAATAACAAGGAGGTCTAATGGAAGAAGGGTTAGAACTAGATGATCTCTAAGGTCCCTTCCAACTCAAACTGTTCAATGATTCTAAATTTTGAGACAAGTTTTGTGTAGAAACCCCTGTATTTCTTTTCAGCATTTTAAAAAACCCAGTAAAATACCCTCAAAAAAACCAACACCTGTAAACTCATGATGGAAATGTCTAAGTGCTCCTGTTTTTAAGCCAGTTTTTGGATATTCAGGTTTTACTAATTGTTTTAAGTGTTTTCCGAGAAAAGAAAAATTCTCTTCTTTTCTTCTTATCCCACACTCTCCTATCTTTTTGGTTGGATTGACAAACAACAATGACTTGACAACAGTGATCGTGATCAGGAGACAAGGAGAACTCTTTCCTCTTTTCTTGCCTTTTTTCCCCCAGACTGGATGAAGAACTGTTGAATCTTCTTAGGAAGCAGAGCAGGCTAAGCAGCTAAATGCCTTTAAGGCTTTGCATCGTGCATATCCTGGTGATGGTGGAAATGCCCTCTCATCTCTCTCAAGTGGAGGTTGCAGGTGAGCTATTTTCCCACACACATCACCACTGACTTCATCTTGTTCCTATACTCTGAATTTTTCTTACCGGTTTCCAATATTCCTGATAGATTTTTATACTTGTGGCTTTCACTTACACCTTCCAGGTCTACCAGCCTTGCAATTTCTAGATATGCTGTGTCAAAACACCCTCCACGTGTTTATTTTTGCCCTGCTGATGGACAGTTCCATGTAGTAAACCCTTCTCCACTCCACCATGAAACAACCACTCCCCACCTGCTGTGTCCACAACATCCATGACTGTATTTACCTCTGACTCAGACCCATTCACTCCACATTTTCACAGATGGAAGAGCATTAATCTAGTTTTGTTTAATGTCTGTCCATACATTTAACTCACACATTTTTCCACTGCCAGTGGCCCTGTTCTCCTTTGGACATGAACCTCCCACTACCACCTGATGGACCTGCTCAGCTGGTTCAGGAGCTCTCCTGGCCTTGACCTTCTTCCCTCCCCTGCCCTCACAAACAGCTCAGAGGGCTGACTCCAAGTCTTCTTCCTCTGCCTCCAGGATCCTCATATCCCTATAAAAGGGACCTAACTCTGTTCCACAGTGAATATTTCTTCTCATCACTGTTCCTTGGGGAAAATGGAGAGATGTTGTTCTACACCAAAACTCTGCACACTCATCTGATTAACTGGGATAGAACTTCTGGAACAGGAACAAACCTTCTTAATCAATTTCCTGATTTATAAATATATTTGGGGAGGATGTGGGAGCAAAATGACTTTGCAGATTGGGTTCTATCAACCAGCAAAGGGCCTGGTGGGAGAATGGCATGATTTATTAATGACACAGGGAAGAGAAGGGAGGAGTTAGAGGAACAAAAGTAAAACCAGAACATTTCCTTTATCAAAGGTCTTTGATCTGGGTATGAGTTAAACACTGAACAGGTGAACTGAATAAATGCAAAGGGCTGTTGTCTATGTCTAACTCTTAAGGTTTTTCTCTTCCTCATTTTCTTTTAGCCTCTCATCTGCTTCAAACACACACTTCAGACTCAGAGACATGACTGAAAGTTTGTCTTAGAGGTGCAGTATTAGCTCTTTGATCTTAGTGGAAGAAAACCTCTTATTGGCTTTTAATGGGAGCTTGAATTCACACAAAGAGATATAAGGTCAATCATTGCTCAGGGGCATTTGCTTTCACTCCCTTCTTGCTTCCCTTGCCCTGTGCTGTAATAGCCTCTAGAGCAGAGGGGAAGGTCTGCTCTGACCAGCCATGTCCTGCTCCTCACTCATCATATTCCATGCTCACAAATCGATTTTTTCAAGCAGAAGCTATTAAAGCAACAGCACTTCTTATCATTTGCTCTTCTCGAGATGCCACTGAGCCCACTGGCACATCTCTGGTTCCATTTTTGTTATTGATCCATCCCACTGTTCCTGGGAAACACTTGAGATGTGCAGTCAGCTACAGCTTGCTCTAAACTGGATGCTGAAGCGGTTAAATCTGGGAGAAACTTGGGGGGAAATCGTGACAAGATACTTTCCAAAGTTGCTTTCTCTGCCTCAGTCATGATCTCACAAGACCATTCTCTCAGTACAATTTCTGCTTAGTGTTTCATGTTATTTGCTATTTTTTTATTTCATAATTTAATGTCATAGTAGAACCCCTGGTATAATGTGAGCTCACCCCATGGCATGATGTGAGCTCACCTCATGGCACACACAGCCTTCATTCTCTTCATTTGCTGTTTTTCACATCACTTGGCCTGAAGTCATTAAAGCCACATTTCCGGTGCCCTGAAAAGTCCTGCACTCCGTTTTTGGGACAATCTGTGCTTTCCCCTCATCTTCCTTTCCCCTTCCTGCACTTTCTAAGGGTGAAGACCTTGATCCTTAATAAACACAGATAATTTCTCCCTTCCTAATATTCCTAACAAGTTCCCCTTAATTAGGCACCTTGTGTAAACTGTTCTCTTTCTCATACTGAAAGCAGAGCTATCAAACTTTTGGACAAATTCCTCACTACATCTTTTGATACTGCAATCACAGCATTCCAGGAAACATTTAGCAGAAGAAGATGCACATTTCTGGGGAGGGGGAGGTACAGCAACAACCCAAGCCATGGCTAACAGTGGGCTTTGAAGCTCAGCACCTCCCCACGGTGTGCGGGGGTTATCACTGGACATCCAGGACTTGGGGTGCTCTGGAGGGTGGTGGAGAGGCTCAGCTGCTGAACAAAACACCTTCTCAGCATCAGAGGAGTGAGGGGAGTGGGGTACATGCATTGAGACACCTCAATTGCAAATAAATCGCAGGATAATACAATCATAGAACTCTTTATGTTGGAAAAGACCTTTAAGATCATCGACTCCAACCATTAACTCAGCAGTGCCAAGTCCACCATCAAACCATGTCCCCAGTTGGCACATCTACGTGTTTTTGAACATGTCCAGAGATGGTGATGGCACCACTTCCCTGGGAAGTCTGGTCCAATGTGTGATCACCCTTTCAGCAAAGAAATTTTCCCCAATATCTCTAAACCTCCACTGGTATAACTCAAGGCCGTTTCCTCTTGTCCTGTTGCTTGTTACTTGTGAGAAGGGACTGATCCCAACCTGGCTACAACCTCCTTTCAGGGAGTTGCAGAGAGTGAAAAGGCCTTCCCTGAGCATCCTTTCCTCCAGATAGTTCTGCCTGTGTGACAGGAAGGCACATTTGGATAGCAGAGCACATGAGCAGGTTGAGGGCTCTCAGTGAACAAACCTCCACAACAAATGCACTCAACTGCTTGTTTCCTTTTAAATAAGCATTGTAGTAATTAAACAGTGGGTCTGATTAATTTTTGGGTTCTTTATAGTAGTAGTGATGCCTTCTCACTATCTGCTGCTCATCCCTCTCCTCCTTTTATTCAGTTTCAAAAGCAATATAGAATAAAAAGTGTTCATGAGGGACAGCAAAGGAGAGTGGAGACAAATTTAGAGCACCAGAGGAAAAAAGAAGTTTGGCAAGCCCAAAAGCCAGAAGAATCTCACCTCAGTGAGTGGGATTCCAGAGCTTGGTTATGACCATCCCCACCTCCTTAAGTCAATTCATCTCACAGTTGAAGCTGTCAGGGCTAATTTATACTGTTCAACTTGTGCATGATGGACAATTTGCTTTTTGAGAATAAATCCCTATGATAAATGTCATATTCCATGTATTAAAAGAAAGCTGGAATGCTCTGGTCAAGGAGCAGCAAGCAATGCACTTTAATAATGGAAGGTGCCAGAAATATTTTCATCTGTCTCCTTCACACAGTACTGATGAATGTCATGAAATAATGAAAATTTTCTGGATCTGTGAATGCCATGAAAATTTAATGTCAAATGACATCAGGACTATGGTAGGCATTTTAAGGTTTCTAAATGCCACGAGATATTTTATCCTTTATTTTCCATGAGATGGGACATTAGTCATTTGAAGAGCATCATCTCAGTTAGGCAGGAAAATCACATTAACTCTTTGTTTCCCAGTATTTCACCCTCCTCCTGCTATAAATATATAAAAAGATTTTCCCTTGCTCACAGCTTGATAGAAGCTTTCATGTTCCTGCAAAGGGATCAAAGAGTGTGACACAGACATTAACCAGATGATTGAGTCCCTTGAAAGCTCTTCAGTGGTACTCACTACTACAAAGGAAGAACTGCTTCACAAACTTTAAAGGCATAAATTTTGCAACAAATCCCATAAAACACGAGGCAATCTTCCCCTCCCTTTATGTCAGACCGTTCCTGCTTCCCACATCTGTATGTGGCTGGACAAAGTGGATGGCTCAGGGAAAATCAAGGCAGCTCTTTCTGCTTTGGGAATGGCGTCAGCTGCTCTGTTTACAGGAGGAGATGTGGCACATACACTCTGCAGAGCTGGGATTCTCCCATATTGGAACGCATTCCCATACGCCAGAGCCACTCCACAGTCATTCAATTGTAAATGGAGAGAAATACGTGGTTAATCAATGTTAGACAACTCATCCTGAATTCCAAGTCTAAAAACCAGCTGAACTGCACCTTCAAGGAGCCCATTTCTCACCTCAGACTGTAAAACCAGCTCAGAGACAGGTTTACTTATGGAAAACTCTAAAATCAGATGATATAATGCCACTTCAGGTTGGAAATTGGCTTCCTAAATGCCTCCTAAATCCTCGTGGATCCCCCAGTGTAACTCAAACAGTACCAGATGCTCATGGTTAGGAACCTGAATGGAGCCCTCTGTGTTCATGGTGTGGGTGCTCAGTATCTGCCTTTCTACTACATTCGACACAAAATTCATCAGTGACATCTGAAGAGCTGCTCAGGTTCCTACAGCCCTCTTTGTGGCTGCACCGACCAGACTATTGCTGACACTCATGGAGTCCTGGACACCTGTCTGGTACAGACACCCCTGTTTCAGAAACAGCAGGAATTAAGATGCTGAATACATTTTGTCCAACTAAGAAAGTCACCCTGTGCTTTGCCATGCTGAGGAGAAAGAGGGAATTCCATGATGCTGCTCATCTGATCCCTCGAAGTGGCTAATTTATGTTGAGAAGAATCACTGACCAAACAATGGAATCATGGAATCCCAGAACGGTTTGGGTTGGAAGGGACATGAAAGATCATCTCATTCCAACCCCGGACACCTTCCACTAGCACAGGTTGCTCCAAGCCCCATCCAACCTGGCCTTGGACACTTCCAGAGATGGGGCAGCCACAGTTTCTCTGGGCAACCTGTGCCAGGGCCTGCCCACCCTCACAGGGAAGAATTTCTTCCTGATATCTAATCCAGTCCTGTATTCTGTCTCTTTAAAGCCATTCCCCCTTGTTCTCTCACTCCATGCTCTTGTAAAAACCATCCAGCTTCCCAGTGACTGGAATCCCTGGATGACAGTCAGAGGTAGAAAACTACAATAAACCAGAGGAAACTCATCCAAGGCAATGTGAAATCTCCCTGGAATTCTGCTGACCCCGGGGCTGGGCAGGGAAGGGTCATGGCTTGGCTCTGTCTGAGGCTCTTTCTTGGCACATTGGGACAAGTGCACAGAGAGCCCACGTGATGCTCTGAGTGCTCTTAGTGAAGTCTGGGCTTCTCCAGAATGGGAACCGTTCCCTTCGCAGAATCACAGTCATTAAGGTTGGAAAAAAACCTCCAAAATCAAGTCCAGCCTGTGACCCATCATCACCTTGTCAACTAAACCAGAGCACTGAGTGCCACATCCATCCTTTTCTTGAACCCCTCCAGGGATGGCGACTCCACCACCTCCCTGAGAAGCCCATTCCAATGCTTAACAATCCTCTCCATGAAGAAATTCTTCCTGATCTCCAGCCTGAATCTCCCCTGGTGCAGCTTGAGGGCATTTCCTCTTGTTCTGTCTCCAGTTGTGTGGGAGAACAGGCCAACTCCCACCCCACCTAAGGTTTTTTAAGATCCTCTTTAGTACCTGATAGATCAAATGACACACAAACCATGGGATATCTTCACCTCTCTGAAGGGGAATATGGAGACCAGGATGTCTCAGGACATCTCAGAGAACATTAGCTGCACCTGGATGGACAAGTTTATTGATTCTCAGAAGTCCATCTTCCCACAGAATTTAAGGCATCTCTCTTTCCCTAGCTTAAGTACAACATGGCCACTATATATATATATACATATATATATATATATATATATATGTGTATAAAAATGGAATCATAGGATCATTAAGCTTAGAAAACACCTCTAGGATCATAAAGTCCAACCACTAACCTGACACTGCCAGGTCCACCACTAAACCATGTCCCTAAACACCACCTCTTGATTTCTGAGCACTTCCAGGGACAATGAACCCACCACTTTCCTGGGCAGCCTGACCCGATGCTTGACCTAATACATATGATCAAATATATACAATATTTTCCTCATTGCTCTCCTCTGGTGGGACGATGTGTTAGAAAAACTTCTTAAATAGTTTTTTTTTTTTCCTTCCAGTTTAACTAACTCTTCTGGGTCTCCAAAACCCAGTGAGTGAATGCTGTGCTTGGGAAAGGGCACAAAGCAGGAACAGCAGGCAATTATTTCACATGGTTGAACCAAAGCACAGGGGTCTTGTCCTGCAAGATGTGATATTACAGCAGCTTCTGCCTGTTTTCCCTGGGTGTTGACACAAGAGTGATGCACTACTGGGGAATTTTGAAAATGGGGAAGTCAGGATTTTGAATTTTCCTTCTGGGTCTGCAAAGAATTCTGGCATGGCCTTGGGAAAGGCATGTAATGAGCATATCCTGGTTAATGAGTGCAGTGCCCTGGCCTGGTGAACAAGAGGATATTGTATCCTTGCTCCCATTCATATCCTTCACCTGTGTTTGGACTGCAAGGCTCTAGAAGTGGAGACTTACCAGCTCAATGCACAACCTCCAGTGCAAAAGAGTTTAATTCTCTGTGGGGGCCTGAAGGGCTTCTCTAATAAAAAGAGTGAAAAATGAGCATAAACTACTACCAGGAGACAAGCAGTCCTGTTGCTGCACGGTCCCTTGAGACCTGAGTTTGAAATGAAAGCTTCCCAAACACCCCAAAGAGTGATTTAAGATACTTTCTCCATTAACCTTCCCTGCCCATTATTTGTCAGGTTAAATTTCTTGGCCTGTGGCCAAATTTGTCATTTCAGCAGAAAAGAAAATATTCTGTGCAGTTTCGGCGTGTTTATTTTCTGCCAGAGACTTAATTAATGATCGTGCTAAACTGCTCGTTTTGTACAACAAACATAGTGTTCCACAGGTTGGTTCAATTTTCACTGCACAACATCCATATTACTGGATTTCACCAGGAGCCACTTTTGCATCCCTGTGATCCAGAGTGGACAGGGAGGATGCTCTGATGATCTGGGCATTCATGTAGGGCTTGGAAACCTCCTTTACCTTGTTCAACGGGCTTGTTTCTCCCTCTGATTCTATCACAGAGGTTCCCCTGGGATATGATGTGAAATCCCACAGCCATAAACCGTTTTTTGGGCTTTGCTTACCAAGAAAAGAGGTGAGGAATCTGAAGTACTTTGGGCAAGGTCGTACCACAACTTCTCCCACCTCTGCTTCAGGCCAGCACGTGATGTTGTCCCACTGCCTCCTGCAACCTGGGGAAGAGAGAAAAGCAGGTGGTAGAACACACAGGAGATGGATCTGCTGGATGGAGAGGAGCAGAGTGGCTGTGCAAAGGTGTGTGGAGCCCTTCACCTCAGTGCATGGCACTGAAATATTTCATTTAAACACGCAGCTTTCAGCTACCCCACTCCCTGAAATTCAGCACTGGTGGTGTCTGTGATTTTCCAGAAATCAGCATGGAAAGAACAGCAGATCAGTGCAAGAACCAGGCAAATCAGAGTTGGTAGAGAACTGTGCTTTTTTTTAGATTAAAAAGGCAGAAATTCCTAATCAATTATCTCTCTTCCTTGCCCTTATCTCTCCCTGCTGCATTAAACCACCTGATGTGAACATGTGAGACGTGGTCCCCTTCCTTCTCTGCTTCCCCCAAACTTCTGCCATCAGCTTTTTCTTCCCCTTGCAATGGGATGATTGTGCAGAGGCTGTGAGCAGCAGGAAGGGGACATGGATGACAATCCAGGGATCAGGGGCCAAATCCCTTCCCCAGAATCAGTTTTTCTCCTTAAAGTGGGAGAAAGCACAAAGCACTGCTGGAGGCTGAGGAGGGACAGTGGGCAGGAGATGTTCTCTGTGGAAGGGTGGTGCAAGGTGGAACATCCTGAGCTATCCAGGCTTGGAATGAAAGGAGAAAACACAGGGTTTTGTCAAAATCAGGCATTTCTGAAGATTTTCTGAATAGAATAAAAACTTCCTGGAGAAAAAAAAAATGCCACGTCCTCTCTACAGAGTTATAGTGTTCTGATTTTGCCCTTTTATTTCTCAAAAGGCATTAATAACAGCCCATACAGGTTGCACTGTTGAACAATGTAACTGAAGCCAAAAGGAGTTGGCAGACTTGAATTAAATAAATAAATAAATAAGGAAATCAGACATTTTTTTGCCTCAATATGTTATTTTAGAATTCTTAGCAGAGTTTTGAAAACATTCCCCCCCCTCCTTTAATTTCCAAGAGAGAGATGCTTCAGTTGCTGCCTGGGTTACACAGATGGGTTGTCAACAGACCTTCCTTCTTCCAGCACCTCTGCTCTCAGTTATTTGTCATGCCCCATTAAACTGCAACACTTCCCCAAATGTGACTAAAATGCTGCTGTTCAGGTCAACAGCCCAAGACAAGAACCCGGGGTGTGAAGAAGAAAGAGTCGAGAAAATCCCTTTCACGTGCCAGCAAAGGGAGCTGTGGGAACCCCTGAGAAACTGCATTTCTTGGTAATTATACCCTGAGCTGAAATTCCTCCTTTAAAGCATCTTTTACTACCCTAGCTAAGAAAAGGCTGGTGTCACCACCAGCCTGTGCAGACCGAGGGATGTGCTGTCTCACATCAATAAGGAGAGCACACAAAAGCGCTTTGAAGCTGCAAAAGAACCCTCAGCTCACTTTCAAAGTGATTTTGCAGGTTTTTTCCCCTCCCTTCTTTCAACGAACAAACTGAACTTTTCAAACGAAGTCCTGAGGTGAGTTTATCTGAGCTTGAAAAATGGAATAAGTGATGGTATCTTCTTCGTGCCTGTTCTGCTGGAGAGTTCATTAAAACTCAGCTTTCAGTTTCCTCATATCAGGTGCAAAGCCCAGTTTCCACAGCCTCATACTTATCTGCCACCAAGCAGCCAGCAGCTCCAAAACTATTAAGATATTAAGAGATCCAGCCCATGGAAAATAGATGATTTCATGACAGGATATTTCCTGTTCTACAATCTTTTCCTCCATGAACCTCAATAAATTATAGTGAGCCCATTACCTCAGGACAGGCTATAATGGAAAATAAAATACAAGGTGATAGTATCAGATGGCTTTTTAAATGTCCTGAATTGTGTACTTGGAGAGTTTTTGTGATGTGTATCTTCTTTCCATGCTGCTATTTTTCACCACCACCTGTGATTCGTGAAGAAAGTTTTTTGGTGTTCACTTTTGTAACTTTGATTAAAAGAAACTGAAGATATGCAAGACTGGCCTTGCATGACACATAAAATGTATCTTTAAAAATTATTGCCTCTGTAAAGACATCTTGTATCAGCCTATTAGCTCTTACAACACCATTCTTCCTTCTTGCAGCCCCAGACATGCTGAAAATATTTCTGCAGCTCTCTGGAATGGTCCAGGTTTTGAAGGTGGGATTCATATTCTTAAATTTATGCATCTAAAAGTCAGGTGTGTAAACCTAAAGAGGTCAGTGGAAAGCAGAGCTCTGGCTGGACCACAGAATCATAGAATGGTTTGGGTTGGAAGGGATCTTAAAGATCCTGTAGTTCCACCCCCCTGCCATGGGCAGGGACACCTCCCACTAGCCTCAGGTTGCTCCAAGCCCCGTCCAACCTGGCCTTGGACACTCCCAGGGATGGGGCAGCCACAGCTTCTCTGGGCAACCTGAGCCAGGGCCTGCCCACCCTCACAGGGAAGAATTTCCTCCTAACATCTAATCCAAATCTCTCCTCTTTTAGTTTACAACTATTCACCGTTGTCATATCACTATCTATCCATGTAAATAGTTGCTTTCCATCCTTTTTATAAGCTCCCTCTAAGTACCAGAAGGAGACAAGGGGGTCTCCCGTGGAGCTCTCCCTTCTCCAGGTGAACACCTTCATCCCTCCCAGACAGTCTCCAGAGCTCTAGCCCTCAGCACCTCTGTGGCCTCCTCTGGACCTATTCTAACAGTTCTATGTCTCTCTTGTGCTGATTATCTGAAGTTCAGTAACTAAAGTGATTCTCTGGAGATGTTCCCTTCTCTTCAAGGAGTAGAAGAGCACCCGCATGAATAACCAGAGTCTAAGGAATGGGGACAATCGAAGATTGATACCTGCAAGATCCTTTGCATCTGCAGTTCAACACCATTTAATCATCCCATCACAGCATCAGGTAAAACTGTGCCCCTCCATCCAACCCAGGACACAGACAACCTTTATCAAAGCGCCTTCCAGAAAATGCTTTTCTTCCTCCCAGACTGATAGACTTTCCCCTGGCAAACTGAGGAGCTCGGGAGGTTGACAGGCAACATTCAGCCATGTCAGTGTGACAGATCAATACCTAAGAAAAACTATCTGAGGGCAGAAACAGCCGCAATGTGCCTTGGAAAAAGGAAATCCCTCTTGTCTTGGTGGTATCACTTGGTCTTCATGGATGTAACGAAGGTGACAAGATGTTTTGCCTGATTACATCATGTTTGGTGATTGATAAGTGCTTGCTTCTCAATTAATTATGTGTTGTGGTCTCCGTTGCACTTGGTATCTGCAGCAAGGATGAAAGTAATTTATCAATACACCTACCCTGCAACTCCATTTCCATCAAAATAACTGCTCTGCTCACTTGTTTCTTACCAAAAGCCAAGGAATATCCAGGGCCAAGGGCTGTGCTTTGCTTTGAGAAGGATCACGGGTGAGTCTGGAGGAGCAGCATAAAAGCGACTTTTCCAAGACAGGAGCATTTACCACACGCCTGGGTATTCAGGTACACTCCTTAAACCCTTGTCATTATACATATATATAAATAAAGAGTCTTTTCCTTTTTAATTATTTTAACTGTGACTTCCAGACACTCAGCTTTGCTCTGCTCTTCCCTGGTAGACTGTGAAGTGCTGTCTGGAGCCAAACATCTTCTGGAGGGCTGCAGGAAGAAATGCTTCATGAATCTAATGAAACTGCCTTTTAACCTTCCTACAGATAAGCAGGTCAAACTGATCATCCCTGCCCTGTAAGCCTGGTAATTACTGTAATAACCACTGGCCATCTCTCTCCCTCTTGAAGTGGGCTCCTGAAGCTCAAGGAATGGGCTGGAGGCCACACACAGAAGCTCAGACCTTTATATCCAGCAGTTCAGGCTTCCTCTTTGCAAGGCAAATGCTCCACAAGCAAGCCAAGGGCTGCATCAGCCTCAGTGGGCTTTGCAGAGCCCTCCTCTGAGAGATTCTGACTCAGAAGAAGTAGCTGAAGACCACTGGCACAGTCAGTGGATTAGGAAACCCACCACAGCTGCAGAAGGTGGTCACCTTTTGCACTGCCTCTGCTAAAAGTGAGTCAGAGCTTGGGTCCTCACTTCTTCTCTTTTTTAAAGGTTAATGAGCAGAAAACAGGTCAGTTCTCATGAGCACAGGCATAAAGTGCTTTGCAGAACTGGCAGACTAGAGCATAAACCCCATTTATTTGAGTCCTATCTACCCTTACAGCAAATACATGGCCAGAGCTTATCTAGGGAGCAGCAGGGAACAACTTTCCCTCATGAATAAACATGACATGCAGAGCTTTGGCAGGGCTCTGACATGGGACTAGGCTTGGCTGAGGAAAGCAAAGAATGGCACTAGGCTGGTGCCAGACACTCTCTGAACCCAGGTGAACTCCCAGTTCAGAGGAAACCCCCTTCAGCACATCTCTCCTTCACAGAGCCACAGAATCATTAAGGCTGGAAAAGACCTTCAGGAACATCAAGTCCAACCTTCGAGAGAATAACAGCGTGCCCACTAAAAACTCACACTTAACTCTCCCTACTGAACAGGGTCACTCCTGGTCTCTTCTGAATGACACTCCCACACGAGACTGCTGCTCTTTGGACCCATGGTCAGGTGCAAAGATACCCACTTGTCACCTGGGCTATCTCAGGATCTCTGCACGGCTCTCACTGTCCACAGGAGATAACAGTAAGCCAAAGGCGCAGCTCAGTGAAGCCAAGCTGAGCTATCACTGGGCACCATCCCAGGCTGCTGTGTTGCAATGGAAACTCCATTTTGCTCCAGTTTGGTATCCAAGCTCTCAGGAGTGAGGGCAGTAAACAGCTGTGGGGTGACAATTGTTCTCCTCACTGACAAGCTCAGGCAGAAGCGCAGCCTCAGCGCTCACCCGTGGTTTGCCCACTTTGGTCTCATTACAACCACCTCATTACAGCCAGTCCCAGCTGAGCACTAAGCTTTGGCATGACTGAAGAAGATAGACCCCAAAAGATGGTTCCTGCAACAATCTACTCACTCCAGACAGACAGCTTGAATTTAATTCCCAGGAGAGGTGAGGAAAACCCATCATCAGCCTTGGGTTGCTCCAACTGCCTCAGATACCAATGAGCAGAGATCTCCTAAATCAGGGATAATCTTCTATTTAAATCGTAAAAGTTGTATGCAATAATAATTAAAAAACCCACCTTAATTACATTCTTTTTCTTCCATAAATCTTTTAAATTAAAAGCAATTTGATTCTGCTTCTGAACCCGTGGAAAATTTTAAAACTCACAGCCTCTCAGGTCAAGGAGTTGCACAGTTGAAGTGTCCACTGACATTAAAAATATATCCTTTTCTGAATTCACTTTGAACCTGCTCGTTGCTGGTTTCACTAGGAATTGCCTAGTTCTTTTACAAAGACAGAAATACTCACGGTTGAACCACAAAATCCCCTTCCCTGGGGAGAAAACCCATAAAATCCCATCTCTTTTCCAAGCTGAAGTGTCTTGGCCCTTTTAGTAGCTTCTAGCACAGAAACAGCTCCCTATCATTTCCCCCTTGTATCTTTTGTGGGTTTAATTCTTCCCCATCCTGCTCTGGACTTGCAGAATAGGGGTTTACCTTATTTTCCCATGACAGATTGGGTTTGACCTGGGTTAGTTTGGCTCCAAGGATTACTAAATGTATCTTCCCAGCTTTCCCTGCAAAATTCACTGTATTCCCTGCTGTGCCTTGCTCCCCTCAGCCCCACTCACACTCCAGCATCCTGTGGGCATCTCTCCTCCCCCAGCTCCATCTCATCACCTTTTTGTTTTTACCACCACCTCTCCAAAGCAAACCCACCCTCAGAGCTCCCCTTTCAGCTTTCCATGCCTTTGCATTTCATTTGCATCTGTTTTGCCTGCCTTGCTGCCTGCTCTGCCCCCAGCACCGTGGGCAGGATGTGACAGAGGAACCACCGAGCTGAAGGAAAACCACAGTCCTGCCAGGGCGTGCAAAGCCTGGCACGGTGGCATTTCCTGCCCACCACTTTCCCTGGTGCTCCTTCGGTTGTTCCTCAGTGAGGGATTTGCAGTTCCCCTTCAGCACAACTTGGGCAATCACAGAAAGCAAAAAGGATCCCCCAGACTGAGGGGAGAGTTTGCCTTGGGCTTTGCCTCAGTATCTGTGGCAAGACAGAGACACTGTGAGTTCATTTTCCCCGCTCTGTGTCCCGAGCTGGGCTTGATGATCTTCAAGGTCTTTTCCAACCTTAATGATTTTATACCAAGAACACCATTACTTGCTACAAAAACTGGTTTGCCCTTCTGCAGTGTCTTCCAGTAGAAGCTGTCCAAGTACTCGACAGGAAATACTAAAACATAAATTTCTTCCCAAATGTTTGCAGAAATTTGACTCAAAGGCATACGAAGGAAACCTCACCTTAAGCCCCCAGACTGAGTCATTCTACTCAGCGTGAAAGAAATCACCAGAGACTATTTTTGGAGGATTACTTTTAAGCACGAAAATCCTATGAGTTTTTCCATCATCAACATCCACTAGTAAACAAGTCTAAAGAAAAAAAAAAATTTGTAATCCTTCAGACTTTCTTTAACCAACAAACTAAACAAACACTTGACTTTTTTTCATCCCTCCAGAGGACTCTTTTTATAAATCAAATCTGTGAGCTGAGCCCTTCTGCCTAATTCCAGAACATGTAAACTGAAATAGAAGATCCAAGGTTTAAGATGAAGATTTACAAAGGGGGGGTTGCCAAAAACATAACTTATCCCCTCACCAGCCTCTAAACAAGAGATAGATCTCTAATGCTCTGACACGGAACATGCTTAAAGGATTATTCCAGGGCTTCCTCACTTGTAGACAACTGGACCTACAGAGAACCAGACGATGAATTTAGGTACCTATACCTTTCTATACGTTTTCCCCTCCCCATACTGGCATTTCCAGACAGAATTCATGGTGAAGATGGCTTGACTCAACCTCTAGGAATACTTTTTCCAACATAGCTTATGGTGTACGCAACATCTCCCAGTGTACATATCCCGGATAAAAAGGGTGGATTCCATC
This sequence comes from Acropternis orthonyx, assembly GCA_035583155.1. Lineage (NCBI taxonomy): Eukaryota > Metazoa > Chordata > Aves > Passeriformes > Rhinocryptidae > Acropternis > Acropternis orthonyx. Next base: position 2,390,340 of record JAWWEU010000081.1, on the reverse strand, counting down.
TGATACAATCAACATTAAAAGGAAAACAAACAAAAAAGATGAGGAAGGAGAGATTTTTTCAACCAGAAACCTAATGGGATGTGAAGGGGACAAATATAAGCTGCTGTCAGAAACAAAAGCTCTGCACAGATTGATTTAATGTGAGCCATTATCCAGAGCTTTGAAAATGTTTTCAATTTGCTTTTCCAACAGCACATTCTCCTTATTTTCACAACCTTTCACAACTAAGGCTTTTTGCATCTATATATTATCCCAGGCTAAAAGAAAAGCAACCAAAAAGTCTGCTGGCATTTAAAAATGTGACACAGTCTCCAAACTAAAATGCCTTTTCCAATCCAAGATTTATGTCCACTAAGTGGCTGTTAATCCTGACAAGCCACGAGGCAGCTGTTCCCTAATCAAACAAACATTAGAAACCTTCCAGCCAGGAAATTTTGCCTGGAGTCAGCACCAAGCAAAACCAAGGCAAAGCCTCCACCCCTACAGGTTTTTTTTTAAGGCAGAAAAGAGATGTTTTAACATCTTATGATTCTGTCTGGAGAAAGGTGAGTTCAAAGCAAAATGGTGTGTAATCTGTGTTTGGATTTCATCCCGTTGCTGGTGTGTGGGCTCCAGGTCACAGGGTGGGCTCAGACAGTGACAAGCAAGCACTTTTGGAATCAAGGAATCACAGAATCATTACGGTCTGAAAAGACCTCAAGACCATCAGGTCCAACAGCTACTCCAGCACTGCCACGCTCACCCCTGAAACATCTCTCCAGAACTCCTTTGGGAATTTGCAGTCCTCACTGGAGACCTGCAGCCTTCTCGAGGTCGCTGAGCAAGGATGGGCAGCCAAACAACAGCTTTGCAGGGGAAACATCTCTGGGTACTATTTCCTCAGAAAGAGATGGATGGCCTGGAAGAACAGCCGTCAGCTTTGGACTCCCTCGAGTGCCTGAGCTGGGGATCAGCCCCACACTGTGTCTGTTCCAACAATGGAGCACCGGGAGAGCTGCTGAGAACGGGACTGTCGTCCAAATCCAGCTGACACATCATCTGTCCCAGGAGGGCTTATGCAACTGGAAGGTGACAATTCACTTGAACTTTTGCAGGCAAGGAACTATTAATTATTTCTTATCTTGCTGCACTATAAGCAGATGGTGATGAATAAACAGAGTCCTAATTTAAACTTCATCAATGTTTTTCCAGCTTGATTTTTAATTTCCATATGTTCAGGGCTTCTTCTCCCATCAGACATGCTTTGACTTCTTCAAGGGGGATGACAGAGACCCCCAAGCTCCAAATCTGGCTTTTCAAGCCAGCCTCCACTCTAGGCCTGTGGAACAGCCAAAGCAATATTCAAAGTTTAAACAATATGGGCCATTTCCCACCTGGAATTTTTTTGCATGTGATAATGCTGATGATGACCTTGCAGGACTCACCTCTATTTCCCACTGCAAGTATGAGGGATGTGGAAGTTAAGCAGATGTGAACAGGATTGGGAGTGGGACTTTTTTTGCATGTTTTCCACTTTTCAGACTTTTTAACTGGCTTTCAAATACTGCTTCCAAGACAGACAGGTCTAGAGGGCAAACACAGAGTGCAGTGATGAAGGACTGGAGGGATCAGGCCAGGACGAGGCTCTGAGCAATCTGGGCTAGTGGAAGGTGTCCTTGCCCATGGCAGGTGGTTGGAACTGGATGATCCTTAAGGTCCCTTCCAATTCAAGCACTTCATGATGCTGTGATCCCATGAGGGCCATTTACTGTATGATGTCATGCTTCCTGCACAGCAGCTTGGTCTCCAGAGCTGCTCATCCCACCCAAACACGAGTCACAGCACCTTCTTTAACTGCCAGCCCTAAATGACTCTCCTGCTCCTTAATGAGTATCTGATTGCAGAGCCAATTGATTACCAATAATGGGATAAACAGATAATGAGCTGAGCCAGCTGACCTGGACCTGATTGAATTTCTTAGCTTTTTAACAAAAAAAAGAAGAGGGTGATCCTTTTAGTAAAAATTATTATGTGGGTGCTTCAAATTAAGCTGGACTGTTTGTAAACCACAGCCGTAGAGAAGCAAAGCTTTCTTAAAAACAACCCCAAAATTACCGCTCTGTGCTCTGGGACCATTACATAAGAAAGGCAAGTGAAAGTCAGCATGAAGCAATGCAGTGGTGAGACCTGCCTTGCAGCAAGCCTGTAGGAGCTCAGCCACGCTTCACAGAGAGGGATTTGCCTCCATCTGTGAGTCTGGAAAGCAAAACCCCCTTATCCCAACCCTTGGGAGAGCTTTTCTCCTACTGCTCACTGTATTACCAGCTCTGCAGTCACTGTGTTGCACACGGATGTCGGGGCTGAAAAGGCACGTGGAGTAAAATCCTGGGCTTTGGTGGGGCTGGGATTGCATTCCTCACTTTGGAAATACACAACTGTAGATAATTTTGGGTTGAAAGGACCTTAAAGGTCATCTAGTTCCACCTCCTGCCATGGGCAGGGACACCTTCCACTAGCCCACGTTGCTCAGAGTCCCATCCAATCTGGCCCTGGACACTTCCAGGGATGGGGCAGCCACAGCTTCTCTGGGCAACCTGTGCCAGTGTTTTACCACCTTCATTGTAGAAATTTTCTCCCTTATAGCCAATCTAAATATCCCCTCTAATAGTTGAAAACCATTTCTACTTGTCTTGCAAGAGGCCTCGATAAAAAGTTTGTACCCATCTTTCTTACAGACCCCCTGAAAGGCCACAAAAAGATGTCCCCTTACATTCGTATGCATTTAAAAAATAATGCAGAGGACTGAGAAGTTCTATTTGTTATCAGCTCTTAAAACAACTAATTGCCTTGGAGAACCCCAGGCTGTGGAATCACTTGATTTATTTGTTTTACACTGTAGTGGTGGGCGATGCCACCAGAGAAGCATCTCTGTACAGCCAGAGAGCAAAGCCTTGGCTGGACTGATCCTGCTGTTGCCCAGGCAGGACTCCCAGAGGCACTGGCTGTTGGAAATTCGGGATGACCTGGGAACTTTTTGAAGGACACAGCTTGAGCCCCCAAACCTGACCTGCCACCAGCTGCTTGAAGTGCACCAATCCTGCAGACAGAGGCACTGCAGGGTCACTGGGGCTGCAACTGACCCACAGGGAGATTGGAGTTGTCAGGGCTTCAGCTCCTGCCTCTGCACCCACATTACAGCACTTCAAGGCTTGGCATACAGAGCAGCATGGCCTGTGTGTTAGACAGAACCTGAGCATTCCCAAGGAACTCCCAAAGATTTTGGTTTTCAGCCTTTCCATGCTGGGAAAACATCATCCACAAAAATCTGCCAGTGCAGCCGCTGCAGGTTAATGTGCAATACTGCAGAGTTTTAGCTGGGAGAAGAAAGGTGGACAAAGAGAGGAGACAACCTAACCTGGCTGACATGAAATGTCTCTTTTGGGGTGTTATTTCTCCCCAGGTACATCACAATTCTTGTGACTTTAAATCGTGGGTGATGCGAAAAGACTGCATTTCCTATTGCTCTGTCTGCCTGCAGTACTTTTAAAAGTCCCAGTCATAAAACATCTGCAGCTTTTCATTTTGTTCATCCCCAGGCACGCAGGAAAAGTGCTGCTGTACTGGCAATAATCTGGGGATATCAAGGCAAAATTTGCAGGGAGACCCAACTGTGAGATTAGCATGGAGCGGGATTAAAAGAAGCTGAAAGGGGGAAATTAAGGCATCCATAGCTAATGATTCCCATTTTTGTGACATAATTACCAGCAGACATGATCTGTGACATTCACGGTATTTCATCTAATGACCCCAGCCATTCCTGCCATGAGAATGGTATATTTCTGGCAAGAAAAGATGGACACTTGACACATAAAACTCGAAATTTCCCTTGTCAGCACCCAAGTACTCAATGCAGCAGCACTTTCTCCTTAGCTCTGTGATAAGGGGAGGAATAACCAAAACTCCTTTTGGAAGATGGCAAAACTCAGCAAAAAAAGTCTTTTATAGCCCTTAATAGAAATGGCACAATGAGTGGAGTTGAGTTTGAGGTCTTTCCAGAGCACAGTCTACACTGGGATGAGGAATTTTGCACATTGTCTCCTGCACTGAGCAGGAGAATCTTGTCACTTCCACAGCAACATGTTTTCCAGGGGATTTATTTTCATAGTGTCTCAAATTATATTGTGAGCATTTTGAGGGGTCAAAGGGCTGGAAAGATCATCTAACAAATATCCAAGTGAAAGCTCTCAGCATCCTGAAATGCAATTCTGCATGTGAATGGACCAATTCATCACTTCTAATGATGGAGTTGGGATTTCACCACATTTGGCCAAACCCCCTCCAAGCCAGTGAACATCAAAATAGGGACCACTTGAGAAATGTGAATCTTTGCAGTTGAATCTGAGCTAAAGATTCACTAAGAATCCCCTCACAGTAAACAAAGATTTTGTCAGCAGGCAAGACAATCTGAACAGGATCCACCACATCCTATAACGTGGCCAAAACATTAGAGATGCCTAAAACTAAGTGAAAATCCCTCACCAACAGTAATTCTCATGCCATGTATAAAACTGGTCTCAGTCTACTTAGTCTTGATTTTAATGATAAAGAATCCACTCCTGAATTGAATCACACATGTAATTTTTTATCTTTACTAGTTATTTGACCACGGAGTTAAAAAATGCCAGGGCACAGGACTGCAAGGACAGTCCTGCTCATGAAATCCAGCCCTGTGCTGCAACACAAACTGCATCCCACACACCCTTCCATAAACTAGGCAAGCTCTGCCACAGAGTCAATAAAACACTCCTTCCTGCAGCCCTCCAGAAAGGCTGTTTGGGATCCTCTGATGGTTACAAACTTCCTTTAAAGTCCAGACTTTGATCTCCCAGCCGTTTGAGTCTCCTGTGTACACACAGCAGCTTAAACTGCTTTTCCCTGGGGGTTTCTCCCTAACTGCATCCTCTGCAGCCTTTCCTGTGCTGAAAAACAAACCTCTCCTCATCAGAGGTGGGCATGCACTTTAATGTGACATGTTTTTGTGATCTCTGGGCCGTAGAATCATAAAATCCTACAATCATCAAGGTTGGAAGAGACCTTTAAGATCATCAAGTCCAAATGTAAACTCATCTCAAATGTGGGAAACTTCACGTTTACTGAATCCCACTCCTAACAGGGAATAGAGGGATTCACACAGATAATCCAGTTCCATTCCCCTGCCATGGGCAGGGACACCTTCCACTAGCCCAGGTCGCTCCAAGCACCATCCAACCTGGCCTTGGACACTTCCAGGGATGGGGCAGCCACAACTTCTCTGGGCAACCTGTGCCATGGCCTCCCCCACCCTCACAGGGAACAATTTCTTCCTAATATCCAACCTAAACCTACACTCTTTCAGTTTGAAACCATTCCCCCTTGTCCTGTCACTCCAGGAGCTTGTAAATAGTCCCCCTCCATCTTTCCTGTAGGTTTCCTTCAGGTACTGAAAGGCTGCAATTAGGTCACCCCAAAGCCTTCTCTTCTCCCGGCTGAAAAATCCCAATTCTCTGAGCCTTTCCCCACAGCAAAGCTGCTCCATCCCTCTGACCATCTCGGTGGCCAACTCTGCACTTGCTCCAACAGCTCCATGTCCTTCCCGGGCTGGGACCCCAGAGCTGGATGCAGGTGGCGTCTCACCAGAGAGGTGGAATAATCAACAGGACTCCTGTGGTCCAGCACTGGGGGCACCAGCAGCAGCAACTGGCACCTCCAACCAGCACGGCAAGCACAGAGGTTTAAACTGAAAAGGAAGCACTGATTTTATCCATATACAGCCCCTGTAAGGAATAAACACCAGGAATAGGTGTTGGAAGAAAAAACATCTTTAAGACAGGCATTATTGTTTATCAGTGGAAATCCACCTGCTTATCCCAAGCCAGTGAACAACCTCAGCACCACCATCCAGTGTTCTTAGTAAGTGACTAATCTATCTGACACATCAAATTTCAGCTGTGATTAAGCCCCTCTGATCAATACAATTGATAATGGCTTCTAAACAAAGATGTATGTCCACAATGTTCCTTATTTCCACTCGTTTAATTAGAAAGGATAACAAATTGGTTGTTAAACCTCAAGTGACTTTCTTTCTGCTGGAAGGATGTGGAATGTGCACAAGGCAACACATCTCCCTGGTCATAAATCAAGGTATTACACTGCAGATCACAGGGAATCTCAACTGCTTTTCATCCTTCTGTTCTGGGGGATGGAACTGGGTTAAGATTACATTTTTCCTGAGAGTTTTACTAGGATTTTTCTTTCCAGCAACACTCAGAGGAAACAGTCACCACCTTCACACGATCTCCTATAAGCACCTTCATGAGATTTTTCCCCAGCAAACTTCCACCTCACCCTCAACCATCAAGGTTCACAGTTTTATTTTGCTCAGCTGTGTTTATTGAGTTATGGAGCCCCACTCCAGAAAATCATCTTTTTTTTACCTACTTGTACCTTGAACACTCCAGAGGGAAAACACATCCCAAGCAGCACTTAGAAATCATCTGGCCACACCGCTTTCAAAACAGACCTCCATAAACTGATCCACTCATAGTCGCCCATTGGAGAGCCAGCACTTGAGAGATTCTGGCTTCTTCTTCTTGTTGATTCCAGGGCAGCCGTGAGTGTCCAGATAAAAGTCAGGGGTTGAGCTTTTAAATACCTGTCTCCATGGACAAAAAACTTACAGTGCTCACAGATGCAATTTCTGAATCAGTCCTGTTTATGGGGAGTGGCTGGTAGAAAAGTAGACTTATCCCAGTCCAATATTCCCGTGTTCCATCACGAAAAAAACCCTCCAAAGGATTTCCATATACTTGCTAATGCTTGGGCATTAATAGCTGTGTGGTTCTTTACTTCTGAACTGATTTAATTCCATGGTTAGAGAGAAAAAAAAGCTGTTTTGGATCAAAGTTTCCAATGAGAAAAATAGTTTTGACAAAGCATAAAAAATACTATGACTTCAAGTACTTATTCTTCTAGTTTTAATGTACTGTATTTAATCTAATTTCTTTAAATATCCACAAAAAATGAAATGAAGCATTCAGCTGGCTTGCAGATGAATGTTTTGAACTACTCTGACTTTTCCCTTTACTGGATTCCAGGAGAACATTTCTTCAAACAGCTCCATTTAACTGTACAGGGACACTTGAATCAGTTTCCAAATCAAAGAAAACCATCTCTTAGTAGATAAAAGCAGGGGCCAAAAGCCTTCCTTGCATTCAGTAAAGCTCCTCCTGGGATCAGCTTGTCCCAGGATATTATTCCATCACCAAGCAGCACTGAACAGTCCTTAATTCCTTCAGGCTCACTGCAAGCAATGCCACTGGAGAGGGGATGAGGACACATCCATCTTCTTCCACCTTTTCCTCTTTTCAGGAGGAGGGACGCAAATACCAAGCAGGATATGCATCTTCCCAGCCCCTCCTTTTTGGATCCTGCCAGCCTGACATTGGTCCCTACACCTCTTTTACTTACAGAGACATGACCGGTGATGAGAGAGGCACTTGGAGGGGGAGAGATCCAAGTGGATGCCTTAACTTGGGGTTTTGACAGCACTGCTGCAGGACAAGATGGGATGGGATGGAATGGGACAGCATCAAAACCTTCCTCCTTTCCTCATCACTGAATCAGGGAGTGAGTTAAGAAAACTGGAGGCCCGTCCAGGAGAACTGTCCAGTGTGGTGCTCCATGACAAAGGAGAGGATCTGAGCTGGCTGCCCCAACCCCAGAGATACCTGATAACCTTGGAGCACACCCTTCCTTCCTCTGCTTCACCACCAGGACAGGAGAAACCTTGGCAGGAGGGTGGGAAGGCGTTTTAAAGGGAGGAGGAGGTCACCGTGACTTCTCCTGAACCCATCCAAGGCCTCTGAGAACTTCAGACTTTCAGATCCCAGGGAAAAACTGGTTGAGGAACTTCCAGGTCAGAGAGTGTGATTAAACACAATGAGACACCTCAGTTAGGCTTATCCAGCAGGGAGGCACCAAGGGAACCCTGGAGAGCTATTCAATCTCTTGGCTGACTGAACTGTGCTTTGGAAACACCTATTTCTCTGCCTCCTAAAAAAGCTCAGCACCAGCTGGAGTGGCCATCCTGTTCCAGCAGCAGAAGGGCCTGGGCAAGGCAGATTCGAGGTTGGCAGATGTTGGCCAGGGAGAGAATTCCCATACCTGCAGTCTGGTTCTCCCAAGTAAGCTCTGCCAAGCACTGGCTCCGCTCCTCTTCAATCTCCAGCATGATGCTGCACTCTGGCCGTGTGCTGGACACCTGCAGAAAGGGCAGAGAAGGAGAGAGTGAGCAAATCCACCCTCAGGGATGCATTCCTGGGGATCCACGGCCTCATGGAGTGACCTGGAGCTCTCCAGGGCCACTGCACAGTGGCAACATACATCCAGCCTCATTTTCTGTTTGCTTGAGGGAAGGGAGTACAACCCAGAGCCTGCAGAAAAATCTGCATTTCTTTCCATGCTTTCCTTAGGGAAAAAAAAAAAAACAAACCACAACCTATTTTTTTCCTGATGATCAGGAGCAATCCTGTTACTTTATGCTTTGGGAACCCTCTGGATAACCAACACCACCAGCTATGTATGGCAGGGAGAGAGCAGCTTTAATATTCATGCCAGGAGCACTGGGATCTGGGATTCATGGTTTATTCCCTCCCTTCTCACAGGGGCTGTCTCCTGGCTCGTGCTAATTCAGAGCAAAACAAAACCCAAATCAAATAAGAACGAACCCTCTGATGCAGATTAGGAGATCAAGGAGCTAAAAGGCAGGAAATTCCCAATGGCAAGACTTTTTTCCCCTCAAGTGGTTTCTCCTTAGTCAGCCTTAATTATATTGTGCTCGTAACACAACAGTGGCTGTGAATGTTCAGGTAATTAATCGTGGACTCTTTATAACGTGTAACTCACAAACTGCCTCAATCATAATGTGAAAATACTGATTTTCACTCCCAAAAAGGAACCAGGAGCTCACGCTTGTCACAGTGTCCCCTTGTCACCGACACACTGTCAGCTTGGAGGGGACACTTTGATGCAAATACTGAGGCTGCACCAAACCCCTTCTCCTTTAAAGGAATTGCAAGGGGCATTCAGAGGGAGAAGCCTCTTCAGAAATCCAGCTCTGCAAAGAGATGGAGAGAGGGGAAGGATGTGAGGAGGGCACAGGTCTTGGATTGAGTTTAAAGCAATGTGGGAAAAAACATGAATGGGGAAAAAACATATCGGGAACAGATTATGGGATGAACCTCTGCCTGTAAGAAGCCACTGATTGAGAGTTCACTCTTGGAAAAAGCCAGTATTTTCATCAGAAATAGGCAGAGAAAATAAATTAAAAATAAATCTTTTCCTGTCTTGTTTCAAAAATGTGTGAGTTGCTGCTTGATCCGTATATTTATGAGACAAGTTTGTAAAAGAAAAGGTCCAGAAATCCTTTGAAGGAACAATTGTTTGATGTAAATTGCCCTTTGGATTAAAATTATAGAATAATTTAGCACCCTAAATGTCTTCTCACCATTTCCTATTAATCTATCCTGCTTTCATTCCTGCTTCCTACCATGCCTAGTTCAGATTGTAATTTCCTTTAGGGTGGGAATGGGCCTTGATTAATAGTGTATAAACAATTAATTATGTGGTTTTCTAGCCAAATGAAAAATAAATAAAAAAAACAAACACGAGAAGAGAGGGAATAATTTGGAGTTGTCTTCATTCTCAAATGTTTCTTTTTCCCAAAGGGAAAGAGATCTTTGGAAATTTTATCTTGGCTCATCTAAAATACCATAGATTGATTTTGTTTTGATTTACAGTGCTGGGTGCCTTTTTCTTTTAACCTTATAAAGCACGCGGGGAAGCGTGAGAGATTTGCAGAACACTTGTTGTAAAAAGAAAGATAGAAATGTTTTCAAAACATCTGCATTTTTCAAAGGAGAGTTTTAACTCCCCAGACTTAAACTATTGCCAGATACATCTCACATCTATAAATACCTCCAGTTTTCACTTTAGGAATTAATTCATGTTGCTCTAACCTTGATCAGGGCTGGCAAAGCACTTTGCACTTCTACAATATATATATAATTTTTTTTAATGCAGTGAGTTTTGCACCAAGCACATCACTCTCAATTCTTCCCTTCACTAAAAATTCAGGCTCAAATTGACAGATTGCATATTTACCTCAGTGGCCCAATATTTTCTTTTGAGTACCTGGTTTTATCACCTTTCAAAAAAAGAGATGAGGCTGTATCCTGAAAAGGGGGCTTGTGATAGACACAGCTAAACTTGATTACAGAGATAATTTTTAAAATCACGCCTTTTTTTACATACAATCCATGAGAAAATAGATCTATGTTACGCAAACCAGTGGAAAAAGAGTGTCCAGGAGCCAAACCACCCCAACCCAGGCGATCTTGGCTTTGTAGGGCTGGTGTTGACTTGGGAGATTTTAGGAGGGGTGGGTGGTCACAACAATGCCAGGCAGGGATACAGAATGGGGAAAGGGGCTGGGAAAGGACCTGGTGCCAGAGGCTGAACATGAGCCCAGGTGTGACCAGGTGGGCAAGGAGGCCAAGGACACCTGAGCTGTACCAGCAACAGCGTGGCCACAGGACCAGGGCAGGATTGTCCCCCCGTGCTGGGCGCTGGTGAGGCTGCTCATCACACCCCATGTCCAGTTCTCACAAAAAGAAGGACATGGAGGGGCTGGAGAGTGTGCAGGGATGGGAACGGAGCTGGGGAAGGGGCAGGAGCAGCAGGAGCAGCTGGGGGAGCTGGGGGGACTCAGCCTGGAGAAAAGGAGGCTCAGGAGGGACCTTCTCACTCTCTGCAACTCCCTCACGGATCCAGGTGAAGGTCGGGCTCTGCTCCCAGGGAACAGGGACAGGAGGAGAGGGAACATCCTCAAGTTTGTCCCTGGGGAGGTTTAGATTGGATATTGGGAAAATTTCTTTGGCAAAAGGGTGAACACTGGCACAGCTGCCCAGGGCAGTGGTGGAGTCCCCATCCCTGGAGGGATTTAAAAGCCATGTAAATGACATGGGTTAGTGGTGGCCTTGGCAGTGTTGGAGTGATGGTCGGACTTGACGATCTCAGAGCTCTTTTCCGACCTTAATGATTTTATGATTCTATAAGCAAACAGTGGGATGTATCTCGACTTCTCCCTCAGCGGGACACATCACCCTTAATTTTAGCTGAGTCAAAGCTCTATGTTTAGTCTGAACTGATTTTTTACCATTCCTAGTCCACAGGGAGTCAGCAAGCATCATCTCTCAAGGCTTTTATCCCACCACACTGCCTGGAGTTGGACTCGTTCAAACTTAAATACCTACTACTTAGATGAAGAAGGTCAGTGATGTGTGAATTTAATGTCTTCAGAACTTTAAGTGAATCATCAAGGTCAACAAACAGATTCACACTGGAGGACTTCGAGTTTGTGGCTCATTTTCCACATTAACTAAACAAGTAAATAAATAACTCAGTCACAGCAACCCTCCTTCTCCCTCCTCAGTGATAACAGCAGTAACCCTCACACATCACAGCTGTCATTGATACAGGCAAAAAAAGGCACATGGAATAAAAAGTAACCTAAAAATATCATAGTTTGGGGCATTATTAAGTAACAGAAAGTGCGTCTTTTTTTTTGGTGGTGGGTCATCAGTGCATCTGGCATGATGGTGAGCGAGGCAGCAAGTTCAGCTGCCTTAATTCACCTCCCAGTTGACAAAACATTCATGGCTGAAAAGACCCCTCAAGAGCTGAAAGTCTTGCCTGCTACGGGGGATATTCCCTGGGACGAGGGGCTAAATAAAGCCCCTTCCCTGGTGTATTCCTCCTGGAAAAGTTGAAGCAGGTTTTATGGCCAACTTGACACAAACTCACTTTACCACTTCCCCAGCTCTGTTATTTTTGCTGTGTTGTGTTTTGTTTGTTTTTATCCTCTGGAAAAGGCAGAAACTTTGGGCTTTGGCCTCTTTCCCTGCAGTGGGCAGCTGGCCACGCACACAAGGGGCTGAGGAGAACGCAGATTCACATTTCCCAACCAAAAAGTAAATACAAACGAAAAACACAACAAGTTAGCTCACATCAACATCAGACAGTGAACAATAATCCAGTTTCTTGGGAATATCTGTTATGGGTGAAGCTGAAACTTGATAACTCTCCCTTCACTTATCCCTCCTGGCATGCCCAAGACACCCTGGAAAAGTTGTGGTGGGTTTGTCAGGGTCCAATTTTTCTGCTCACACTCTGATCCTTGGGCAGAAAGACAAAAGGAATGTTTTCCCAGATGTGATTTCCTGCAGCAACTCTCACACTGAGTTATACCCAAAGTCTTTATTAATGAGAGTTTTCCTTCCCAATGGATCCCCAAGAGTTGTTGGAGGATTATCACACAATCTGCTGCTGCCAATAAAGCCTTTGAGTGCACTCTTTAATGAAATACAATTCAAAGGACTCTCACAGACTGAAGGAGCTACAGTTTAGTCTCATCTATGCCATTTGCCATCAGCAGGGCCAGAATAACCACAGCCCAGCTCTTTGCTCATGTGGCAACTCCTCAGGGACAGGTGGGATTCCCAGCAAAGCTGCAGGTGAGCAGGAGTACGGACCCAGAAGAGGTGACACGAGCCCTCATATGTCCCTTTCTGCTCAGCCCAGAGTGTTCCTGGGCTCACCTGGAGCTCACTCTATGGAGAATCCAGCAGAAATGAGGACTTGGGTGCGCTCAGTAATAACAGATTTGGAGTCAAAGAAAGAGTAGAATTGAAAAGCCTACAGGTGATGAAATCACATCTCTCACCCACTTCTGTTCAGCCCCCAGAGCCTACACACTACCTACAAAACTAACTTCTAGTTATCTGAGTGAAAACTTCTTACACCATTAGTACCTTCCCATGGCTCCTGTGCCAATAGTAATGGCGCAACACGAGAGCATCAGTCGCCTTCCTAGAGTTTCTATAACCCGACTTCAGCGCTACTCAGGGTGGAGGGGAAGTTTCTTAACCCTTCCTCATGTGAACCACAAGGGAAATGAAAGATTTTAGCAGCCAGGTCTTATCTCGAGCATCAGAAGCACAACGTGAAGGAGCTACTTCTGGCTTGTTGTCTGGAGAGCTCCCCATTTTGGTTCATACTCATTATTTGCGCAACACAGGACTGAAGGAGCTTCTTACACAACAATCTCAGCTTTGATTTCTTTCATCGCTTCATTCAGCTTTGTCTTAAAACTAATTTTCAGATTCTTTTCAGTTTCTTCCTTCTGAACATCTCCAGGAAAATCCTGCTTTATTCCTAAAAACCCTCTGAGTGAGCCAAAAAAATACTGTGTAAAAGGGCAAGAATGAGCAAAGAGAGTGAACCAAAGGAAAACGTCAGCTCAGAATTTTCTTATCTGTAGTGACGGGTGACACAATTTCCAACAATAAGACTGTCAAAAGCTACAAAAGCTCTGGTGGTCTTGGGAAAAGCATAAAAAAAAAAAAAATGTATTTATGGTTTATTAAAGATTTCCTCTTCTAAAGGGCTTTTGTCTAAGAACCCAAAACCATGTTACAGATATGGCAAAACAGAGAAGTAAATTTTAGATATTAGTAATACAGACACAAACTGGGAGATAAATCCAAGTTTAAAACACACCAAACTTCCTGTGAGGCTTTTGTAGGATCAGTGCAGGAGGACTTGCAAACCCATAAAGTTATATTCTCCTATGACCTCACGTTGTCAAAAAACTACTCAATGATCAGTGAGTGACTCCTGGATCACGTGTCCCTCGGAGGCCTTTCCAAACAAAAGAGATCCAGGTACATGTCCAAGCATCCTGACTCTCACTTTGCTGTTCAAACCACTCCACTTTCTGCTTCTGCCAAACACAATCATGCCAGTAACACATCTATCATTTGAGGAGGAAAGCAGATGTCTTTTTGCAGCACATCCAAAGGCAACTGTCAAACAAAGGCAACTTGGCCAAACCAATCCAGCAGCTTGGAGGCACCGAGGTTTCAACTTACCCTGATTGTCCCATTTCTGTGGGAGGGGTTGGAAGGTCAAGGAAAGGAGTGTTTTGCAAAGAGTTTGGAGAAGCCGAAGGAAAGGGAAGTTGAGCAGCTGTGTTCCCTTAGTGACAAGCTTGTATAAGCCTCTCCTGGAAAACAGAGCTGAATTAGGGCCTTAAGGAAGAGGTGACACCCTGGAACTGGAGTAATGACACACAGCAACTAAAAGAGAGGCAGCTCTTGAGTAAACTCTCACAGCTGAGTAGGAGACAGCTCTGATGGCTGGCAAGCACATTTTGCTCCTTTAAATTATCATCTGGAGTAAGTAAGTACAAATTTCCATCCCAGGAAGGTCAGACTAAGGATTTGAATTCAGGGTCTTGCAGAAATAGAGGGATGTTGCAACACTGAGATTGGTGGTGCTTAGATCTCCAATTCAGAGTACAGAGCAAAGTGCTGTAATATCTCTCTTATGGTCAAGAAAAAACAAGAGAGGAGAAATAATGATAATCCCAAGAGTGCACAGGGACAGCAAAGGAAGGAAAGAAGTGGACTCCACTACCTGAATACCACAGAAATTGGAGGGCAGCAAAGTAATTTGTAGTTCTCCTTGAACTATTGGTCGTTGAGTGCTTTTAATTTCCTTTTACCTTTGGGTGGTTGAGGAATATTCTGTTCCTTTTCTTAAAGACTGTTCCAAAATTTGCTCACTAAACCGATCAAACCTTCTGAAAGGAAGTTCACCTCCAAAGCATCTGCTCAATTACAGGGACAGCAGGAGTACAAAGGAAATGCAAATCCAGAACTGCCTGACCCTGAGGACTCAGAAACATGATTTGGGGATCCATGGGCAAAAATCATGTTTGTAATGGAAACATCTATATCTGCCTACTTTCCACTGATTGTCCTTCCTCACCTGAAGGGAGAAGCAGGCACTTTCAGGGCATGAGTCACTCCAAATTAAAGGAACTGTCTAAAATAGCTCAGAGGAAACTTGCCCTCCACTGCTGCATCCAGGTAGCCCGAGGCAACTGGCTCAGGGGTGAATGTCTACACTGCAAACATCTGAAGTGAAACAAGACAAACCCACAGACTTGGGCTCAGGTCTAAACCCAATGATTCCCCTC
The DNA here is from genome assembly GCA_035583155.1 of Acropternis orthonyx. Lineage (NCBI taxonomy): Eukaryota > Metazoa > Chordata > Aves > Passeriformes > Rhinocryptidae > Acropternis > Acropternis orthonyx. The sequence continues at coordinate 2,375,222 of JAWWEU010000081.1, read as the reverse complement.
CAGACAGCCCATCCTTCTCCAGCCTACTCTCAGGGCAGCTGTGAAATGGCACCTGGCAGGATCCTGATAGAGAAACTCAAAGTCTAGTGAGTGCTCTTAATTTGCTCAAAGGTTGTGGGTTTTTTTCAAGATGTATCAACTTTGAACTGCTGCTGTTCAGAAAAGGTCCTTTTGCTTCAGGAGAATGTGCAGGTGACATGTTAATACTGTCCTGAATTGCTCCTCACCCTGAGTCATCTCCTGAGGAGCCACCTCTTCACTGCTGTGAACAGGAGAAAGGGCCCCTAATTCAGTTGCAGGCTCAGAAGGGACTATAAAGCCTCACATCCTAATTCCTGACAATGCCTCCATCCATCCAGTTCTGGTTCTTTCCCTGGGCAACCACAGAGTGTCCCCACCCAGTCCTGCCTGCTCTCCACCGCACCTCCAGCTCACTCCAACTGTGGCACCAGAGGCTGATTTTCCTCCTGACACCAACCCAGGTGCCACCATCCAGCAGGCCCACCTGCTGGTCCACAGCAAGATTTGGACTGAGCTCAGACCTGCTCAGATGCCACAGGAAGCTGGAAGGCTTTGGGTGGCATGTAGAGCAGCAGGGGTTCCCAAATCCAGAGGCAGGATTGGAAAGTCCCTGAACAGGGAAGTGGGCAGTTCAGTACAGAGACAAAATCAAGCTTGACGAAAATCACAGTGAAGCCCCTGAGGCTTCTCCCCCTCCCTTGACATTCCCAATGATTCCCTACCATTCCCTAGACCTCTCCCACTGCCTGGGAGCTGCATACACACAAAACTTACACAAAACCTTCATCAAACAGGACCCCACAGGCCTCCTGCAAGGTGGGATATTGGATGCTATTTATAACCAGGGAGCTGGAAAAGGCAATCTGGATGTTCTTTAGTTCTCAGAAATGCTGTAGTGGTCTGGTTTGAGGAACAACAGTCCTGTTTAACAACATGGGCAGCTCCTTTTAACTTCGAGAGGAAGTGAAAGAAGTGTCTAAAAATCCGGTGTAAACCCAGTGTTACCACACCCTAAGTGAAGGAAGGGCTGGACTGACAGACAGACACCAGGCAGGGCCACCATTCCTGCTGGAAATCCTCACAATAAGGGTTGCAATAAGCAGCAACTTCACCTGGAGCTCAGGGGCTGCCCGGAGAGGAGGCATTTCCTAGGCACAGATTCTCACTGCACACTCAGGGGGAATTTTTTGCCTTTTTTTTTCATACACTCAGGGAAGGAGTGAGAACAGCAAATAGAAATGTTACAGGACAGCTTTCAACTGGAAGAGAGTAGGTTTAGATGTGATTTTAAGAAGAAATTCTTCCCTGGGAGGGTGGGCAGGCCCTGGCACAGGCTACCCAGAGAAGATGTGGCTGTCCCATCCCTGGAAGTGTCCAAAGCCAGGTTAGAGCAACCTGGGCCAGTGGAAGGTGTCCCTGCCCATGGCAAGGGGTGGAATAAGATAGGCTTTAAGGTCCTTCCAACCCAAACCATTCCGTGATCCTATGACTCCAAGGCAGAGCAGGCACTGTGAAGCTGGCAATGTGCAGGAAAAGAGGGTTCTTGGCATTTATTGGGTGCTTTCCTTGCTTTAGCAGGGCAGCCTTGGCATCTCCAGCAGAACAGTCCAAACACATTGAGGATTTGGAGCACTTGGTGGTTGAAACCAGCCCAAGCTCACTGGATAGTAAGTGACTTTGGGACATGACTTTGGTTCAGGATGGAAGGAAGCCAAAGGGTAAGTAGTTTGCTAGAATGTGTGAAGGAGAGCAAGGTTAGGACAACCACAGGGAGCACTGCTGCCACAGAGAACAAAGATTCACAGGAAAGGGGAAAACCATGCTGAGGGAAACTGAAGAGATCCTGACCTAAGAGCACAGGACGGACACACTTACAGAGCCCTGATTTAGAAGAACAGAACGTGCTGGAGAACATTGTCTGGTTGTGCAGAGCTCTCTTAGAGGAATCTGATAATCACATTTCCACTTGGGAACTTTAAAATTCAGGTGTGGTTTTTGATAACCTTCCTTGTCCCCAGTGGCCAGTCTACAAAGAGGACATCACATATCTGAGCAGCTGATGAAGAGGGACATGTTCTCATCAGGACTCAGTGGGCTGCCTAGAGATGGAGATTTTAGCAGGGGCTTCACATTCCTGGAGGACTCACCAAACAAGAGTCAGAACTATCAGCATTCACCCCACACAGTTCTGAGCAGTCTGTGAAGGGTCAGTATGAAAACACGGGAATAATTACAAACGTGATCCCACTATTTCTGCCTGAAAGGGAGTCCCAGGATGAACAGGTTGTACCATGGGCCTGAGAGCGTCGGACACACGGGACGACTGAACAAATGTGACACGACACACGCTCCCCCGCGCTGTCTGAACGCAGCATTTCCCCCTGAAGAGAACACTGATGTCTTCCCAGGAGCCTCAGGGCCACATCTAATTTTTCTGACAGCTCCAACAACCACCCTCCTCATCGCAGTGCTCCGAAAAGGCTCAAGATGCTGTGGCGGGGCTGCATCCCAAGGATCGACACTCCTGCTGAGCGCACAGCGGAGAGCTGAGTGAAACAGATGATCCAATTGAAGTGTCAGATGCTGGAAATATCTCTGCGACAAACCAAAGCAACCCACTAGCAAATCCCACATTTTGAACACAGAATCCCAGAATGGTTTGGCTTGGAAGGGACCTTCAAGATCATCTATTTCCAACTCCTTTTCTGCTAGACCTGGTTGCTCCAAACACCATCCAGCCTGGCCTTGAACATGTCCAGGCATGGAGCATGGCATAGCTTGACCAGGAAAGCGTTTAGCAATGGCTTTAAGGAAGCAAGGATATCACTCTCTTGCTTCCTGAAGGACTCACCACCCCAGCGTGGCTTCATCCAATAGATTTGCTTCCCATCCATCCCTGAATCAAAGTCAACTTGCAATTGCCTTCAACTGTGCCACTATCTGTGATGAAACAGTGGATCAGGCTGATAATTAATTCTACTTTATTCCACTGGGCATTTTCTTTTGTCATTCCTTACCTGCTAACAACACAGATGGAGGGAAAAGATCAGAGGGAAGATGTTTCTGCTTTGTCTTTTTAAAAGGGAAAATAAAAAAGGGTGCAAATGACACAGAAACTGAGTGCTCAGATGGCAAAACCAAATCTTAGTGGTACAGTATCACCAGACCTCTCTCAGGTGGTGCCACTGGCTGTAGATCTCAGCATGTTTTACAAAGGTAGTATCTCTAATATCTTTTGACAGATGGAGAAACCAAGGCAGAAAGCCCAAGATTTAAAAAAAAAACTAAAAAGAAAAAACAAAAAACCCCCCCAAACTCAC